>JAESVK010000164.1:1572001-1585687 GCA_017140935.1 Hamamelis virginiana
TAAAAAGAATTCTAACTTCATTGGGAATCTATTAATTGATGAATTATTTTCTAAAATGATTTTAAATTAATAAAAACTCTCGAAGATAGAGTCTTGGATTAGATAGAATGCTAATGATAGTGTAGTTCATTACAATAGGGGAATCCTAGGTAATCGAACTACGTGGACTTTGATCCTTATCAAGTAATTGGTAAGGTACGTAGGCAATCAATAGGGTGCAAGTCCAATCTTAGGATGACTCTAGTCTCCTAAGGTCTTTAGGATTTCTTTGATTTTTTTTTTATTTTATTATTATCTATTATCTAGTATTATCTACACTATTTTCAATGGTTGATTAGATAAATAGGATTGATATGATAAGATTTTGATAAAGCCCAATAGTTATTAGGAGACCTTTAATTAGGGCGAGGTGGGTGCCTACAAGGAGTTCCTTGGAACCTTCCCACTTCGTAACCTAGCCCCCGAATTCAACTTTGATTCGAAGACCAAGCTTTTCCTTAAAATATGGAGTCAATGTTTTATTGAAAATAAAACTCTTTTTGTGGTTTCCTTGTTCCCTAAAAATAAGGTGGCGACTCCTAGTTTTTTACTAACTCTCATCCTTTTTCAAAAACCCAATCTTAAGTGGATAATAGAGAATGATAAATGTGGATAATAGAGAAGGATAATAGAGAAGGATAAATCGAGACGGATAAAGATAATCCACAATCCACTCAAGAACACACACCCCAAAGTGAACGAGAGGCCTCCCGATTAGGTTGGCTGGTTCACAGGCCCATGTCCTTTAGATAGAAGATTTAGATCCGCTGTGAGTTTGAGATGTGGGCTTTAATTCTTCATATTCAGCTATATTGTTTGTGCATAATGCCAAGAAAGTAAATGAATATGGAATTAGGCCTCCTGATGGTGTAACAAATATTATGCCTGCCACCGATCCTCGTTTTCTTGCTGCCCCATCAAAATAAAGTTGTCATGATGAAGTTTCTATTAAAAGAACCTCTTCATTAGGCAAATCTTCTGGAAATTCCATATTTTTTGGAATAGGATGTGCATCTAAGAAATCAGCCAGTTATTGCTTTTTAAGGCACATATTTATTTCAAATTCTGATAATATCAAAGACCACTAGGCTAAGCGTCCTGATAATAATAGTTTTGACATTAAATATTTAAGAGGATCAGCTCTTGAAATTAAAGTGATAGTATGGGTAAGCAAATAATGCCTTAATTTTAAAACAGCAAAAATCATGGCCAAACATATTTTTTCAATTGGAGAACAATTATTTTATGCCCCCACGAGTGTTCTGCTCAAATAATAAAGGGCATTTTCTTTTCCTTCACTATTATTTTGTGCAAGCAATGCCCCCAAGGTGCGTTCAAGTGTTGCAATGTAAAGGACTAAAGGTTTCCCTTTAATAAGAGCCATTAATAAATATTCCTTAATGGTATCAAAAGCATTTTGGCATGCTTGGTCCCATATAAATGGCACATCTTCATTAGCCTTGAAAAAGGTTGACATCTTTCAGATAAATTTGAGATGAACCTTCATATATAAGCTAGCTTTCCTTGTAACACTCGTAATCCTCGTTAGTTTAGAGGGTCTCGTAAGTTTAGAGGGGGAAGCATCTCTAATATTGATTTAATTTTGGTGAGATCAATTTCAATTCCTCGATGCCTAACAACAAAGTTGAGAAATTTCCCAAATGTTACCCCAAATGCACATTTTAAAGGGTTCATTTTAAGTTGATGCTTTCGAAGTCTATCAAAGACTCTTCTAAGATCTTTTAAATGGTCTTTTCTTTTTCTGGTTTTAACAATCAAGTCATCTACATAACACTCAATGGTATTATGAAGCATATCATTCAAAATGATAGTCATGGCTCGTTGGTAAGTTGCTCTTGCATTTTTTAAGCCAAAAGGCGTTACTGTGTAATAAAATATCCCTTTAGGAGTACGAAAAGCAGTAAGCTCTTCATCCTCGGGTGCCATTTTAATTTGCTTATAACCTGAAAAACCATCCATAAATGATAAAGCATCGAATCCAGTAGTGGCATCCACTAACAATTCGGTAATCGGAAGTGGAAATTCATCTTTAGGACATGCATCATTTAGATCTCTATAATCAATGCAAACATGTACTTGTCCATTTTTATTTTTTAACAGGAACAATATTAGCAAGCCAAGTAGGATATTAAACTTCCTAGATGAATTCGATTTTCATTAATTTATCCACTTCAGCTTCAATTTGTACAGTTAGCTCTAGTCGAAACCAATGTTGAGCTTGTTTTCCCGGAAGTTTTTGACCTGAAACAGCTAACTTATGAACTGCAACTTTTAGATCTAAACCGGGTATATCTTGATATCCCCATGCGAATACATCTTGATATTCTCTAATGAGATTATCATATTATTGCAATTCATCAAAGGTTAGCAAAGTGCTAACAAAGATAGGTTTAGGGTCCTCAGCTGTACCAAGATTAATTTCTCGAAGTTCATCAACAGTTGCTTAACCCCATCTTCAATTTGGGGTGGTGCTAGTTGAACATTGTCAAAAAACTCCAAAGACTCCTCCTGTAAAGGATTAACTTCTTGATCAAAATTTGATAGGCCTTCAAAAAGACCTTCTTTATAAGAAATAGAATTAACTTGTGCAATTTCTTCAGTGTTTTCATTTTTACAAGTATTCTCAATTTGCTTACTGCTTTTTCTTTTTAAGCTTCCACTTTTTATTCTTTTTAAACTTTTGAGATTAAAAATTTGAAGTACCTCCAAGTCACTGAAAGATTGAGACACGAGGCAATTTTGAACTGGTTTAAGCTTTCTGCAAACATAGCATGTTCTTCAGTAAAGACTTTTGGCTTGGCAAAAGATGCTTTGAGAATACTATCTCCTTGATGGATTTTTATTTTGCCTTTGTCTTTTTTATAAAAGACTTTTTTCTTTTTAGCTTTCACCTTTAATAGAGCAGATGATGTCGATGGCAATGATGTATCTCTTTTGAAGACAACAACTCGCTTATTTTGACTTTCATATTCTCCAAATGTAGTTGTAATAATAATATTACTTTCTTGAATGGACTGATTTATCCTTCGAAGAGGACAAGTGTAACTTGTCATAAGCGTTGCCATTGTATCTTGGAGTGGCACCAATGCTTTCTGATTGGGCTTTCTTTGGTTTTTAGGTAAGTACCTAAAGATTGCTTTTGGTTTGGAAGCTTTTGAACTTGAAGCTTCTTCTGCCTTTTGAAAAGAAGGATGGGAAGCCAATTTAAATTGAATTGTTTTTAATGATTTCAAAGTTTTAACACTTTGTGGTTTTGAATCTTCACAGGCTTTCCCCTTTTGATGCTTTCATACCATCTACATCTTGAGAGTTAGTGACATTTGATGCCTTGTAAAACTTTGCATCAACATAATTTACTTCATTGCCTCTAAATGGATTAGAATCTGCAAAAACTTTCTTTACCTCCCCATCTTTGCTAAATTTAAAGCTTTGATGGAGTGTGGAAGGAATGACACCATATGTATGGAGCCATGGACGCCCAAGTAAGGCATTATAAGAAGTATCGGCATCAATAACATGAAATAGGGCATTTAAGTAAAGTTCTTCTATCTCTACCTTCAATGCAATAGTGCCTAGGGCCTTTTGCCCAACTTGATTAAATCCTTGAATTGCCAACATTGATGGTGACAATTGTTGGATTTTTATCCCCATATATTTGATTGTTTTATAAGGAAGAAGATTTATAGCCGAACCACAATCAAGCATAATTCGAGTAACAAAAGTAAAACCAATCATGCCTGACACATAAAGAGGTCGATTGTGAAACTCAAACCCAAGTTTGAGATCTTCATCATCGAAAATGATACATGCCATACAAGATTCACAAAATTTTGGTGATGGCGGTTGCACTTCAATTTAATCAATTTTAGTTTTATAAAAATCTGGACTCATCAAAGCCATAACTAATGCTCTCCTAAGTTCTTTTGATAACTACAAAGCATCATAAACACTTAGAAGATCTGGAATGCGCTTCAAATATCATACTTGATCCTTTGAGGATGTGGAAGATCCTTAAGATGTGACCTAAGCCGAATTGGAAGATTAGTTGAAGGATCATCTCTAACCTCATTTTGTGAAGGAAGATAAATGGAAACATCCTAATGAACACCGCTTGAAATTGACAGTCCAAACAGTTCTTTATTTTGTTGCTTTTTCTTAGGAGAAGACAAATATCGTCCAGAACGCAAAGTAATCTCATTTACTTCTAGTTCTGATTCATCACACTCTTCACAAGAAGTCATACAACAATATAAAACCTCTTCATCTTCTTCGGTTTCATCCTCAAGTAATTCAATTGGCAAATTGAGGCATACTTGGGTAAGCATAGTAAGTGGAAACTTGATTATCCACTTCAAAATCAACACGTATTGCCTCAGGTGGAAGTGAAACAGTAGGTATTAAATTATCTTCAATTAAAGAAACATTATTTGTCGCAGCGACATGTTCTTTTGAAGAAGATGAATCTACCTCTATGTGGACCAGCCACGTGACGGGGCTTTAATGGTGTGAGTCCACATCATCACCGGGCGATGTGATTAAGGGGGGGTTTTAGAAAACAACAAAACAAAGGAGTCGCCACCTTATTTTTAAGGAATAAGGAGACCATAAAAATATTTTATTTTCAATAAAACAAACTCCATTAATAGAAAAGCAGTCTACAAACCAGAGTTGGATCCGGGGGCTAGGTTACGACGTGGGAAGGTTCCAAGCTTTCACTTGTAGGCACCCACCTCGCCCTAATTAAAGGACTTCTAATTTATTTGGGCTATTTAAATTTCTTATTACAGACAATCCTAAATAATCTAAATCAACCAAAAAAAATAGTGATATAAATGCATTATCTATACTAGTTATATTAATAATAATAAAAAATATACAAACAAACCCTAAGAACCTAGAATACCCTACGGGCATCCTAGGGCGGACTTGAGCCCTATTAGCGCCTACGTAACGTACTAGTATCACCCAGCAAGTATCAAAGTCCACGTAGTTCGACTACCCTAGGACTCTCATATTGTAATCGATCACATCATCAAAGGTATTCAAACTAATTCAAGACTTTAACTTCGAGAATTTTTGTTTGTTTAATATCATTTATTTGAAATCATTTCAAATTAAAAGACTTTCTTAAAATCCAAATATTCTAAAATAATTCTTATCTTTAGAATTAAATTCCAATTGAAAATCTTTTTCAAAGATATTTCAAGAAAACAAATCATATTGAGAGGAATTTCATTCCAAAATAAAAAATCTTTAAAACATTTCAAATCTTTTTGAAAATCATTTAATAATCAAATATCTCATAAAATCATGTTTATTTCATAAACATTGCATCAAAAATCTTTTAGGAAATCTCTCGAAAATCGACTCTTAAATTGATTAAAATACTCAAATCTGAGTATGACTTTTACAACAAAAGACAGTCCTAGGGAAGGTCAAGTGACCTTCCTAAGCCTAGGGTTCCTAACTAGCCCTAAAGTTTATCTAGAATCCTAAAATCCTAATGCAATGAATGCTTTAATTTAAATAAATCCAAACAAATATGCATGAAATTGATCCTAACAATGCATGGTAATGCTCCTAAATGCATACTAATTAATCTATGTGAACCTAAGCATATTTCTAAGTTGGATTTGGCCTTAAAATAATTTTTAGAAGGGTTTTAAGGGCATAAACAAATCCGGACAGATTTGAATATGAACCTTTAACTACTCTAAAAAATCATGAAAACAAAGAATGAAAATGTGAATATGACCTAGCATGCTTTCTACATGAACATACTATGAACATACTATAAGAATCATGCAAAACATGGGTTAAAAATGTTAATTAAACCACTTTAAAACATGTATTCAAATCTGGACAGATTTGAATACATAATTAAAGTAGCTTAAAAATCATTTTTAATCCATAAAAACATCAAATAAACACCCTAGCATACAATCTATCATGCTTGATTAAATTACCATGCAAAACATATCAAAAACTACACAAAACTATGCTTAAATAATTAATTTAAACACAAGGGGAGGATCTTACCTTCGCACGCTCCCTCGTACACAATTTATATATTCAAACAATCAAATCCATGGCAAGTGTTTAAATAATCATAAAGAGCATAGACAAAAAGACTCAAGACTCATCACATATCAAGAACAATATATTAATACATTCATATCATCATTAATATCATCGATCAAGCATTATGAGATTCAAATAACAATATGAATATATCAACATTTACTCTAAACATGCTTACACATAAAATAATGAAAGACTCACCCTAAACATGATAACTAGCATAAAATAACAACAAAACTAATTCTAATCATGTTAACTAGCACAAAATGATAATAAGACTAATCCTAAACACATCTAAACACATAAAATCATAATGAAAGACATCCTAACATGCTTGCTAAACATACAATCATAATAAAACTAACCCTAATCATGCACTCACATAAAATCACAATAAAGCTAACCCTAGTCATGCATACTTACATAAAATCATAATAAAACTACGTTAACCCTAAACATCCATTCTAACACAAAATCTCAATAAGGTTAACTAACCCTAGACATACATACTAACATAAAATCATAACAAAACTAAACCTAATCATGCATGCTCACATAAAATAACATCAAGGCTAACCTTAATCATCACTACTACAAAAAAGCCCAAAGAAGACACTAAGAAGAAGACGGTTTTAAAAAACGACTTCAAAAGATACCAAAGAAGACATTTTTCATTGACTGTCTTTTTTTTAAGGAGTTCAAGACGGTTTTTTTTTAAGAGTCTTTATTAGCCATAATATTCAAGACGGTTTTAAATGAGGGTCTTCTTATGTGAAACGAAAACGGCACCGTGTTAGAGAATAGTAGAGTTACAATAGTGCGCCATCCTCATTTGGGTTCCCTCCAAAACCATTCCCCGAAACCCTCTTGTTCTCCTTCGTCTGCGTCAACCTCGAGAAGAGCGATGGACCTGCCTCGAATGGGTTCCCGCCGGTGAGCTCCTCTCCTCCGGTCAGAGGTGAAGGTAGACCAAAACCCGAAACCCTCTTGTGCTCCTTCATCTGCGTCAACCTCGAGAAGAACAATGGACCTGCGTCGAATGGGTTCCCGCCGGTGAGCTCCTCTCCTCCGGTCAGAGAGTCGATCGTGAAACCAGACCAAAACCCACATCGCGCCTCCGGTCAGAGAAGCCATGATCGGCGGCATCCAAAACCCTCATCGCGTGGGATAGTTATACTTGCCTCTCCTCTGTTCCTCGTCACTTTCTTGGTCAGAAAGGAACAATCTACAGCTGGTTTTGGGTTCCCTCCGGTGAACTCCTCTCCTCCGGTCAGAGATTCAATCATCGGCGGCGAAGGAAAACCCACATCGCCCCCTCCTCTGTATCCTCCGGTGAACTCCTCTGTTTCGTCTCCAGGTTCTCTCTCTCTTAACCAAACCTTTAGTCCATACTCTTCAGTTAGATTACTTGCGATTATTGCGATTATTGCTTGAATAGCGAATCCTGCATCCCACATTTGAGAGCCGGAAGTCTGCATCATGTCGATCAATGCAACATTATTTACTGGGTGGGTTTATTTAGGACATTCTTTGTAGTGGAATGATTATATTGTATATGGAGGGTTTAATTAGGTAATTTTATTACTACTTTGAACTAGGTTGTCAATATTGGTAACTATGTAGCAGATAAATTAGAACTTTGAGAGAAGTTACTGAAGTGGTACAACAGCAAGGCATTGTTTTGGTGAGTTACTGTGGCAAGTATTCTTCATGCTAGTGTATCATGGTGCTGTTCGCACTACTGTCGCAATTACTAATATGCATAACATGTTTAAAAGAAAAAAAGAAGTGGCAAATTGGGTTTCTTTGGGATATTCATTATATTAAAATTGATATAATCCAAATCAAGGTGTACTTAGCTAATTTAATTAGTGGTTACTCATTAAACATTCAATATTAGTAATTATTTAGAAAATAAATTAGGTTTTATTAAGAATTTACTGTAGTAGTATTCGCTGCAGGTATTTTTTACACTATGTTAGCTGGTTGGCGGGTACTATTGATGTTACTATAGCACAGCTGTTCATGCCATAGACAGTTGCCCACTGTTTGCTAGTTTAAACCTTTAATGTCCATAATAATCTTTAATACTTTTGAGGTTTTGAGGTTCCATAATATTCTTTAATACTTTATGTGTACTACCTTGAGCCTTATTTATTTATTTAATTATTTTTCATAAAATATGCTGCAAGATTGAAAAATAAGTTATTAATTGGACAATTACCCCTCCACCTTCACCTCAGCACCCCACCTTCCCAGTTTCTTTTCTATGCAGGACAACTCAAGCATTTGCTTTGAAGAAGATGACCTCCTCAACAAGAAGTCATTGTGGCTTGAAATGATAATGCATTCATCAATATAATGTGCATATGATTTAGGTTATTAAATTATTGGAAATTTAGGCGTGCTAAGTAAATTGGAATTTTTGTAAAAGATAATGTCAACATTGATATAGATCACCATGGAACTGAGTCGCTGACTTAATGAAAAGAATGATGGCAAATATTCTAATGTATTTCACAGACATAATCACTTTACCTGTGCCTTTTGTAGGCCCTCTGAGGCTTCTACTAAAATTTTTCGATCCACACAGACATCACTAGCTTCCTGATTGCAAACACTTCTTGAAATACTGGGATGCCTCTTCAATTTCCCCTAGGGCAAGGTAACAACTTCAAAAAGATAAAAATAAGTAAACGATTTAGGAAACATAAAATAAGTAAACGATTTAGGAAACATGATGATTTATCAATATTTAAGTATTTAACGATCCAAACTAGAGGTAACCAAATATGATGATTTGGTTATATAAAACAATCCAAACTAGAGGTAATCAGCAGTGCAGTTAGAAACTGGAAAGTATCACAGAACTATTAACTCAAAGACTACAGCTTAGGTAGCATGGACACAAATACGGCATATGGACATGACAAACTATACAGACACACTGATATGCATAACAAGTTCTTGCTGGTTATTATAATGATCTGTTAACCTTATGTAATCAAATTGATAGCTCATATGTAGATCCTTTGATGAATATGGAAGCAAAAGTTATTAGTGAAATTCTTGTCAACTTACCCAATTGCTGTCTTGTCTTCTTCTTCTATGGTTCATAATATAAATTTGTTGTTCCCTTGTTAGATTTGTAAACTTCAATTAAATAGGAGAACCTTGATGTAGCTATTAATATGTTCAATTGAATTTTAATATGTTCTTTGATTGGACTTCTTTCCTACCCTTATCCCTTGCTCCTACTACCTATAAAAATAATACTTCCTCCAACTCTTTAATAGGAATTTTTTTTGTCTAATTTGGGTCTGATGCTCATGTTTCAAAATGACACATACGAGTTGGCAATGCTAACTGCTTATTTCCTCCTGACCATAGTGATTTGGGATTTGGGAAGTGTTTGGCATAGGAATAATTCATTCAAAAGTTATTCAAAAACTTATTGGGAAAAATTCAGAAAAAAATTTATAAAAAACTTGAGATTAAGAAAACCAATGCTAGTTAATAAGCAGGCTGTATTGCCATTTCATAATTATTCAAAATAACTTAGGAAATTCAGAATTATTATTAGTTATATTTAGGATATTCAGAAATAATTTGGAAATTTTTATAAATATGCTGAATAAATGTGAGTTTCATTTGTTTGATGAAAATTTTGGGATATTTTGTTATTTCCCAATGGTGGTTTCTCTTTTATTGTCTTAATCAAGCTAGCTTGTTAGCTACTAATCCCTTGTCTGGTTCCATGAAGACAAAGGAACAGGGAAGAAAGAAGAGGACTGAATAATTTGTTGTAAGATTCCAACTTTTACATTGTTGTCATCCATCTTCTTAGCAACCAAACGGAGCATAATTGATTAAAAATCAAAACGTTGTTAAGAAGTATTTGTTTCCATTCATAATTGATGCTTGACTTATTGATTAGTTTTTAAAATGTGTTTCAATAATGCAATTCTGTCTCCCCTTTTTAAGGCGCATGTTTTGACTTTTAACATAACATCTCATGCAACCAAATTTAACCCTTACTTGGTGATCAAATAACCCCAATACATCATAATACTTAACCCTTACTTGGTGACTCTTCACTTATTCATTCAAATAACCCCAACAAACGGAGTTGCTTCACCTATACATAGTATCTAGTTTCCTGTTTGAAGGAATGGTCATTATCACTTCTTTACATAATTTATTATGTATGTAGTGCCCTAGACAACCAGGATATGTGGAATGTGGCTATTATGTCATGAAGTACATGAAGGACATTATGGATGCGCATGGTACCCATCCTAGAGAGTTGGTGAGATGGTTGAACTCTTTATAAATGAATTTTAGTAAAAGTAAATTGTATCTATATAACAAATGAAATGTTCATATTTCACATCTTCTTGCAGTTTGGAAATGAAGAAGAATACTGTAAAGAGTCTATGGATGAGGTGAGAGTGGAACTAATGAACTACATACGTGATCACATGTGAGAGGATGGCTGCTAATATTGGTTCAAATGAAGTATTTTTTGGGTGGTAAAACAGAATGAATGAGGTATAAAAGCAATCTCCCCACTTGTTTTTCCATCGTTTCTTATTTTTATACAAATACAAAGTATAGAAGTGTTATTGCTGGTTTGAGCTGTAATTGTGTGGGATCGCTGTAAATATTGTAGTTTTGGGGGAGGAGGTTGGATGGAGACTAATTTGGGTTTGTGCGAGATCGCTGGTTTGAAATATTGTTTGGATATAATTATAAAAGTGTTATGTACTCTTAATTTGATAGGTAAAAATTTGAGAATGTTACAAAAATAGACGAAACTCTGCCGGATTTTCGTCTCGAAAAACAAATTTATTTCGTTTCATACTTTCCTATGGATGATATGCTACCATTTTAATTTAGAATTCCATTGATGTCATTGTTTTCTTATTTTGAATAATTCAAATGAAATTTGCATTTCTTTTTATTTACTTCTGATATGACATTTATTTATTTTGGGCATTTTTTATGTGCTAGCATCTTTTTGATATAGTTTAAAGCAATATGTATTTACTATGATTTTCGAACTAAAACTTGTGCATCTCTTTATATTTTATGTAGGTCTTGAGCGTTAAAGGCACGTGGCACTGTCATTTTGGATTTTGGGGATGTGCTACTTGTTTTACAAAGGCTGCTATTTCATAGGTGGATTTTGTACTTTAGAAAAATTATGTGGACGTATACATGTACTTAAGTTTGATTTTTGTAAGTTGGTGACAAGTGTAAATTCCCATTACATGTATAATTCTTCTCATGTTTTGAATATTATACCACACATATATGTTAATATTGGATCGATTATGATATTTTGTATGCATGTATGGGTGAATGACAGCAATATATATTGTTATATATCTGTAGATTGTGAACACAGGTTGTGAACAAACTAAAGAATGACGGTTTTAAATCCATTATAAATGGAAATGAGGACTTTTCTTGTGAAATAGAAGTGACTAAATTAAGACGGTTTTGTGACTGTCTTGGAAAACTGTCTTTTTAGGTACAATTTAACGAAGACGGTCAAAAACCGTCTTCTTATGTATGTTATTTAAGACGCTTTAAAAGTGTCTTCTTATTTATGATTAAAAAGACACTTCAAAACCGTCTTTTTAGGCATAGCTTAACAAAGACGGTTTTGAAACCGTCTTCGTAGGTTCTTTATTAAAGACAATTTAAAACCGTCTTCAATATTACATATAAGAAGACGGTCAAAAAACCGTCTTCTTTTACTTTTAGGCAAACAAGACGGCCCCCATAAAGACGGTTTTAAAACCGTCTTCTTTTTTAAAAGAAGACGGTTTAAAACCGTCTTCTTTTTTAAAAGAAGACGGTTTAAAACCGTCTTCTTTGGGCTTTTTTGTAGTAGTGCATACATATGACATGAAATAACAATAAAACTAACCCTATCATGTTAAACATTCTCATAGAAAAAAGAAAAAGAAAAGAGAATTCATCTCATATGAAAATGAAGAGGACTTACACCATAGCATCATAGACTTATGTAAGAATTCATGAAAACGAAAACTAAGGTTAAGGATTTACCCTTCTCCCTCCTTCTTGGCTACCTTCCTCCAAGCTCTTAGCCTTGAGTTCTTACCCCTTTAATGGTGTAAAGATGAAGAACTGAATCTGTAGCCTCCTTCTCCAAAAACCCTAGAATTCTCCTCCTTTTTCTCTAACTCCATAATGCAACATATATAGAGCTAGGGTTCAAAACCTTGAATGGTTAGGATTAATCCATCTAAAAATGATCCTAAGGCTTAGAATTAGTCTTGCTAGGGTTTGCCAGTTGAAAACCCTTCGAATTATATTCAAAAAATCGAACCAAATCGGCCAAAATGGGTAGGGGAGCCTCAAACCTTCCAAAAATGCAAAATCTGATCGAGCATGCTGGTGGCCGTCCTGGGCTGGACGGCTGGCCGTCCTAGCTAGGACGGTCACCTTGTGAATCTTTCCCCAATTTCTTCCCAAATTTTAGGGTTTTCATATTTTGGCCATATTTTGGTCAAATCTGATCCAAATTCGATGGTTCAGGGCTCAAAACGACCGTGTTTTGATCCTCCACATTTTTAGAATGTTTTTGGGTTAAAAATACTTGACCATGGTCAAGGGTTTTAGCAAAAAGCTAGCCAATTGACCCGGTTGTGCCAAAATTGGTCATATGATCATTCTTTGTTTTGTAAAATTGATCAATTAGGCTTGCACCACTTCTAATATGAAATTGGTACTTGAAAACATGTTTTGAAAATCTTTCATTTTAGTGAAAATGACCAATTCACTGTCGATTTGAACAAAACCCTAATTCAGCTCATTCTTACCCGTGGGATCGATTTTGGGCGAATCTATCCCAACCATTCAAAGGCTCAATTGACACTTCAAATACACTCTCCACATCCATATAAACCTCATGAGACAATCCGTTTCGAATTCGGAGGTCATTCGGAAATTATAAGAGAAAAAAGAACGAAAATGCCCTTCAAGCCGCAAAAACCCTAATTACCTATTAAGCTCTCATCAAAATGCTATGAAAATTTACAGGGATGTTCTAAAACACTTCAAAAGTCAAATGTAATACAAATGGGTTGATTCTAATCCAAATGTACACATGAAATAATGGATTGTCCTTTTCCTCAGAAAAGGGCAATTTGGGCAATTTGGTCTTTACAAGGCCAATTCCTCACCAAATAATCAGCTATTCTAGTTAATCATTTGCATGAACATATGGTAGAAATAATTGGTAAAAATGGGGTGTCCACAGAAGCCCCTCGTTGGTGTTTCATGGCTTCGCCATGTAATACCAACGAAACAAAATGGCATCATATTTTTGCCGCAACAAAAGAGGGATGATCCAACCAACTTTTCACGAACATTGGAATCTATTTCCTGAATAAACTCGGAATGAAAATAATTCTTTGATGTCACACTTCCAATTATCTTATCCCTGGAGTCAACGACTCTTCTCGGAAAACTCATTTTCCAATTATCTCAAGGGACCGGAGTCCTTCTCGG
>JAESVK010000164.1:1676542-1749116 GCA_017140935.1 Hamamelis virginiana
ATGAGGCAGTGTTTTGGCATTCAAGTGTGCGATGAAAGCTGGGGGAATGTGGAGTCTTTGTGAGCTGTGGTCAGGGACGTAGAGTTTGTAGAATTCGGGGAAGCTGCTCTGCCTCTGAGATTCAACCATCATTGCCTTCTTAGAGCATCTCCAACGGAGTAGCCATATCACTGCTGTTAGGCATTTTGCCTTCTCAAATGGCAAAATTCATGTTCCAACGGAATAGGCAAATAGCTAGCCATTTTGCCTCCTCCCCATTTGAGTCGCCAAATATAGCGAGAGGTAGATGAGAGAGAAAACTCTCGGCAAATCTTCCACGTCAGCAAAAAATCCAGATTTCAATGCCTTCTCAACGCCTCTCTCCGATGGATCTTTCCGATGGATCTTTCCGACTGCTAATTTCAACACAGCACCTCCCCATCTGGTGAAACCTGGGTTTGATATTTTGGGGTTTTTGTTTGATAGATGAGTATGAGAGAAAGGTAAGAGGGAGGAAGAGGAAATAAGAGAGAGAGTGAGAGAGAGGGTAGAAGATGAAGTCTGCTGGGGATGTGGTTGGAGAAGAACTGATCATCTGCTGGGTTGTATTTCCACCGTTTTGTTCAAATGGGTTTATCAAAATGAAAGCAAAATTTTGTTTACTGGAAAGGTGTCTTCTTCTGGAAGACACCAGAAGCTGCTGATGAGTGATGACTTGATTTTACTTTTTACTTTGTCTTCATTTTTTTATTTTTTACCGAAAAGTATTTTGATTGTATTTCATTTAAGTTACTTTTAAGAATTTTTTTTTTTAAACATGATAAATATTTATTCTAATTTTGTAACTTGTATTTATAATTTTGAAAAATTGACCGTTTGATTAGATGAACTGCTTATCAATTTCATGTTTGTCAAAAATCACAGTGATCCAACGGTTAGTTTCTAATATATGTCGCTGTGAAAAATTATGACATTTTTTGTTCTTCAAAATATCAATGTTTTTTCCTAGTTAGTTTTTCATAAACCGACCGTTGGATTACTGTGATTTTTAGTAAACATGAAATTGATAAGCAGTTCATATAATCCAACGGTCAATTTTTCAAAATAAGCACTGCATTTGTCCTTATTGAGGTCAAGTTACGTAAGGTGCACCTCATAATATAAAGACTGCATTTGTCCCTACTTCAATTTAATTTATAACTATTAAAAATTTGTCGTTAAAATCCCAATTAACAGTAAAATATTCTGTTTTAAAAAATCTGTTACAAAATATATCCGTTTATAGAATATTCAAATTATGGTTCAACAAAAAGTCAAAATAATATTAAAATATTACTGTTAGGCATTTTGCATAAACATGGTTGGAGTGACTTATCAATATATATAGCATTAATGCATGAGTAATGCTACATGGACCATATCTTAGACCATTTTTTTTTTTTAAAGCACTGAAATTAAGACTATATTATTCTGACACATCATTTAGTTTAAAAAATTTGATCCAAAATTTGGTTCGCTTAGCATTTTCCTTAGGGGGCGTTTGGTTGCCTGTAAAGAGCTATGTAATGTAATCTCACCATCATATTGTGCGCGTCATGGTGCGGATGTAATCCACTTTACGGGTGTAATCTACCATGAAGAAAGGCTGTAAAATGGATTGCGGTCTTCAACCAATATATTCCGGGTAATGTAAGGTAATCTACTTTACAGTCAATTAAATTACATGGCTATCCAAACGCATTTCTAGGTAATGTAATGTTATTCTGGATAATGTAATGTAATCTATTTTACAGTCAATTAAATTACATGGCTATCCAAATGTATTTCTGGGTAATGTAATGTAATCTGGTTTCACATTCTCTACTCATCCAAACAAGTGGGATGTAATTTAGAATGTAATTTAAATTACCAATGTAATCAAATTACATTGTAATCTACTTTACAGTCAATTAAATTACATTACATTACAGGCAACCAAACGCTCCCTTAATACATTGGAACACATAGGTGCCAAAATTTAGCATTAGCACATCAAATGACATGAAAGTATTGGAGATACTTTCAGGATTGACATATAAAAACATTTCCACTATCCCAATGAGTGTGATAAATTAGACAAAACCCTCTAGAGCTGTGGGTCCGATTTCAAAAAATTCTTGGATTTTAAAATCGAACAAATAACCTTCTTCAATTATAAGTTAGATTTAAAAATCCTTAAACTTCAAAATTGATCAAATAACCCCTTGAACCATAAAAAGTCGAACCAATAACCCCCCATTAACTGTACGTCAAGTTTACAAAACTCTCCTTAAACTTCACAAATTAAGGGAAGTAAAGTGTTACAAATTCATAGTTAATGGAGTTATTTGTTTGATTTTCATAATTCAAAGTTCAATTTTGATACTAGGGGGTTTTGTGAATTTGACCAAATGTACATTGGAGGATTATTTGTTTGGTTTTAAAGTTTATTGAAGGTTTTGTGAAACTAACCCCATAGTTCCGGAGGGGAGGAGGAATTGTATATATATATATAAGGTCGACTTTGCATAAGGTCTGCTCCATATCTCCAATTTTAGAAGACAATTCTTAAAACTGGCTGTTAGATTATATGCTCCCACTCTGTATGTCATGGCTGCAAAAAATCACAGTGATCCGACGGTTGGTTTTTGAAATAAGTCATTGTGAAAATATGCAACTTATTTGTTTTTCAAAAAATCACCATTTTTTTAACGTCAATTATTTCAAAAACCAACCGTCGGATCACTGTGATTTTTTGCAGGCATGACATACAGAGTGGGAGCATCTAATCCAACCGTTATTTTTACGAACTGCCTTCTAAAATTGGAGATATGGAGCTGACCTTGCATAACCTTATGCAAGGTCGACCTTATAATAGAATGACTATATATATATATTGAATTTGGGTATATTAAAGTACATCAAATTTGAATATACTTAAAACCCATTTATTCGGGACTTTCAAGTTAGGATAGAAATGTTGATATGAAGGAAATGTTGATATAAAATTGTTTGAATTTTATGATATTGATTGGACTGGTTGTCTTCTTGATAAGCACTTCTGTTATGGCTTTTATTCTCAACTCTTATCATATTTTCATACGCAATATTACTATGTAGCCCTATAAGTTTTCTCGAGAAGGCTTCCACCATGACATGGAACACAGATATGGCAGGCCACATGGGCTGCATTATTTGACTGGTGAAAGACTTCTTCACCCTCTTCTCCCTCCCCTGCTGTATGTTACTCTGTAAGAGCATCCACAGCAGAGTAGCTAAAAAAATTTAGCCAAAGCTAAATTTTTGCTACAAAAAGTGGTTTTTTGCTATTGGGCTTGTAGCTAAATTTTTTTTGCCACAGCAGTGTAGCTAAATATTTTTAGCTAAACCTTTTTATTCCACTTTTACCCTTATTCTTCCTTATCAATTACATCATATACCCTTCATTCATCTACATGACTCAAACCACTATTATTTTTAATTTATCAAATTAAAAATTTTTAAATTAATATTTTATTATTAAATTAATATTAAATTATTTATATTTTTTTTTTTATATATTGTATTTCTTCTCAATATTAATAAAAGAAAAACATATATATCATATTATTTATGAAGTATTGTATTGATTTGTCACATCACATAGGAGATGTAAAAAGCATGTCATAACCTCGGTATTCCAAAAAGCTGACCAACACGAGAATCAATGAAGTACTGCATTGATCTGTCACATTACATGGGAGATGTAAAAAGCATGTCATAACCTCGGGAAACGAAAATGCTGACCGGCACGAGAATCTATGAAGTACTGTATTGATCGTCTATAAAATGGCATTCTTTTGCCTTACTATCACCACATATCATCAAACTCAATTCTACAAACAATGAGTAAATTGTTCAAACAGATTGCAAATGGAGATTTTTCAGCATCCTCGTCATCGAATGAGGAAGAAACAAATATGTGGTCAACCGCAGTGATGGAGTTTGAATGTGGAAACCAACAAACTAATACACACGGAGATAGCATCCATAGGCAATACCGATATCGTGATAGAGTCGAGGGTAATATTCAGCTGCTTAACGACTACTTTGTTGATAATCCAGTATACGATGAAAGTTTATTTCGCAGACGCTTCCGCATGCATTGTCCATTGTTCTATCGAATTTTACATGTGCTCCAACACCATAATAGATACTTCCTACAAAGAAGTAACGCTGCCAGCACTTTAGGCTTATCTGGCGAGCAGAAGATGACGGCCGCACTTCGTATGCTTGCATACGGTATGTCTCTAATTCAGTGGCTGCACTTAGAACGAGCATTTGGGGTGCTCCAAGCACGTTTAGCTATCGTTCGAGGGTCAGTGCGATTTTGGCATACTCAAGATTTATGCTTCATCATAAAGGCGTGCATTATTTTGCACAACATGATAGTAGAGGACGAGCTAGTTGAAGACAATGCACTTGTTGCAAAGACTAATACACACGACGAATATGACTCACTAGATTCGAACACCCCAGTAGAAGTCTCAACTGGCAGGATACCATTTGATCGGTACATGGCCCGACATTGCGAGATTCGAGATTCGAACGCCCATTATGCCCTCTGCACCAACATCATTGCACATCTTTGGTCGCTACATGGACAAGGCCTTATGGATTGATTATTTGTATGCATACTTTATTACATTGTGTTATTTAAGATTATAAATTATGTTATTTGAGAATGCATTATGTTTTTTTCTTTTGTATTACATAATGATGCATTTCATTTAATTAAAGTAGATAGAAATTTAAAAACTAGTGCATTAAATTAAAGTAGATAGAAGTTGCATTACACAAGACCTGGAAGTTTAAAAACTACCGCATTAGACAAGTACTGGAATTATAAAAACTAGTGCATAAATAAGAAAGAGTGAAAGTATATAAGCTAATAGTCAGGGAGCGGGGAAAAGTTGGAGCTGCAACCTTTTTGCAAAGCTTTGGCCATAATGGCATTCTTTTGCAATTGATAATAGTGTTACAAATCTGGGGACATGCCTGTAATGTCAATTTTCATAATTGCCTCATCTTCTCGCCTCTGCTCCCTATCGTCAGCAGCCTTCTTCCGTTCTTCAGTAGCCCTCAGCCTTTCCAAGCTGTGCACAATGCCTCATCTTCTTCCATTGAGAATGACTTTCCCCGCTTAGGCATAGGCCGTGCTTGAGATGTTGACATTTTTTTGCCTAGTAGATATAAGATAAATTAACTAAAATTTCAAAATTTATAAACCAAATCAAATGTTATGAAAATTAATTAATATATAGAAATAAATTATTAAAATGACATAATGCAAGGTGACTTTAATAGGGGCAATTGCAAACCATATTTCGCAAAAATGACCATTAGATTCGACGAAATACATCTTATTTTCATTTCGACCAAAATCCACTATGATCCAACGGTCGGTTTATGAAAACGATGACAAATGCATATTAACTGGTGATAGTTTGAAAAATACATTATGTCACAATTTTTCATATTGACATATGTAAGAATCTGATCGTTGGATCACTTTAATATTTAGTAAACATGCAATTAACCTGCCGTTCAACTAATGCAACGGTCAAATTTTGAAAATATGCTATTAAATTGACCATATTGAAATGCATATATATAGTAAAAATAAAACAATAAATATGATGATTATTTAAAAATAATAATAAAAACTAATTTAGAATTCTAACCTTTTTTCAGCTATTGCAATGTGAGTGTGAGAGTGCCAGTTGGGGTTCTATTTGGGTTCTATTTCTAGGGAAAATTTGAAAAGAGCCGTTGAAGGGCAAAATAGGGAAAGACAATGTGGTTTCAAGGGCAAAAATTAGAAAAAAAAAATAAAAACCCTCTTTTCCTCTTGGTCTTCTCGAAGTCTCTCCTCTCTTTTCGTCTATGGAACTCAACAGCCCGTCTTCTCCAAGTCTCCCTTCCTTCATCTCTGTCGCAAGCATGTCCATCTCCGGTGCATCGCCGTCCGGTTATTGGGTTTTTCTATCTCTTGGTGGGGTTTGCTCTTTGGTTGTTATATGGTGTCGATTTCAAGGAGTTGGATGGGTTAAGGTTTTGAAACAAAGAAAGTGGATTTTTGAAGTTCCCTTTTTGTATATTTTCTAGTGTTGGGAGGTTTTGAGGATCCTGTCATCTTGGTGTTTGAATTTTGGGGCCAAAGCAAGTGGCTTTGATGATTTCAGGATGTGGGTCTTTGTGCTTTTGAGCTTTGGTTAAGGTTTGAAGGTATGTAAATTTTTTTTCATAATTAAATTTTTTCCGAAGTAACAGAACATAATCTAACCTTTGGTTAAGGATTCTCTCATAATTAAATTTTTTTTTTCATTATGGCCTGTTTGGTTGCTGAGAAAATTTGGTGAGAAAATTTATTTGATGTGATTCCAACGGTCATATATGGAGGGCAAAAGGGGTTTTTGCCACAAATTTCAACAAAAAGTGGTTTTTGCTGATTGAACAGTAGGTAGCAAAAAGAGGGCTTTTTTTGCTCCAAACTATTCATTGAGCAAAAAACTTTTTTGCTTTAGCTACACTGCTACAGACGATTTTTAGCAAAAAAAAGAGGTTTTTTGCTTTGGCTGTTGCTTTTGCTACACTGCTGTGGATGCTCTAACGTTTCTATTCTCTGTAACACTTATTTTAACCATACTATATTTTCCACTCGGACACATCCAATCATGAGAGTGTGAGACCATATCAGGGTGGTTAAATAGCATTAGTTTTTTTTACTTCACATTAATTTATTCCTAGCTTGGTGTAGTCGTACTAGAATAAGAGTTCACATATATGTACACGAGACCAAGATGAGACTGATGAGTTTCTAGGACTAACCTTACAACGGTTGTTGTGTCCCAGAGGTTACAGCTGTCGTAGTATTGAGTAATTATTCTTGATGCAATCCTTTTATTATGGGCTTTTTTAATTAAAAGTCCCTCAAATAAGTTCAGTGACTCAATAGATAC
Organism: Hamamelis virginiana; assembly: GCA_017140935.1. Classification (NCBI taxonomy): domain Eukaryota; kingdom Viridiplantae; phylum Streptophyta; class Magnoliopsida; order Saxifragales; family Hamamelidaceae; genus Hamamelis; species Hamamelis virginiana. Next base: position 1,683,541 of record JAESVK010000164.1, read on the forward strand.
AAGATTTTTTTTTATAACCCAAGAAGTCCTTGAATTTTTAAATTTTAAGGTTCAAAGGTCATTAAATTTTTTAAAAGATAGATTTACTCTCATATATTAACTTTTAACAACAAATACGTCCATTTTTATCAAAATCTATCTAATGAAAACCCAAGCCGTTTGATCTCTTCTCTTTCAATCCCTCTCAGTAGCCTAACCTCTTTCATGAAAACCCTAGATGTCTCCACCACCTCCCTACATCTATCTACCAATCCCCTTCAAACCCCTTATCCTCCGCCGTCTGACCTCATCTCTTTCATCATTTTTTCTCTCTCCTCAATGTTCTTCGATCTCATTTTTGCTTGGCTTTGATCGGGCTTAGATCCGAGCGATAATGGCATAATGCTTTACATATCTGCGAGGAGGTAGTGGTCCAGATCTACCTATTGATCTGCCCTGGTCGAAAATATGCACGCAAATCCGATATGGCTAAATGTCACAGCCAGAGAATTTCCTCGCCCAACCGTGCAGCTTTAGACACTAGCAAGTACTGCCATGTTGCGCTAATACTACAAAAAATATGACTTTTACTGACGGAAAAATATTGTCGCTAAAACTCTTAATACTGTCGCTAAAGGCCTTTAGCGACAGAATTTTTGTCCCTAAATTTTTGTTGCCACTACCACCGTCGCTAAATAGTTATACCGACAATAATAGTGTTCTGTCGCTATTAGTTTGACTTTTACCGACGGAATTTTCCATCGCCATAGATCAAATGTCCATCCCTATAACATAGACTTTTAGGCACGGTTATAAGTAATACCGACCGAAACTATTTCTTTTAGGCACGGTAAAGACTGACACTATTACACACATTTAGAGACGGTATATAATGTCCCTATAATAAAGACTTTTAGCGACAATAATTACCGTCACTATTAAACTATTGCATGAGTTCATTTAGCGATGGTAATTACCGTCCCTAATACTCTAAGTAGCGCACATTGTTTCATTATTTTCCTGTTTTCAAAAACCTGTATCATATATCCTATACGCTACAATCACAATACCCTTCAAAATTGAATCCAAAACAAGGCAAACCATGATATAGTTTGCCAATTCAATTGATAAAAATATCCAAAAATATCATTGGGTTGCTCTTCCACTTTTACTAGCAAAACTGGGCAAACCTCAAAAGCAAAGAACTTAAACCTATACACATAATACCTGAAGGTATTATCATCAATCCTCTCAATCCTTTCAGCATCCAAAACAGAGTACTGACTCGCCAAGTGTGAAAATGACATTAAAGTTTAAACCTGTACACATAACACTAAATTCTGGGCATCGTTTCATGTGAAAATGACACAAATCAAACTAAAATCATGAGTCTGGTTTTCATTCATACGGCTCTAATGTCCTTATCAAGTCCCATGCCAAATGCCACAGTTCCAAGTTCCAACAACCTTCCATTAAAAAAAGAAGAAGAAGCAAGTCAATAATTTTGAAAAGTAAAAGCTGTATACTCAATAATATGTTATGGCATCTAAAGGAATGGGTTAGTGGTTAACAATATAATTTAACCAAAGCATATGGGCAGGAGAGCTAGAGTCGGAGAGTGGCGCCATTGGGAACTCCTCGAATAAGCTACAAGATCTTTCCACTGTTCACGATCAACATTACTATGATGGTGCTCATATTGTTCATCAAGTGGAAGGTCTGGATCATGAAAAGCCTTCTCTAACTTGTATTTCCAATCTTTCCAGCCTGCAGTATATGTAGCAAAAAAATCTCAGTTAGAGCTGGCATGGGGACGGAATTGTGATGGGCAGTGAGCAGTTGGCCAAAATTAAAGAACACAAGCTTAACCTGACCCAAATATTATCAAGTTAGAAACAATAACAAAATCCAATCATTCAATTCGAGGTCAACCCAAAAATAACCTCCAACTGAATTTTATTTTAGAAATATTTCTAGATATGGAATATTAAAAAAATGATATGGAATATAAATAGAAGTATATTTTAGGAATATTTCCATATCAAAGAGACTACAGTTCCATCATGTGATGGCCCATTATCTCGAAATAATTTTTTATTAAAATAGAAGTTGTGGGATCACTGCTCTCACCTGAATGGCATTTGCTGTCCTCAAACGGAAAAGCGGTGAAGAGTACCTGATTTGTAACATGTTTGAAAAATTCTCCACATCAGCAAGAATGTGACTCTTCTGAGGCTTGAAGGATGGATCTGCCAATCTTGGTTTAATTCTGAAAAAGGAAACAAGACCAAAGATAATTTTTAGATATATCAGACTGGATGTTTTAAAAAACGAAATGATGAGAAATAAACCATCAACACGAGTTCTCTGCTTCGCAATGTAAACTTCTAAAAGAAATAGATGACATTAGAAAGCCACTCAAAACTGTGATCTCATCATCTCACTAAAACAAATACTACTAGTCAAATGAAAGAAATGGAAACAATTGAATGCTTACAGTGGCCAATTCTTTTCATCATCTCACTAAAACGATGACAAATGCGGCTAGTTTTCTTAAAAACAATGTATTTTTTTCATAAAACGGTAAAAAATCATAAATGGTTTGGGTGGGCAAATAGTTCAAAGGGGTTGCATTATCCGCTCCCATTAGATATCCCTACAGCTACAGCCCAAGTCCATTAAAATTAATCCAGCCCAAAGATATAACAGGCCCGAAAAAAAAAAATTTATAACCCAAATTTGAATAGCCCAAAAACGGTGAGCCCAAATCTAGCCCAATCCTCCATTCCGATTTCCCTCAATTTTCTAGTTTATTATTTTAATTATATTTGTAATGATGACAGGAGGTTTGGGGATGATCCTAATGAAAACCCTTCTTTTGAATTGATTAATGTAGGTCTTCTTTGGTTTATTATTTTAATTATATTTGTAATGATGACAGGAGGTTCGGGAGTGATCCTATTGAAAACCCTCCTTTTGAATTGATTGTTGTATCATGTATGTCTTGTTTATTAGTTTAATTATATTTGTAATGATGACAGGAGGTTCGGGGGTGATCCGAATGAAAACCCTCATTTTGAATTGATTGTTGTAGGTCTTCTTTGGTTTATTATTTTAATTATATTTGTAATAATGACAGGAGGTTGGGGGGTGATCCTATTGAAAACCCTCCTTTTGATCAATTGATTGTTGTATCATGTATGACTTGTTTATTAGTTTAATTATATTTGTAATTATGACAGGAGGTTCGGGGGTGATCCTATTGAAAACCCTCCTTTGGAATGAGTGTTGTATCATGTATGTCTTGTTTATTAGTTTAATTATATTTGTAATGATAATAGGATCGAGGTTCGGATGTTGTGAATTGATTGCTGTAGATTTTAGTTTATGAAAAATTAAGGTTCAATAACTAAAATTTTGCCAAAATTTTTTTTTTAGTCAATAGGGGTATTGTTTTATGAGCTCGCCTAGGGCATCCAAATCCTCAGGGCCGGCCCTGCACCCGTACCATTATATACTTGAAAAAAAATAGTTACTTATACTACATAATTACACCATTAACAGCCACTGGGCGTTTCTCTTTTTGGAAGGGATGGAATTCTAGCTGAGTGCAACATTAAATTTGAGATTGTAAAATTGTAGTTTCACTAGTACTTGTTTACAAAGCAAGTTTTAGCTATCTTTATTCCTCACAGTGAAACTTCCACATGCAAAATAGGGGAGAGAGAGAGAGAGAGAGAGAGAGAGAGAGATGCATGCATGGACCAATATGTGTATATATATATATATATATTACAAACACATACTATAAACAAAAAAAGATCATATATGAAATCCTAGGCAACAATTACTTTAAATTCCATGGTAATTGATTGTATGAAATGAACATTACATAAATAACAATTGGATTTCACCATTAAGCAACATATTAAGGGTGGAACCTGTGACAGGGCTATTATACTTGTTGCCAAATGATTTATCCTGCATCTCTCATCAACAGAAACATCCTTTGAAGTCTGCAAGTGAAGGGGCCAAATTAGACCTGAAAAATATAATGTCTCTCAGATAATATAAGACATTGCAAGAGTGAATTTGAGTGTACTTTCAAGCTCACAATGTCAAATAGGGTTTCATTGTCATGAGCAGAGACATAATTAATCTGGAAAACATTCAAAGGTGTCAATCACATAATTTTGGAAAAATATGTCCTAAACGAATATATGACAATACTATAATGTAAAAGTATTCAATGATAATTGAACATGACCAGCAAATAAAGTAAATATAGGCAGTGATGCTTTGAAATCATGTTCCTCATAATTCATACTCAAACACATAACTCAAAGTGGTATACAATCATGATAATTATTATAATGAATACAATTTAGATCCTTACTGTTTCTGTGGGGTTTAGAGCATATGCAACAGGTGCTCCATCATAGGTTGAAACTCCAGATCCTTTTACCTGAGAAATCGTAATGAAATGCCAGGGTGAATTTAATGTGCCTCCCAAATATTACATTCCCAGTAAGAGAAATGGTTTGGGGGAAGTTCACAACTTAAAACAATACAAAATAACATTTAAGAATGAACTATATACTGTGAAAGTCCTATATGAATGCCAGAGCAGAAATCTTATTGTCAATCCCAATTAGTTTAAGGCATTGGGAATTGATTGAAGTATTGATGTCTATGAACAAAAAGTCCTTTGTAAACAAGAATTTAATTATACTTTATAAACAGATTGCAAGAAAATTAGGATTACTGTTCTTTTTACTTATCAATTGGACATGTAACTTTATTTAGAAGAAGAAAACCTTCTTTCGACAAATTAGCAGCCTTATCACTACCATTCCTTAAAATTTCATCAAGCAAATATAGAATTTAGTTTTCAATGAGGCCCTCAATCTCAAGTAGCTCATTTTAACTTGTAAGAGCGATTTAGTTTCTAGGATTTACTCTCTTATCAAAGTAATGCATACGTACATACATACATAGAAGTAAATTAACTTAGTCTGTTTTAAGGCCATATAGAAAACTATTCCAACAGGAAATCATTGATAAATATGTAAAGGGTACATGAGAAACAATAACTATATTCAAAATCTACCTAAGCTAGCTGAGAAGAAAATCTCATTTATGCGATACAAGATAGTGCTGGTGTGAAAGATAAAGTTGCCTCATACCATAGAATATTAGCATAATTTTAAATAGTACATGGCAAAAGACAAATGCAAAAAACTATCGAGTGGAACTCCTACTACTTACCTCGTTCCCTTCACAATTGGTTAGCACAAAGTCCTTCAAGTTGGCAGCCATCCCAACCTAAATTGCGTGAAAGTACCTTAATTGGTAGTGAATAGAAGATAGAAACAATATTTCAAGGAAAGGAAGTATATGTAGGCCCAATCAATAAATCAATTAAATGATGCGGGGAATGACAACAGGATGCAAATTCAAAAATCATTTAAAAGAACAGTTTAAGGTAAAATCACAATACTTCTTTTCTGTTCAGCTCACCCACCAAAACAAAGTAGAAAAGTTTCACTACCAAGTACCAACTGAAAGAGAATCCAACTATGACTTTGAGCCATTAATTCTTTCTTGGGAGTGTATCCCAGATACATCCCTATCATTACTGCCCACTGGTGTAGTGCCATTTACTCATATTAAAGCATTTGATTACAACTCTTCTAATTTAAATGTGATGTGCATGATTTACGACAATAATTATGTGATCCAAATTACACACAACTTACCAAACTTAGAAAGATATGTTACTTGACAAGTATTTGAGCTCCAAGACCAGATACTCAACATATATTATTAGATTTGGGATTATATAATTAAATACATAAAAAATGAGGAAAAGGTTATGAAAGAACATCTGTCGACGCTTCTATTGCATTATATAAATACATAAAAAATAGTCTCTTAAAAGAACATCTTCTATTAATCCAACAGCAAATTTTTTCCCAATTTTGTTTTCAGTTTCTCAAGAAATTAGAAGAAAAATCTAGTGCTAAAGAGGCAGAGAAAACACGCCTTCGATCAAAATCAAAGGTACACTTTCATATATCAGCAAGGGCATATTGTTCCAAAGTCATAAATGAGCACTTTAATTCCCACAAAAAAATACAGGATAATTTTATTTTTTTCGCTTTAGATATACATGGACGATCACTTTTTTGTGAGTGTCTGTTACAGTCATTAGATCATGAAGGAACAGGATTATATTTAATTGATCTACATATATAGCATCTTTCAACACTCTATGCTTGGCACAGGAGGAAAAAGAAGCAGAGATCAAAAAGCTAAAATAGAGCCTTAATTTCAAAGCCAATTAATCACTTTCTTATAGTGACAGTATCTGTTTTTGTCTGATTTTAATTGTTGAAATCAAGTACAGAAGTAGCTAGGAGATCAATTAATCACTCACTTCTCATTAAATCTCAAACAAATTAAAATCAAATCAAACATACAACAAGCAAGATGAAATGATGGAAGATGCAACCATCCTTGCCAGAGACCGCGCGAGAATGAAGATTGGTGATCGATGGAACGATCTTCAAGTTTGTGTGATGCCGACGGTGCCGAGATTGTGCAGAGAAGAGACCAGATCAGCGAAGGATGGATGGAAGACGCACCACTGTGATTTACCAATTGGATCACAAAAGCATGGATGGAAGACGCACCACTGTGATTTACCATATCAGCGAAGGATAGATGGATGGGGTTGCTGGGCTTAGGGTTTCGACAGGGAAGGAGTGAGAGAGAGCATATGGGCAGGCCGGAGAGAGTCGGAGTCGCACCAGATCCAATTCGATCACAAAAGCATTTTGTGATCAGTTTGTAGCTAAAATGATTTAAAACCAATTTTTGAAATCAGTTTGTGCATAAATCAAACTAATGCCCTGTTTGGTTTGAGGGAAGAGTGGGAGGAGGGAAGGGAGAGGAGGGAAAAGTGGAAGGAAGAGGATTTTTGGGTATGTTTGGTATGAGAGGAAGGGGAGAAGGGAGAGAAATATGGAGGGAAGAAAGGGGGGAAAGAGGCCCTTTTGCAATCAGCCCAAATTTGGGCGGATGAGGAAATAGAAAGGGAGGGGAAAGTCATATTAGATGGTGAAAATACCAATTTGTCCTCAATTTGTTTGCAAAGCCCACAATTGCCCCTACATTTTATTTCTCTAGCAACATAAAGTGTTGCATTTCTTCAAAGTATGCTTTATGCACAATGGCTCCAGACGATACTCTTCACCCTTTTCCATGATGTTTCGCCATTTTTTTTTTTTAAAGAGTTTAAGAAAAAATAAGGATAAGATGGAAAGGAAATAAATATAAAGGAGAGAAATATTTTTAGTTGTTTAGAGGGTTTCGGCAAAAACAAAATATATAGTTTTTATTTATTTTTATTAATTTTTAATTCATAATAGTTATAATCAGAAATTACAATCGTTATAATCATTAGATTTAGCTATAGTAATTATAGTCACTAAAAAGTAAATTGTGATGGAACTATTAAATAAGTAGAACCATTAGGGACAGATATTACTGCCACTATAATTTTTTGATTTAGCGATGGAAATTACCATGGCTATAGTTGATAATATTTAAAAAACTAAAATAATTAGGGACAGAAATTACAGTCGTTATAATCATTAGATTTAGCGACATTAATTATAGTCACTAAAACGTAAATTGCGACGGAACAAATTTTTTCAACTTTAAAACAAAAAAAAATAGAGTTTTGGCAATGGAAACTTAGCAATGAAAATATTACTGTCCCTAAAAATATGTTTCAGCAACACTTTTAGCTTCCATCCCTAAATTACCGTGGCTAAAAACCAGTTTTCTTGTAGTGTAAGTCAACCTTTAACCCCTCGTATCAAGGTTTACAAGAAGAGAATGAAGCAAGACACTTGAGTTTGAAAGAATTAGAAGTGTATATTACTTGCAAAGAATGTTTACAAGAGAGATTGAGAGCTTACAAGTTTTCTAGTGTGGAGCAAATGAGCCCATTATCTCCTATTTATAGCCTACAAGTAATGTTCTAGAAAGCTACTAGAATGTACATGTTCTAGAGAACTCCATAGGCACATGCTATATACAAGCTACAATTTTCTAGAGCGTTCTCTCCATAAGCTAGCAACACTAGTATCTAGAATGTTCTAGCATATGTACAAGGTAGAACTTTAGTCAACATTCTAGAGATTTCCAAGGCTATTCTCCAACACTCTAGAATGTTCTTGATCCTTCCAATGTATTCCACAATTGTGAGACCCCTTTCACTTTAATTACTAATTATATAATTATGTACTTGCTTATTAAGTTATGCTAACTTATTTTGTGTGGTATTAATTTTATGTTTATAATTATTTAAATTGGAGATAATAATATCCCCAATTGATTAAGTTGGGCATGAAAAATTTTATTAGCTTATTGAGTTAGAAATTAGTATGTTTCCGATTAATTGGGCATACTAATGTTTTCAATTAATTGTGCTTTAAATTATTATGTTATTAATTATTTAAATTGGGCATAATGATCTTCCCAATTATTTAAATTGGGCATGATAATATTCCCAATTAATTAGATTGGGCATGTTAAGTTATAAAATATTAAGCGCATAAATAGCACTTTATGAGTGTGGTTTTGATTGTGGGGTGTAGGGGACTAGTATGGACCCTTATCACATGGGATTAACACGTGAGAGAGGGTGACACGTGGGCCAATTGGAGGCTGCCACATGGAGCCATGTGGTGTTGACATGCCTTAGCATGGGACACTTGTCCATGCAAGAAAGAAAGTGGTGGCATTGAAGCCACTTGTATTTGTTGAAGCTTGCCACCTAATTATACATTTTGACATCAAAATATATCTAAACAAAGTGGGATTCGGCTGAACCATTTTCAGCAGCTAAGATAGAAGAGAAATTGAGAGAAAAAGAGAGAAAAGAAAGAGGAGAAAGAGAGAGAATAGGATGGGGAGAGAGAGAGTTGTTTAGAGAGAGAGAAAATTTGGGAGATTGAGGTTTTGAGCATGGAATGCTTCATGGCTATGGAAATTTCGAAATTGGGATAGGTTCATACTCTCTTCTACCTTGTTTTTAGCTTAATTGATAAATTTATATTATGATTTGGTGAAATTGGAAGGAAAGAAAGTGTGTTTATTTGTCTAGAAAATTCTAGGAAAATCTGGAACAAAATGAGCTCCAAAACAGAGCATGCTATTTGGGTATTATTGACTCGGTTAGAGGCCGAATTGATCTAAACCTTCTCCATAAAAGTTTTAGGTCTTCCAATTAGCTTTCTAACGATTCCGACTTTGCCTTATTTGCAATTTTTGTGAAAAGTTATGGTTGTTTTACTCAAATTAGTTTTTCAGCAAAAAATATATATTTTCGTTCAAAACAGAAAAGCTACTGTAATTTCTTATTTTGGCTATGAAAACGTTGGATTTGGGCTACAGTTGTGAAACATGAAATTGTAGAGCTTCGAGTCTTGTTTTCAGAACACTAAAGCTCATAAAATTTGGATATATGAGCTAAAAGATACGGCCTAAACACTAAAAACTGTTTTTGGATGGGCTTGAATCATAAACATGGAATTTTGAGTGTTATACATATTTGAGCTTAAATTGCTCCAAATTTGTTTATTATCATTTATAAACATGTTTTAACATATTTGAAAAGAAAATTTTGGATTGGACAAATATAAAAGATTTTATTTAAAATTTTTGGGAGAAAAATTGCATATTGGGCTTTATTAAAAATTTGTGTAAATGTTTATTTGTTCTCCAAACTTCATGAAACTTTCATAGGCACTTTGTGTACTGTTTTGAAGTGTAAAAATATAAATTTTTATGATATGTGGAAAATTTTATTGAATTTTTATGTAATTATAAACATCAAATTCAAAGTTAAGTCACTAAATTGTGACTTTCTCTTCTAAATTATAGTTTGAGCACCTTCAAATGTGCTTATAAAATTCTTATGAAATTAAAATAATGTTTTTTCCATTGTTTTCATTAAAATTTAAATTCTTAAGATTTTTATGGTGTAAAGCCTTTAAAATTGATTTCCGGACACCAAAAAGTACTTGAATAAGTTGGTTTGGATTTCTGTGAAAGAAATGAATGCTGTGGACTTAGGGAAATGTTTGGAACTATGTGGTTAATATATGAAATCATATGAAAGTCAGTAAGAATAATAATTTCTATTATTCTGTTAAATTATGAATGTATCAGTGATTATCTTGATTCTTTTGAATTCGAGTATGGTAAGTAGCAGAAAAGCTCATTACATGTTATTATTCATTCTGAAAAATAGGATATTTATACTTGGAGCATGTTAAGTTGTTATGCATAAAAATATATGCATGTGGTGGATTGTCATGCATAATATATATATATATATAGATATATGCATGTGATATTTGCCATAATCATTGCACAATAAATTGGTATATGGCATGTGGCTGTGATGTATGAAAGTGATTGGGTTTATAAGTACACATCATATAACTCCTAATAACAAACATGAATTTTTTTAGGGGTACGTAACCCGAGAAAATTAAACCGGCGCTTGTCATGTGGACATATGTGTATGGGCGCATATGTTACGCAAAGAAGTAAAGGAAATGTTGTTATTTAAAAAGGTACGAAGTGTTACTGTAGCACAGTTACAAATGGTGACATATGCATAGCATTGATATAACTGGCATGCATATTATGAACTGTAAAAACGAGGAATTGAAATACGACCGATGGACTATAGATCCTGGAAACAGTTAGTGCACTAATATATCACCCTTGCTAAATTGAGCATTTGTAATTCTGGTGAGAGGATTGGCCCGGTGAGGGGCAGCCTTTTAGCAAGAACAATCCTGGTGAGGCCTCACCAGGATTAGCCCGGTGTGGGGTTGACTCGGTGCGGAGTCAGGTGATATACATACGGTGAGGTATGCTGTTGTCGTTTAATGGCGAATCCTAAAATGAGATAGCCATCAGCGAAATTTTTTTTTGCAGGTTTCGCAGGACAAAGCCTCGCAGGTATGATTGCATAAAGTATAGCATGGATACCTGACATATGCATAAAACATGCATGAATTATTGGATATGATTAAATTGAATCATGTGGTGATGGAACAATGTTCATAAAAATATATTTTCATTGTTTATTATTTGATGTATGATTTGTGGAAATATTGAATATGTCTTTTAAGTTATTGATATAAAAAAATAGATAAAAAAAACTGGCCGGACAGGGTTGTTCCCCCCCCATTCCCCCCCCCCCCAGGACCTTCAGAATCTTAGCTGGATGGAAATTGTGGGGATAAAGTTGCTCGCCTAGTTTTGTTTTTGTGAATCGCTGGAGATACTGCCATGGGATATGTGTTGGAGGTTGTGGTTTGAAATTTATGTATTAAGACTTTGGACTGGACTGTATGATTATAAGTTTAAATCTTATATTAAGTACTTTACGGGACCGGTACTTGAGGCCAGCTAGTACTTGTGCTTATCTAAATTTCTTTACTCCGTGGTTCGTTAAAGCTTTCGCATTTCAAAATATTATGAAATCAAATCAACGGTTCCAAAAAGATAAGCACCGATTATTGGTGTATGTTGCATCCAGCAGATTGGGGGTAGTCTGTTAGGGGTGTTACAACAATCCTCTAGATGATTCTCGGACCTTCTCTTGTATTCTATAATTTTCTAGAAGGTTCTTGGACATTCCCCACTTGTGTGTAGAAAGAGTGTAGGGAATTCTAGAGTTTTCTAGAATGTTCCAAGCATGCCTTTCCCCCAAATTGTCATTTTCCTGTGTCAAAAAATGTCAGGCTGCTACATAAAGCTTGAGACGTTGATCTGCCTTGATGCTCATGGAATTGCCTATCGGTCCTTACTGCACCAAAGCTGGAACACATGAGCCACGATGAGTTTGGCTCTCTAGAAGAGTTTGTGATGCTTGGGAGTGTAGGTATATGAATCATATAAGGATTGTTGAGAGAGTGGAGTGGTTCATATTTGGCGGCACGCCGCATCTTGTCATTTTATTACTAGGTGAAGCTTCACGTGAAGAAATCTATACATAAACATTTATATATATGTATAGATATATGTATATGTATACATATACATATGTATGTAAATGGTGCCATATGTGTTTGTTGAAATGTTTCAAAGAGAGTTTGTAAGAATCAAACCAAATTGATGATTATAACATATAAATTTCAAAACAAATAAGTTTAGAGGTAATTTATGTATTCTATGAATAGATAATATATCTATTAGATTTTATTTTAGAGAGTGGATTTTGGTTTGGATTAAATTTATGCATATTTTTAATGACTTACAGTATCATTGTAAGAGCATCTCCAATGCAAAAGTGTCATTTAAAGTGCCAAAGCCAAATTTTGACATCCCAAATGGCACTAGTTGATGCCAAATCCTATTTATAGCACCAAGGTGTTCCAATGCATAAGTGCCAAATTTTGGTACTTTCCATCTATTTGACATATTTACCCTCATGCTCCAACTAACTTCCAACTACGTACTTTTCAAAAGTTATTTACAAGAACATATTAGATATTTTTTATTCCTCGTAATGAAAAAAATTCATATTTTAAAATAATTAATTAATTTTTTATCTTAATTTAATAATTTAATATTTGAAAATTTTATTTTCACATAAAATTAGCTAAAATACTACTATTCTAATTATAATTTAACATTGGTTAATTTTAATTGAAGCAATTTAATTACACACTAAATTTAAATTATATATATAAACATTCAGAACTTCTAGTTTACAAAACCCAAGATGGGATAGGTATTTTGAGAAATTGACCGTTGGATGAGACCGTTGGATCAATTGTGTAAACATTTTACAAAAATATGACATTATTAGTTTAAAAATGACCGTTGGATCAATGTGATTTTCTTGCATGAATTATGTGTATAAGTGCAACATCTTATCCAATGTTCAGTTTTTCAAAATAATCCTCCCATATTGGATTTTGCAAACCATCAGTATATATTTAATTTTATTTTTGAGAGTCTTTTTCTTATGAGAACATCCTCACATAAGTTTATGTTTTAGCCAATGTAGGATGGATATTTTGAAAAATCATCCGTTTGATCGATTATTCATCCTATGTATGACATGCATGCCAAAAATCACAGTGATCTGACATATGGTTTCTAAAATACAGACTGTGAAAAACTATGACAATATCTAATGGTCACATTTTTTCACAGTCTGTATTTTATAAACTGACCATCAGATCACTGTGATTTTTGGCATACATGACATACATTGAGAGAATATCTAATCCAACAGTCGGTTTTCCAAAATTCTCATATTACACTAATAAAAAAGTCAAGTCCTCACAAAAAGAAGTCCTCGTAAGAAAATTACTCTTATTTTTGATACCCTAAATGATGTGTTTTGGTCACACCTACATAAATAAAATGAGGGGAATGTAGAAACCATAAACTCTCATTTAGTTCTCACTTCTTACTTTGTCCTTGCCGCGATGCTGCAGTTGCACAAAGCCACCATCCCAGATCGGCCAGCCCTGCTCGACCTACACGAATCCCATCCCCGTACATCGACCCCATCTCCACGGCACCTCTTGACCTTCATTTCTTCAGGGACAATCAGACACACATGGTGAACCACTGAACCATTTATCCTCGTCGCACTCCGGCCATCCCAGCATTTCCTCACAGCACCCCAAAGTGTCCAATGAGGTTCGCACTCTGGCCATCCCATTATTATCAATTGGCTTCTCTTTCCAAAACCCCTCAATTGGCTTCTCCTTTTTTTTCCTTGAATTTTCTTGGCTGCCAAACACATTTTCTCTGGGGGTATTTTGTCATTTTGGAAGTTGGGGGTAGTTGGAGTGGTGGGAAAGTTGATGTGGCTCAAATGGTAACTGTCATTCCAAATCCTAAATTTAGCAGTTTGGGCTGCCAAAGCCAAAATTTGGCATAAGCAATGGCTTTGCATTGGGGCTGATGTTTTGGATGCTAAAGCCAAATTTTGGCTTTGGCAGCTCATTTGGCATCTCCATTGGAGATGCTTTAATCAATCATAATATAAATGTAGATAATTTATATATATGTTTATGAAGTATATCTGTTTTGGTAATAAATAATTTATATGTTGATTCCATTTCATTTTCTTGTTGTTTTAAAATTTATATGTTTTGATAATAATTTATATGTTGATTCTGAAAAATGTTGAGAAAGTTGCTAGAAAAAAAGTTGCGATGGAGAAGGTCATCAGAAAAGTTATCAAAGTTGAGAAAGGTTGCTAGAAAATTTAGTTAGAAATGTATTTATGGAGACTTACCAAAAAAGGAAATATATATATTTTGTCCAAAAATTATATGAAGGACTTTATGGGTTAAAGAGTTTTAGCTTGGATTTAGTGGATTAAAACAATATTCTAAAGGACCTATGACTAGATCACTGTTTATTATAAGGTTTACCTTACACAAAGTTGCGTAAGGCAATTTTTATATATAGAACTAATTTTAGAACATATTTTCAAAAACTGACTGTTGGATTAATTAGATAAACTGCTTATGAATTTTATGTTCGCAAAAAATCATTACGATCCAATGGATGGTTTATGAAAAAACCAACTGGGCAAAAAGGGTGATATTTTAAAGAACAAAAAAAAGTTACAAATTTTCCCAATTAATTTATCCAGAAGCCAACCGTTGGATCACTGTGATTTTTTGCAAACATAAAATTCGTAAGCAGTTTATTTAATCCAACAGTCAGTTTTTGAAAATATGTTCTGGAATTCGTTATATAGATGTCACCTTATACAACTTCGTATAAGGTATACCTTATAAGGACTGATTCTTGATATATATAGGTGCAATTTATTCTTAAGACAGTGCGTAGTCAGGCCTTAATCTATTAGTCCATTTTGTGTTCTTTCATCTTGTTATTTGTTACCAGAAGCATCTTGTTTCATTTCCAACTATCTCATCATTATAAACTTCACAAGTAATTTGATTGATGGGAATTTTTAAAGATGTTAGTGAAAAAGCCAAAAAGGAGAACCAACCCCAATTTTTTGTGACAATAAATTTATCATTAGCATAATAAAAATTCCTATTCATTATGATTGCACTAAGCACGTCACGTTGCCATCCAGCATCATTAGCATAATAAAAATTCCTATTTATTAGCATATTCTCTCTACAAGCAGCTAAATAAAGAAAGTTGGAACTGGATAGAATAGAATATGTGCTCATCAACAATTTAATTACATCAATGCATCAACCAAATCAAACATTCGATCAGAGGCTTGTGCCTTCCACGTACACTAAAAATCTTCTACTTTCCCACCACTTGCATGTGTCCAGTACTATATATAAATCAAACACTAGGGCGTGTGTACTCCACACAAGCAAATAAGCAATTTTTGTCACAGTACGTTTCTCTTAGCTACCCAATATCCAGCTTATATATATAGATATATTTTTTCTGTCATGGCAGCTGCCTTTGAAGCTTGTGATCAACTGCCACAAAAACAAGACCCAGAAGCCAAAAACAGTGAGGATTTCAATTACTCTAGAAGGGCACAATGGCTTCGAGCTGCTGTGTTAGGAGGCAATGATGGGTTAGTCTCTGTTGCATCATTGATGATGGGTATTGGAGCTATTAAAACTGACATGAAATCCATGATCCTTGCTGGTTTTGCAGGCTTAGTTGCTGGGGCTTCTAGTATGGCAATAGGAGAGTTTATTTCTGTATACACTCAATTAGATATACAAGTAGTAGCTCAAAGGAAAATTAATAGTAGTGGGATTAAGGTGGTGAAGCAACAGCTGCCAAATCCCATGCTGGCTGCTGTGGCATCAGCCCTTGCTTTTTCAGTAGGGGCAATGGTGCCAATACTGGCTGCTGCATTTGTAAGAGGGGGGCAATATTATAAGTTGAGGGTGGGTGTGGTGGTTGGTGTGGTGAGCTTAGCATTGGTGGTGTTTGGTGGTGTAGGAGCAGTGCTTGGGAAGACTTCTGTAGGAAGGTCTTGTGCTAGGGTTCTGCTTGGTGGATGGATTGCTATGGCTATCACTTTTGGGATGACCAAGTTGGTTGCCTCTACTGGACTACAAATCTGATTCTTACCTCCGTTTAATTTGCAATTTTTTTTTTTTTTTTGGTTATAATAACATCATTAGGATTGTGTTTGATTGTTAAGAAACTTATATACTCTGAAAAGTGAAAACGGCATATTTTTCTCGTAACTATCTGTTTACAAGAAAATTTTAATTTTAATTTTTCCCGTCATACTTTTACTTATATAAAAAAAAAAAAATACAGAAAAGAGTAATTAGTCGTGAGTTATATTCATAAATTTCTAGTGACAATCGATCAAATGCACAAAAAGTAAGATAAAGAGTAGTTTTAATTTTTTTTTTCCCCTATATATTTATCTTTTCCTTTTCCAATCCGTCAAACCATTTGCATTAATTTTTTCTAAACTTACTTTTGGAAAACTCTCTTTACACCTACATTTCTTTAGAGCTAGTTATTCTAAAACCATGTTTTCATGTATCAAAATTTTTATATCGGAAGTGATTGTGGTAAAAGTTAGAATCCTCTAACTTTTGGTACAATCATGCATTTTCAAGATGAAAATTTTGCCAATCATTTTCTCATCCCTCAAGTTATTTAGAAGTAATTATTATCCCATTTCGGATTTTTAAGTTCCAAAAATAATTTTTAAAAAAATTAACGCAAACGGACCCTAAATCAATAAGGAAATAGAAACCCAAAACCTTCCCCTCACAAAAGGGAATAAAAGGATGCCACTGGACTTGAAGCCTGTTGGCCTCTTCTTCCTCTATGTAGTTTTTGATTTCTATTTGATGCGCAAATTAATATTATGTGTTTGAAAGTTTAGGGTGTGCATTAAATTAAGGTTGACAGATTTGTTCAAAGGTATATAGCCTGTTGGGCAAATCATGATCAAGACACATATCTATGGAAAGTTGCACATTGAAAAACGAATTGTACAGTTTGTTTATGACTTGGGAAAATATATTAATTAAAAAAATAAATAAATGAGAAACAGCTTGTTCAGAAACCCGGCCCATTCCTAAACTAAAATCTAACCAACTAGCTAGGGTCGGTTTTTGCAGCACTCCACAAATCCATACTATTATATAAAGTTAATAGGATTTTTGGTCTCTCTCTCCTATATATTGCTTAACAGTTTGTATTTCAGAAATCGGTGGTCCGATCACTGTAATTTTTGGCATACATGTCATACATAAAAAGAATATTAAATTCAACGATCAGCTTTTCAAAATATTCATTTTACATTGATCAAAAGGACAAGTCCGGCCCCTCATATAAGGAAGTCTTCACGGGAATGGAACTCTCTCTCTCTCTCTCTCTCTCTCTCTATCTCTCTATATATATATATATATATGCATGCCACGGACGGCCGTAATTGTGTACTGCATTTGCGGTACATTAGGGTGTGTTTGATAAACTTAAGAACCTGGCCAGCTAAGGATAAGTCTGTCTGATTTTTATTTAGTACTGTTTGGTAAGTGTATTTTTTCTGTAAATCAGTTCAATCATGTCCAGAAAAAAGGCATAAACACAGTTTTTTTTTTCAAATCAGTTGTAAGCTGGTTTACAAAAAAACTATATAACAGAAAGTTATCAGAACTAGCCAGACCCAGTTTTCGAAGTTCCTAAACAAGCCCTTATATATTATTAATTATTAAAAATACTCTCTACATAAACCATTATCCAAAAAATATACATATAATTGCAACACCATGCACCTACAACTTCTTATTTTATAACCATCTAATTTTATTTCTCTCTAATTCCTTGATAACTATTCTTAAAATTTTAAATTAAACCTTTCAATTTTAATTTTTTTAAAACATTTTTTTCCACGATGTGTGTGCTCCATAGTCTAGTAAATCAAAACTTACCTTTTTTTCTAAACATTGTAGTAATGTACTAATTAATGTGGTTCCAATAGAAGGACCCTTAGTTTTTTCCCCCTTTAATTTTCAACTAAACCGCCAGGCACCAACCAATCGCAGCCCAAAAACTTGCAAACATTGGAGAATTAGGGGCTGTTTGGGAATCCTCATATCTGATTTTTCAGGGTATAAGCATGGCCCGGTTGTTTAGGCCCAATGTTTGGTGAGTGAGCCCAAAGAGGATATCCGGTATTTAATTAAACAAACATGATATAAAATGAAAATGGTTCTGATATAAATTTGT
Organism: Hamamelis virginiana; assembly: GCA_017140935.1. NCBI lineage: Eukaryota > Viridiplantae > Streptophyta > Magnoliopsida > Saxifragales > Hamamelidaceae > Hamamelis > Hamamelis virginiana. Next base: position 1,701,799 of record JAESVK010000164.1, read on the forward strand.
TTGAAAAAAACTAGATAGAAAAATTAGTCGTGAATGAGGTTGGACCAAATTTCAAAATTGCCAAACAGCCCCTAAATAAAATTAACAACACAAATCAATTTTCAAATAGAAAATGAGAAAATATACAAAAAGATAAAAAGAAAAAAGATCTTGTTATCTTTTTGGGTAGCGTGGAAGAATGTCAATTATAACAATCACATATAATGTATATGCAAAAATAATCCCATCATCGTATGCTGACTTTCGTGAAAGTCAGCATAGGTGAATATATAGATGATTGTGAGATGCATAATTTAAAAAACTGACTATTGGATTAGATACTATGCATATGTATGTCAGGCATGTCAAAAATCACAGTGATCGCCAACTATCGGTTTCTAAAATATGTCACTTAGAAAAACAGCGACAGTTTTTAGCAGTTAGAATTTTTCACAGTCTGTATTTTGAGATGCTTACATCGGATCACTATGATTTTTGGCAATCGTCACATTCATAACAAGAGTATCAAATCCAACGATCGATTTTTCAAAATATACATCCCACAATTCCTTATAAGTTTCATATTGACTTTCAACATATGCTTACTAGAAAGGAACTCATTGTATATATTAACCGAACCCAGTGGTGGATCCACATAGGGGGCTGAAGAGGGCTGTAGCCCACCCAAACTTTGGCCAAAATTTTTTTTAGCCTTACTAGTTTACCGGTGATGGGTTTAGCCTTCTCCAGCCCAATGTTTAGCCTACCCTAGCCCAAATACTTGTCCAATCTTTTAGCCTAATTACATAATCTTTCTCATTCTCTTCCGCCCTAAGCCCCTGATCCTCATCTCACTCTCTTGCAGCTCCTGTATGATTTGCTCCTATAAAGTATTTGCTAATTTACTCATTTATAGATTTGCTCCTCTTTTGTTTTTTGGTTTGGTTGCAGTAAATGTCTATAAAAATCTCTTTCTATTATCTTGATTGTTGAATTAAATGGTCATTGCTATATTTTAAATTTTATGAGAAACACAAGATTTTATACTTTTAATTTGAGATGAGTTTCACTTGCAAAATAGCATACTAGCTCGCCTTATCCCCTATGTAGATTCTGAAATTTATATCATTCAAATTGAATATTGAATTTTCAAAATAACACAATAAAATCAATAAATAGACTGTAGGGTACAGCTTTAATAGTGTATTTTCTTTTATTTTTTTTGTACTAGCTTTTTGTAATGATTGAATATATATTTTCTTTTATTTTAGTTACATTATAATATAGTTGTGCATATCACTTGCATTTGTTTACAATTTCCAGTTAAATTTTATGTTTCATAAATATTTGTTATGTGTTTGATAATTTTCTGGAAAGAGTGGATCAGAAGAAAAAATAAATTAGCCCCCCCTAAAACAAAAATCCTGATTCCGCCCTGCGGGAACAACAACTTCAAATCCCATCCCTCCTACTAATTTGACTAGCTCTAGTTATTGTTCCCACTACCTTGGTACATAAAATTTGTGTTGATTGTAGACATTGAACGACGCCTACCATTCCAAAGTATAAGCCCAAAAACATCGATCCTAAGTCATTTCCAATCACTGGATCGGGATCCTCCTCTCTGCTAGACAGTTATGGTGCAAACTCAAATACAATCCCAAACATACCAAGTCAAGCAGAAGACTGAACTTATATACACTCTAGCTAGTACATATATTTGATTAAGATCCATTTGGATTAGTTTGCCTAAAATAATTTTTGGAATTCAAAATATCACTTGATCGATCTAAAGAGATATACGACCTAGACAATTCCAAAGTTAACAGAATAGTTGACCAAAACTAAACCCCTAACTTCAAACATAATCACTTCTAAAATGAAAATTTTGATACGTGAAGAGATACTGCAGAAGTAACTTTAAAGAGATATGTGAAGAGATAGTCCGCCAAAAGTGATTTTAGGTATGCAAAACTAATCCAAATTAGGCATAATCCCTAATATAGGGTAAGGATTAATTTCATCTTGTACAATATAAAAACCTAGCCACTAATTAGAAATTAAGTACCCCTTTCTGCCACAAGTGCACATGAGGATTCTCATACCATAAAACCAATCTAGGATTTTAATTTTTAAGCACTGCTTCAGAATTTCCATTTTTTTTTTCTTTTTTGTCACAATCAGCATCCTATCCCAACTATAGTAATCTCCCACTCCATCCTCTTTCCCCTTTTTTCTATGAACTCAATATTCAAATTCAAAATGTCTTTCTCACAAAAGTAGCTAGGAGAGTTGCCATCAAATTACAAGTCTAAGTAATAGGGATTTGGATTTGATATGTCCCAAATTAATTTATGGAAGACACTTTGAAAAGTGGGGAATAAAGTTTCCTATATATATATATATATATATATATATAGAAGTGTTCCACCTTGAATAATATAGGACCCAACAAGTCTCCTATCATTATATATAGAAGTGTTCCACCTTGAATAATGTAGGACCCAACAAGTCTACTATCATTATATATATATATATATAGAAGAATAAAGTTTTCTATATATATATATATAGAAGTGTTCCACCTTGAATAATATAGGACCCAACAAGTCTACTATATATCATTATATATATATATATAGAAGTGTTCCACCTTGAATAATGTAGGACCCAACAAGTCTACTATCATTATATATATATATATATATATATATATATATATATATATATATATATATATATATATATATATGAGGTCATATTCTCAGACATCATGTGCCTTGTTCTTAAATAGCTAGTGACCCAACAAAGGTTATAGATATAATTTTACCATAACATGTAGCCTGATTTAATCACATAGGTTGATTAAAATTTGAAATACTCTCCAATCAAACTCCATTTGATTGAAGTTTTTCACTAATTTTGACCAGCTGCACATATAACTTTATTTTAGAAAAAATTATTTAAAAGTTCTTAAATTTAGAATTTTATACCATGAGGTCCTCCCTTGAGATATATTTTCAAATTCTTTTATCTAATTGTTACATTAAAAATACCATTGGACCTAGTGGTGTAAAATATTTATGCAAGTTAAGGACTTATGGGTATATAACATTTTATTCTGGGGTGGAATCAGGCTTTTGTTTTAGGGGGTGCCAAAATTTTAAAAGTGGAGATTTCAAAATTCAAGAACCAAAAACATTTTAAGATTCTAGATTAATTTTTTTATAGAAAAAATAAAATAATATCTACTAAGCCTTAACAAATATGAAAATAAAACGACAAAATATATTATACATGCAATACAATATTATATATAGGGGCAGGTTCCCTTACATCTTGTTTTATATGTATATGTACATCTCGTTTTCAAAGTACCAATGTGTGTGAAATGATATGAGAAATCAACCGTTGGATAATATTCATTTCTCGTGTGTGTCATTTTTGCCAAAAGTCACAATAATCCTTGCTCCCCACGAGGCCATCGTTTCATGGGATCATATAATGGTCGAACTACTAGCAGGTCAAGAGAGTTTAGCTGATTTCGAATTCAGGATGTCTGAGTTTACAGCTCATTCCTTGCCGCTGAGCCAACTCTTGCTCCTGTTTTCTTTTAGCTTATTTTTTACTAAATGCATACTGATGGTATGATTTAATATGATAAATATAATAGTGTAGGGCATATCATAAAAAATAAAATATTGAAAAAATAAAAAATTCATAATAAGAGGGACGACGACACCTCCTCCACCAAGATGTATTGAAAAGAAAAAGGTAAAAACAAGTTGCAGCATCTTTGGTTGAATGTGATGCAATGCACATGCATTAGCACTCATAGTCTGGCCCACCCTTGTTTAACTGAGGTTTCATGTGATCAACGTGGACATTAATGATGTACATATGTTCTGGAAAGTTCGTCGATGGCTCACATTTCAAGAAGTGGATTCAATGCTTTTGTACCCCTCTTTCGGCCCATGATGGTCCACCAAAGTGGTCAGGGATTGCGATTTGCTAGTAAATTCAATATTTTGGCAACTTCCTTAAAAAAAGGTTTTTCTTTACCAAACAATGGGATATCCATCTGTCATGTCCAATTAATCCTGTTTTTTATGCGAGGCCACCGTTTCATGGAATCTACTTGTCTAAACTGATTGCTCACTAAGAGATTTTGACTAGTTTCGAACCTGAAATGTCTAGGTTTATAGCTCATTCTTTTACACCTGAAAAAAATAAATTTATACCGTAATTTTTTTTCCTTGATGGCCCACCAAAGTAGTTTGGGATTAATTTAAGACAAGACAATCTTTTTTATTATTTTTAATCTCTTATATAATAAATGATGTGGTGATGCAATATTAATGTAAATAGATTAATATGGTATATCAGTATATCACATCAACCGTTATGTTAATATAATCGAAACATACTCTTAATATGATTCAATTTTTAGAATTTGCAATCAAATCCTAAGTCTCAATGAGCATTTGTGAGAGAAACCCATGAGGTGTTGGTGGAGTCAGCTTGCCCAAGTACCAATTAAAAGAACAAAAGATAACCAATGAGGATAGCTTAGATGGTTGGGTTTCGACATACCAAGTCCGAGGTTCCCGTTTTGAGTCTTATGGACCACCTATCCAGGGTATTTGCCTTGCGTCTTATCCGGTGTCCGTGGTTAGTAGGGTATTGCGGTTATCCGAGAGATTAGTCGAGATGCGCATAAGCTGATCCGGACACTCTCGACATCAAAAAAATAAATAAATAATAAAGGACAAATAACATAATGGTCCTATTTTCTTATATGGTACAATATTTTTTTCAAATGAGATTTCATCAAGTCTGGATGCTTTTTAGGTGGGAAACATTTTTGCTGGATATTGGGTGCAGTCTCATGTGTTTTTTTCGAGCTCTTTATAGAAAGAGACCATTGGTCGAATGTTTCAGTTTTCCATGACTAACTTTCAACATTGATTTAGTATAATATATTTTTACTTTTACTTTTAAAAAAATAATAATAATAATAATAATAAAGAAAGAAAAAAACACTCTAACACATGAAAACGAATCTTTACTTTTCAACTCTTCACAAATTTTTTATTCAACCGAAGTGATTATTAATATGGAGCCTATATATTATGTCACCAATAAATCTTTGTCAAATTAAAATATATTGAGAAAAATTGTGAAACTTTAATGATATGCTCATAGATAGATTAACAATTTAGGATAAATACTGCATATTAAAAAAAAAAAAAGTCTAACATCATTTTTCAGTCAAAGAAACAAATGACTAACTAATAGAAGAAGAGGGTAATTTGATACAATCTAATAATTTAGCGGGGATATTATTGCAATCAAAATAACAGGGGTTCAATTTGAAAATGACCTATAATTTAGAGGGCAAAGTGTAATTTCTCCAAAAAATATTATAGATTGGATAGGATTTGGCCTTTTCTTTTTCTTTTTCTTTTTCTTTTTCTTTTTTTTTTCTTTTTTTCTTTTTCTTTTTGGAATAGTGAACTTCGTCTTTTAGCGTAGTGAATTCTAGTTCCAAAGTAGTATACTCTGTTTTCCGATATAGTGAACTCTAGATTCCAGCACAGTGAACTTAGGGGTCTGGCGTAGTGAACTTTAAAATAGGAGTGTAGGTGGCGCCGAAGGTTATTTGGGAAAAGAGGGGTATTTCTATCCAACTCATGCCGAATGAGACTTTTGGCATGAAAGATCTTTTGAGAGGACTAAAGAAAGTAAAATCTTTTTAAATGGGACTTTTGACCGTATATATCAATGTGTAGCATTGGACTCCAAAACACTTTAGTTTTCTGCAACACATCAATTTTCTGGAAATATGCAAAAATATAATTAGTTCTCTGAACCTCTAACAATCAAATTATCAGTTTTCTGAAAATAAAAAAAAAAATGATCAAATTTCTACAAAAAGCATATCAATTTTTGAAAATTTCATATCACTTTTCTAGATTTAACACACAAGCTCTTTTATAAAATTAAATTGAACCTCAACACAAACATGAACAAGCTACGAAATACAAAAAAAAAAAACTTATGCACCCAGCTTAAAAAAAAACAAATCAACAAAAATGAACAATCACAAACCAACAAATCAATTAAAAACTAATTCTCTATTCTTCAAAAAATCGAATATTAATCTGGTTGATGACGTGAATATGGCTGAAAATGATATAAAAAAATAAAAAAAAAATCAAAATCATATGTTGTAATTCGAAACTCCACTCCAAACACATCAAACCATGGAAACGATGCCTATAATCACAAAATATCGGCTTGAAATACATGCTCTTTCATGCACATTGCATAGGGACAAATCTATCTTGAAAAGAAACTTTTAGAACTAATTTTAGGGAAAAAAAGGACTTTTCAATTTTAAAAAAGGAGCTTTGGTTATATAAATTTTTTGCTTGGACTTTTGGCTAAAAAAGAAACTAGTTTGGGACTTCTTGATGAAAATTAACTACATAATGTTTTGAATAATAGTTTATTGCTATATATTGTTAGAGATGATCATCGCTACCAAATAATCAATAATCGTGTGTAATTATAAGTACTATTTAGTTCAGTTGTAAGGCATTACAAGTTTCAATCACGGCTGTCCATAAATCATAATGTGTACGCGTGGGTGCATATTGGTCATGAAAAACTGTGGTTGATGTTGTGCCTATCCGGCTATCCAGTATAAATATGGGGGATTTAGCCAAAGGTCCTCCTTTATAAAATTTTCATGCCAAAAGTCATTTCAAAAGATTTTTCATGCCAAAGGTCATTTTGGAATGAATTAAACAAAAATATCCCTCCTTCCCAAACAAGCTTCAACCCCAATCTAAAGTTCACTACCCCGGACCCTGAGTTCACTACCTCAGACCCTGAGGATAGTAAACTCTAGAGTTCACTACACCGGACCCTGAAGTTCACTATGCCAGACCTCGAGTTCACTACGCCGGAAACACGTTTTGCTATACTGGAATCCCAAGTTTACTAAGCAGGAATTGAATTTCACTATGCCTGGAATAATAATAATAATAATAATAATAATAATAATAATAATAATAATATAATAATAATAGAACAACAATAAAAAAATAAAAATACATAAATACTTACTACTAAAATGAAGGAAAAGGAAATTATTGTGGACGTGATGCTCGACATAGCGGAAGAGCTAGGTAATGTAGTGAACTGCAGTTCCCGGTGTGTTGGTACTGCATTGCTGACGTAGAGAGAGATCAAACAGATCGGTGTGGCTATACAACTAACCAGCATCGACATAAAGCAAAGAAGAAGAAGCAGCAGCAACGGTAGTTGCAGATTGGCCGATAATTCAAAGCATCTGCAGATCAGCGCCAATGATCTCATCGTTGTTTTTCCATTCGATACTTTCTCCGGTGAATCTAGATCTGATGCATGTTCTTTGATCCCCCCAACGACATACATGGTTGACCCCTACTCGAAGCTTCAATTGCTCTTCAATGGAGTAGACGGAGAGGGTTGGCAAGAAAGATGACGATTTCAACTCTTCGAATGGTGATTTTTCGGCACAATTTCCAGTGGAATATTAATGATTTTCCACATCGGCGAGCTCTATGCCGGTAATCCAAGGTTGAGTTCGTCGGCGTTAGGGAGAAACTTAGAGAGATCCTGCAGAGAAAGAGAGAGAGCGATGAAAGAGAATAAAGAAAGATAGGAAGAGGGAGATGGAGGAGAGAGAACATGACAGAAGAAGAAGAAGAAGAAAAGGAGAATGAGGAGGAAAAGGGCACCAAGAAGGTGGCTAGGGATCTAAGGGCAATTCTGTCCATTAAATAAATAGGTTTTTAAAAATTAGGACCTTAGGTAGTAAAATTATATTAATTAGGACTTTTCAAAGCAAAAAAAAAAAAAATTATGGGAGGACTTTAGCCAATAAATTAGTTTAGGATAGGAATTTTGGCCAAATATTTGTATTAATATTTGTACATATACAAATAATCAATAATCATGTATAACAAATATATATAGATACATAAATTCGGATGTGTGATCGTGACTGTCTGTGAGTGCGCTGGCTTAACAAAGTTATATATATATGAAATGATCCATTGGGGTCCAGACCCCATTTGGATAAATACGGTCCACTCCTCATCGGGATAGTTGGGACAAGTATTTTGAAAAATCAACCGTTGGATTAGATACTCCTGTTACGTATGTCATGTCTGCCAAAAATCACAGTGATCCAATGGTTGGTTTCTCAGAAAACTGAATGTGAAAATATTTTATCGTTTTTTAAGTGTCAGTTTTTTTCACAGACAATTTTATCATGAACTAACCGTTGGATCATTGTGATTTTTGGCAGACATGACATACCTAACAAGAGTATCTAATCCAACGATCGATTTTTCAAAATATATGTCCCAACTATCCCAATGAGGAGTGGACCGTACATATATATATACACATAATTCGGGTGTGTGAACGTGACTGCCTGTGAGTGCATTGTTTTAACAAAGTTATATATATATATATATATATATATATATATAGACACACACACACACGTGTATATGTATATATGTCTACATATACATGTGTATATGTATATACACATATATACAGTGTATATATATACATTGTATATATGATACTATATGTATACGCTACATATATGTGTATATACATATACACATATATACATATAGACACGTGTATATGTATATATGTGTATATATACACATATATACATATACACGTGTGTGTGTGTGTGTGTATTATATAATATATAGAGCAGTTTTTTATGCTGATGTGGCTGTCTCTCCTTAATTATCTCTTTTTCTTCATTTTCATTGGTTGATTTCTCTCTCTCCAAGCAGATAACCTCCTCTCTCTCTCTCAATTGGTTTTTAATTTATATTAAGATAAGATTTCAATTTTGAATTTAGAGAAACCTCCTTCTCTCTCTCTCCAGCTTCTCTCCTTAATTCTCTCATTTTCTTCATTCTCATTGGTTGATTTTATTTAATTTAATTTTATAAAAATCTCAATACAAAACTAATAATATAAGAGATTGTTCTTATCTTAGCTGATAATTCTTATCTACCAATTCTTATCTTAACTGATAATTCTTATTTTAACTGATAATTCTTATTGATAATTTCAGACTCCACATCAAATACGCCTTCCCTTTTCCTTCCATATAACACCATCCTTCATCACGTTTTAGAGAGAGAAACTTGCAGTAGATTCCATTAATGGGCAGTGCAGCAGATTCCATTAATAGCAACTAAAGTATACGGCGCTTCTTGAATAGTGGATTCAGCTACAGCGTATATCCGATTTCAAAGGCGAAGCCGAGGCAAGAGCTATACTAATTTACTTTATTTTGTGATAGCTATGCTAATTTATTTTACTTTATCTTACTTGGTTCCAAGTACTGGAAAATGCTGAAACATATGCTCAATAGATATTGATGTATATGGCCAACAATTCCGAAATCCTTATGGGAGATTTTAAATGCTTTTTTTATTTTTATTTTTTTAATTTTTAATTTTAATTTTTATCCGCATATTGTTGCATTTTGGTCAATATACCAAACTGTTTCGGGGCTTATCGATAATGATTCTTTAAAACCATATTGTCTATTATTTTATTAGATGATGCAAATGAACTGGTTTGGTTTCCTTATCTAAATATTGTGGGACTCAATCACTCCTTGGATACATGTCTTCACCTAGGCTTTTATTGGGCATTTGTAAGGTGATATGGTAGCATGAGGCATCAAAGTATTACATGTGGCCATTATTTGGCGATGTAATGATTATATTCCAAAAAAAAAAGGAGCGAGTTGGGGATCATTGATATTAGTTGTATTATAACCATGTTCTATGTTTATTTTACTGATTCAATCAAATGGATATGGGGTTTCTTATATAGATTCTCTATTGGACACTAAAGCATTCTTGGCAAAAACACCCCTTTGCTAAGGCTGTAACTAGGCACTCTTAAGTTGTCAAATGAGTTGCAACACGGGGGCATTATTTGGCGACATGTTGATGATTTGTAAATATAGGTGCAAGTTGGGCCAATGTTGAGCCAGGAAGAGGTTAGCCCTAACAAGCCTACCTTAGCCTTAAGCACAACCCTTAGCTGGAGGAGCTTGGTCCAGGTTGATGTCAGCCCCAGTTCAGCCAGTCATGTGGAGTGAATTTTGGGCCAAATACAAAGTTGTTCAAGTTTAGACTTTAATTTTTCACTTGCACACTTAATCTCCTTTTCTTTTTTAGGATAGATATGGCCATCTCTACTGTTTTCTTCTTTTCTTCTCTTTTTGGAATAAAGTTACGTTTAGCTACATGAAGAACTACATGATAGTCCCAACTCTCTATCAATTATATTTATTTTTTAAATATACATTTATCACAAACTAATAAAATTTTAAAAATATAAATAAAATTAATATATCGTATATTTCTTTAAAGAAATTTATGTTCAATTTAAGTGCTTCATCAAAGCCCAATAACAAGTATAAATCTTTCATAAATTAGCTCTATCAATTATGGTATCCTAGAGTGACTAAAATTTTACTATTTCAATCCTAAAAAAAACTGCAAATAATAAAATATAAAAATAATCTAATTAAATCCAAAAAATACAAAAATATTAGTTATCTAATAAGACTATTATTATAGATTAATATATTATACTCATTTTTAACATATTAAATCTAAGCCTAAATTACTATTAGGATCAATAAAGAAATAGAATAAGACACTAAATCTTTATAAATTATTTAATAAGACTACTACTATTAATTAAGAAATTATATGAATTATAATATACTATAGGGACTCAAATTTAACTATTTCAACCCTAAAAATAGCTAGAAACATTATAATAAAAACATAAACTTCTAAAATCCGAAAATAACATAAATAAATTCTAAATATTTAATTGCCTATTTAAATGCTTCATCAAAGCCTAATAACAACCTGAATTCACTATATCAATTATAGTATCCTATAGGGACTCAAATATGATTATTTCAATCCTATGAAAAGCTAGAAACATAAAATAAAAACATAAACTACAAAAATCCGAAAATAACATAAATAAATTTTAAATATTTGATTTCCATAAAATTTTTCATTTGTACTATATATAGATTTTATATAATTTCCCTTGATTACTTAATCAAATTTAAGATTTACAATTAGGATCATACTAACTGTACTTAAAGTTGCAATTTTTTTTAATATAATGTAATTTTCACCAAAAAAAGGAAAAAGAAAAAAAGAAAAAAAAATTTGTTAGAAGATTATCATATCTTATCATGGGCAACATAATGAATGACTTTAAATGAATATGGATATACTTAGTAGATAGTTTTAAGATGATGATGCACACACTTTTAAATAAATAAATTGACTTAAAATTTTTTTAATTTTAAAACCATATATCTGTTTTAATAAATTATACTTTTAGTTTATTAAAAATTGATTTTTTGTTTTATTCTTTTAATAACATATGATAATACAGTCCCGACGTCCAAGTCCACCGTCTTCTCTAGCAAGCTCTATCTAATCATTACCGGCATTCATGTAAGTTCTTCTTCTCTTCTTCTATTCCTCTCCATCTCTAAATTTACGGCTTTTTTTTTTCTTTTAAGTTCTCAGTATTGTACAAAATCTCTCTTTGTTAACCTTTGATGTTTTGTTTTACCCTTTGATTTACATTAGTATTTTTTTGCCTCCCCTGTCGTGCAGACAGCAAGCTTGGCATTCACCATCATTAATGTACATAAATTCTCCTTTTTCTTCTTATTCTTCTCTATTTCTATAGTTATGTTTTTTTTTTTTAAGTTCTCAATATGGCATTAAAAAAAAAAAATCTTTCTTTATTAACCTTTGATTTTTTGTTTTATCCTTTAAATAACATATGCTAATACAGCCCCGATGTCCAAGTCCTAATCTCTTTCTCTATTGACTGTTTCATCATTTATGTTTTTTTTTTTTGCTAGGTCTCAATTGATTAGTTCTAATAATCTCCATTAACTCCATCGGAGAAGTAGATACTTGACTGCAAAAACCAAGAAAGTAGACATTAGAACCTTACTCGCTTTTTCATGGCAAGCTTTTGATTGAGAGCAAAGAGCATATTTGCCTCAACTTTTTGACGCACTACTTTATTTGAACTTCAACTTTCTTTCTTTCTTTCTTTCTTTATTTGTATTCTAAGATTCCTAAAAACTTTGGCAGGTTCTCACTCCCACTCTTGCTTAGGGCTTAAAGGTGTTGCATTTCCTTTGACTGTAAGTAATTTTTATTTTATTTTATTTTTATTGCTGGGGTTTGATTTGAAGATAGATTGAAGCATGGGGTTAGCGTTTGTGACTTAGTGTTTTATTTTATGAGCGAAGTTTATAAAGGTTGAATTTTTATTTATTTATATTCTATATATGTGGTGATAGATTAGTGATGTATAGATGCAATATCTATATTGTTTTGGTTTCTATAAAAATTAAATCCTAACCTGAACTATGACAAATAGCTGTGTTGGGCTCAGTTTAGCAGAGGGTTTTGTTTTCTTGGGTCTCAAACAATGAAAAATTTAACTTTTATAAATTTATATGCCGTTTTATTTTCCCATTTTTACTACCAAACGGAGGTTTTTATATTATCATGTTCAGTGAATAGAGTTGATTTTTTGTATTGGTTGTGTTATTGAGTGGCTTTTGGTACTGGGGAAAATTTGGTAGATTTATATTCTGTCACATTTAGAAAATTTTGGGAAATTTTTTTGTATTGGTTTTGTTTTCTAGGTTTTGCAAATTACATTAAATCTTATATATAAATATCATAGAGAATATAATGCCCAAATTTTACTATTTAAAGATGGGTTTAAGTAAATTGTTTAAAATTTGATACGGAAAATAATGTCCAAAATTTTGGGACAACATATCATAGTTATGGTATGCAATATCCGGGCAGTACATTTATAACAACTCCGAAGTCATGATGGTGGTGGGTTCATAATTTGAAATGCGTAGTAGAAAAGAACCAAACGGCAAAGTTTGTTTGCAAAATTGTTTAGGTTGATCCTCAAGTCAATTTGTACTACAATGCATTCCTCTTTGCTAGAAATAAATAAATGAATCCACCTTTTATGGTGATTGTTTTTTTTTTTTTGTAAACTTTATGGTGATTGTTTGGATGCATGGGTAAGGGAACCTATTCTGGAATTGGATACAGTGAGAGCAACAGTTGTTTCGAAGAAAAATGTGTGTATTGAAGAAAAAAAACGTGTTCATAATGCATGTTTTGAAGAAAAAAAGAAATAAAGAGTACTCATACATCAAGAAGATAACATTTTGAAAATATTTTATAACATCTATTATTAGCTTATCATATTGCTTGATAAATTGACACTCTAATATGCAGTTCTATAAGCGTCGTAAACACGAGCATAAGAAAAAGTACATGTCAATGTGCATGAAAATCACAAGGTATTTGATTCTTAATATACAATGAAATAAATATAAATAAATTTATTTTACCTCATTATTATGTATGACTTATTTACAAATTGTAATTTTCTTTTTTTACAGATATATGACAAATATTGCGGGCAAGCAATTGAAGAAGAGTTGAATTAGTTGTGCCTTATTTCATAGGATTCCTTCCTCACGTTAATATTTAATGAATCTTTATTAATTTCATAAGTTTTTACACTAAAATGAATTTGATTTTTATGTACCGTACTTCGATAAAGAATAAACATATTTTATTTTCTTTTCATTTTTTTACTTTGCTAATTAGTTTCCTGTTCATAATTCTATTTGTGGTTGCCGCACATCGCGCGGGTCAATACTAGTATATATATATACACGAGTGCAAACCCACACATTGCGCGGGACTTATCAATAAAATTTTATCTAATTAGTTATAATTGTATAAAATATATTTTGATTATATGATCTTGACCGTTTGATCGTAATTAAATTTATAGGATTACAATATATATCTTAATACATAAGAATGATTAAAAATATTAAAGAAATTGAAGAAAATTAATTTGGATGTATTATTAAAAAAAATAAAAAATTTAAAATAACACAAAGAAAGTAAAGAGTAAATTTGAATCAATTTTTTAAATAAAAAATAAAAAATAATTAAGAAGAGAGAGAAGGGAGAAGTAGATGAGACCCAAAATAAATAAAAAAAGAAAAAGAAATTATTATGGAAAGAGAAATGAAACTTAAATGGAACCACATCAATAAAGAATCTTGAAAATCTAAACTTCAATTAATTAGTTGAACCAATGATATAATGTCATATCATTTTGAAGTGGGGTCAAAACCAATAAAAATGAAGAAATATAGTGAATTAAGGAGAGAAGAGAATGAAAGAGAGAAGTAATTCTAAGGCCGCCAGATTAGCGTACAACTCTTTATATAATAGTAAGATATACAGTCCTGTTCTTGTGCACAATGATGACTTTTGTGAAAGTCGGCATGAGGTGTTTAATTAATTGTTGTGATATGTACTTTGAAAAACTGAACATTGGATTAGATAGTCATGCTATGAATGTCACGTATACAAAAAATTATAGTAGTCTGATGTCAGCATCTCAAAATACAAATGGTAAAAAATTCTGACTGCTGAAAACTGTTACACTTTTTCTTAGTGACATTTGAGAAATCGATTTTGAATCATTGTGACTTTTTACATGCTGTGACATATATATGCATAATATTTAATTTAATAATTAGTTTTTTAAAATGCATATCCAATAATTATCTATACACCTTATACTAAATTTCACGAAAGTCAGCATACACTGGCAGGATATCTCTATTTCACATTAGAGCATCTGCAGCGGACCGTTTATTTGCAAATTTAGTGTCAGACTAAATCAGAAGCCTCTCAATTCAAGCTCCAATGGAGCACTTCAAATGGCCTTTATTTCCGTCAGTCACTACTGGCACAATAATCTGTAGCGAGCCTCTTAAGAAGTGAGGTGGACATTAGACCGTTGGAATTAGACTGTTTAAACCCAAAACAATATATATATACACCAAATGCCACTCCATTCACACAATAGCCCACACATCCTGTTGCCATTCAATTTTTTTATCAAGATTTTGATCTTAATTTTTATCACTCTCCAGTTTGATACTCCCTCCGTCCCATAAAAATAGGACTCTTCTAAGAAAACATGCATATTAAGAAAGCTCATTAATGTATTGATTTATGATCTTTTTTACTTTTTATTTCCAAAACTACCATTTTTCCACAATTGCATTTAGTGTCATATCAAGGCATTCTTGGAATAAAAAGGGTAATATGAGAAAGTTGAAAGAAATATCATTTGACTTTTCAAAATAGACTATCATTTTAGGATAGCCAAAAAGGGAAAAAAGGCCTATCTTTATAGGACAGAGGGAGTATAAAAATTCATCTCTCCATTTATATATATATATATATATATATATATATATATATATATATATATATATATATATATATATATATTTTAAAAAACCATTCTCTATTTCTTCATCACTTTATATTTTTGCATAAAATTTCTCAATTCCATATTTCTATAATTTCCAACCATGGATCCTAACAATCCATTCTTTAACAATCAATTTTTTCAACCAAACAACTCTCAACCTCATGCACAATTTAATTCCCAAGCATTTTCTCAACAATCACAATGTGGTTTTTAATCCCAACCCCAACAATACACGTTCAACTCACATAACCTCTATAACGCATTTAGTAAACAAATTTTTGGCGGACAATCTCAATTTCCATGTCATCATAAACCGTCCCAAAGTAGCCATTTCCAACCTCCCACAATCCAAAATCAAAATAGTGCTCCAACTAACCTTGAAAAAAAAATAGGAATCCAAATTGGTCTAAGAAAGAAGATGAAGTACTTTGCCAAGCTTGGCTCAACATTTCAGAAGATGCAATCAGGGGTGCCGATCAACCTAGACAAAGGTTATGAGATCGAATTATAGTGAAGTTTAGTAAATTATTGGGTTGTCATACACAAAGAGACAGTGTTGGTTTGATGAACCGTTGGGTCATCATTCAAAGATTCATTAACAAATTTTCAAGTTGTGTGTGGTGCGTAGAGAGGACTCCAAGAAGTGGTGGAAATGATCTAAATAATGTAAGTTGATTTTACAATTTTTAAAAAATTTTAAAATTTTTAAAATTATTTAAATTATTGCATGTCTAATTTTATTTATTATTTTTTTATTTAGAAGATGAGGCTGCAAAGATATTATACAATGAAAAAGAGGGGCACCAATTTAAATTTTTTGGCTGTTTGCTACTACTCAAGAATAGTCCAAAGTGGTTTCACTACATCATGGAACAACAAGCTAGAAAAGACAAATTGAATCAAAGGAAGAGAGCTGGGGCAAATTCACATGTTAATGAAATGGGAGATTCCTCTAATCCATCCACTCCAGCATTAACACCGTCTTCTGCTGGGGCTCCATCAGCTTAGATGATGAAGATGCATCATTTAATGGAAAACAAAATGAGTTACCACGACCCCCTGGACGAATAGCTGCGAAAACTACGCGGCGCAAAAAGAACGTTGATCACGCAGAAGGAATAAATTTATTTGCAAACGAAATCTATAACATGTGAAGGGAGCAAAAGGAAATAACTGAGAAGGAGATTGAAATGGCAAATGAACGTGAAAAAATGAAGATTCAATCCAAAGAAGCACAAAAACAATTAAAGTACTAGAAAGATATTATGATGGCTGATCCAGAATCGATGCCTACGGAAGCAGGAAAAATATAGCTTATTGCATAGCAAAATCAAATTTTGGCACAATTGATGCAAAGGGGAAATAGAGATAGATCAAGTGGAAGTAGGGTTTAGTTTAAATTAATTATTATTTGTGGCACCAATTATTTTTTTTCTAATTCTTGACTAATTAATTGTGTCACCAATTTCATATTTTTTCAATTATGACAATATTAATCCATTGTGCCTCACAATTTAGTTGTTTATTTGTGCCACCAATTCCAAATTAATTCAAATAACACATTATTAACTGATTATACTACACAAACTACCATTATTTAAATGAAACTATATTATTCCTTAAAAGAAAGTACGTTAACAAGCCGAACAACAATCTCGGGATTCGAGTTACAAAATAAAAGAAAGCAAACTTGACATAGAATTAAAAATTACTCAAGATATTCAATAGTTTAAATAGCCTCATCCCCAAACTGATTCCACAAATGTTTCATAAGATCGAATATTAACATAGAATTAGTCCCTCTATTACAAATTCTGTTAAGACGAGATATGAGGTGTGTTGCATGAACTATTGAATCTCGATCATATATGGGGTGGGAGATAGTCTATTCGGGCAAAAGACTCCATTGTTCTAACATTTTCCGCGCTTATCCTCAATAATCATATTGTGCAATATAATGCACGTTTTCATTATGCTACAAATGTCATCATTTTTTTCCAAAAGCGTACTCGTCCTTGGGTTATACCCCATTTGATTTGCAACTCCAAACGCACGCTCAACGTCCTTCCTAGTAATCTCTTGTTTTTCAGCGAACTTCTTCTCTTTAGGATTTGTTGGGTGTGGAAAAGTCTGCATTAGAGTTGCCCATTTCGGGTATATACCATCTGATCGGTAATACCCTAAGGTGTATTGACATCCATTAACCTCGTAATTTACCGAATGTATCTCACCATCTATGAAATTATCAAATATTGGAGAATGATCTAGGACGTTCAAGTCATTATGTGAACCAGCCATACCGAAGAAAGCATGAGAAATCCACAAATCTTGTGATGCAACTGCTTCCAAAATAAGGGTAGGCTTACTGTGATGGCCCTATGTGAGCCATGCCACACAGTAGGGCAATTTTTCCATTGCTAATACATGCAATTTAAAGACCCAAGCATACCTAGGAACCTCTCTCCTCATTCTCTTGAGGCATGCCACGCAAGTATTGTCACTCGTACAAACCAATAACAGCTTCACAAAATAACTTTAAGCTTTCAATCGCAATGCTTTCTCCAATTTTTATGTATTCATCACAATCATCTCTAGCAAATCCATACGCGAGTATATGCATCGCAGCTGTTACTTTCTGAATGGAAGACAATTCCACTGTTCAACAGCATCTTTTTTTCAAACAAAATAAGGATCAAATGCTTCAACATCGGATAAAATGCGAAGAAAATACTCTCTACACATTCAGTATCGTCGACAAAAGTATTGAGGTTGGTAAGTACAATATGTGGCGAAGTAATTTCTCCATATCTGTTGGTGACTTCCCTCTCGATCGCGTGTAATAGGATGTAGAAGTTGTAATCGTTAATCATGTGTGATTTGACCCAATAAAGCATGTATAGTCAACCATCTCCAAATCAGAAAGGATAGATTTTATCTACGTGGCAAATCAAATCCAACCGACTTACACCACGTGGCAAATAAAATGCCATTTTATGTCTAATTTTTTAACTTCTTCGTCGACTTTGACTAAATAATTTCTTTATATTAACTAACAGACCCCGGGAAACTCTTCGGTCGTCTTCTGCTCCGTAACCACCAAATCTCTCTCTCTTTCTCGCTCGTATAGCAATCTATCTCTTTCTCTGTTGAATTTGTGTGGTAGCAATGGGGGCAAAGGGTTTATGCGGTTCAATGGACGAGTTCTTGGAGCAGTGTAAGCAGTCCGGTGACTCGGCGTACAGTGCCTTCAAATCACTGCTTGAGAAGCTCGAAGATCCGATCACACGAACCCAAGCTCGGATCTTCCTGTCGGATCTCCAAAAACGTTTTAATACCAAAGAGTCCTCTGAACAATGCTTCGACACCTTCCATTTCCGGATCCAAGACGTCGTCCTAGAGCAATACGAAGGTTCTCTCTCTCTCTCTCTCTCTACATATATATGTGTGTGCGCGCGCGCGCGCGCGCGTATTTATAGATATATGGAATGCAGATTTTGAATTGTTAATTTCTTTATTTATCGATATGGATTTCTCATTTTTGGATCAAGACTCTGTTTGGCGCCCGAGAAAATGTCGGAAAAGAAAATAAACGATATCAAAATTTTGAATTCATTACTTTGGACCCTAGAAAATGGCGGACTTTACTCCACTAAGCCGAATGCAATTACCTGTCTTAGTTGACTTGAGTTTTACATTTTTCTTGGAAAAGAGAAAAACTTAAAAAATATGTTTTCTTTCAGTTTCTTTTGTTTTCTCAGCTACCAAACGGAGTGAAATCAATTCCAATTTATTTTTTAATTATTTATTCTGTATTTTTGGTTTACTCTCTCTCTCTCTCTCATGTTTATTACTTTCTTGAAGAGTGTATCATAAAAAAATTATATTATGCTACAGTCGTGACTCGTGATTAAGTTTCTGGTAATTAGAGAGTTTCCATATCGCTATTACGGCATTTGGTTTGTTGTTGCCGGTGGTCATGAGTTTTGTGTCAAGAAATTCTAAGCGTATGATTACTATTTTCCGCATTTCTAAGTCGTGACCTGTCATCTTGTCTGTATTCATAACAGTGCAGAACAGAGCCGTATATGGCAATTGTGCTCAAAACTTTGGAAGCAAAACTCGAGTTGTCAAAAATATCCTCCCTAAACAACCCAATAGAACAGAAACATGTTTGCTTAATAGAAAACGCGTACTAAATGGATGCAGTGAAGTGAGTTATACATGTCTTTTCTCATATTTCTCTCCTTACTAGTGGAGAGAGTGGCCTGTGGCCGTTTCTTTAAACTTTAATTTCTTTCCGTTCATGTTAAAGTATAATTTTAGTATGGAGAGAGTGGCCATGACAAAACTATCTTCTGTTTTTCTTGGAGACAAGAATTATGTTCTGCTGAGTTGTTTTCAATACTACAGTTTTGATTGACTTAGTATCATTGTCATGATCCACAGCACTGTATTCCAACCATTTGTGGCCGACTACACAATATTGCTTCACCATTTTGTTTCTCTTCATGATGATTATTTCTAGGTCCTTTTTGAAGGTTTTTTTTCTTCTTCTTCTTTGAGTACCTTCAACTTGCAATGTCTGTCATCTCTTCGCAACACTTTGGGTCTTTTTTGAAAATGTTCATACCACGTCAACTTGTGCTCCTTTATTCTATCAACTAATTCAGCTGTTTCTGATTTTATCTTTCTTACTCCTTTTTTATCAGGTAAAAATATGTATTTAATTAATAGAATTAAAAGTCTATGTTCATCTCTGCACACAAGGTATACAAAAAACTACCATAGTTACAGAGACAAAGTACCGTTTGGGTGTAAAGCAAAAAAGACGACTCCTCTCCTCGAAAAATCCTTCTATTCTTTTCCTTCCATAAAATCCAAAAAATAGCATGTGGGACCATCCTCCAAGCTATTAGACTTTACTTCCGGCTATTGTCTTACACCATCATCCCTCTAAAAGTTGTTTTATAGAAAGCAGCATCACCGATAATATCTCAAAGAAGTTTAGACAGTGACTCCATTATTCTTGCAGTGTAGAAAAAGATGATCTACTGTCTCTGCCTCAGCCTTACACATTTCACAGCAATGTGGAATAGAAAAATTCATCTTCGTTAACTTATCTAGCATTAAGCACTTATTATGAATTTCTATCCAAACAAAAAAGACCACCCTTGAGGGGACCATAGGCACCCCTACCTTAGAAGCCTGGAAGCTCCTAACCATCCCTGAATACTGAGCTTCAAAAAAGGATTTGATTGAGAACAACCCATTTGCTTTCCATCTCCAAACAATATTGTCTTCTGCACCTCTATCAACCTTCACTACATAAAGATTCTCGAAGAACGCTGCAACTCCATCTATCTCCCAATCATGCAAGTTTCTTTTAAAAAAAATGTTCCAACTCAAAGCCTCTCCTACTCATACTTTGCGATCCGCCACTATCATATCCTTTGAAGCTGCTATCTTATATAAAGTCGTTTTCTTTCTTACTCTTTTAGCGTACTCATCTCAACATGAATGTCTATCTACACTTAATCGTTTGAACATGCTATTTCTTGGTTGCTCAATATTCTTATCCAGAAATCATAGTCGGTTATATTCCTGTAATGCAGAATCGTTTTTGGTCCTTAACTTGTTTTTTATTTGCACTCGTTTGCTTTGACACTTTCATTGTCAATTGCAGGCTACCAGGGGAGGAAGAAATTGACAATGATGGTAATCCCAAGTATTTTCGTCCCAGAAGACTGGTCCTTCACTTTCTATGAAGGACTGAATAGACATCCCGACTCTATTTTTAAAGACAGGACAGTTGCTGAGCTTGGTTGTGGAAATGGATGGATATCCATTGCCATAGCTGAGAAGTGGTTGCCATTGAAGGTTTGCTGTTCTTTTCTTTTTTACTTCTGCTAAAACTAAGAATGTTGATTTGATTTGATTCATTTCATACTTTCATACTTAAAAATGTCAAAATTTGGGCCACGGTGTGGTGACGTGTCACCATCATCTAATCAACTCAACAAAAGATAAATATGTTTCTAAACTGATGAAATTTATTTTGGTCCTTCTCAAAAAATAGAGGTCGATGAGTACAATGTTAATCATATCTTTTGTGAGTTCTTTAAATAAGCAGTTATTTACTTTTACAGGTGTATGGCCTTGATATAAATCCTAGAGCAGTAAAGATTTCGTGGATAAACTTGTACTTAAATTCTTTGGATGAGAACGGTCAACCTATCTATGATGGGGAGCAGAAAACTTTACTGGACAGGGTTGAGTTCCATGAATCTGATCTGTTAGGTTATTGTAGAGATCATAACATAAAACTTGAACGAATTGTTGGATGCATACCTCAGGTATTATGGTTTTTTGATATTTTCATTCATGAAATTGTTTTCTATCTACCTCACCTAAGATCATGAGAATATCTGTACACTGTTTTGATGCTATTTGATAGCAGGTTGGGAGATTTATGTTTCTACGATCAGTCTTTTGAATTCTTCTATATCTTAGCTGTTTGGTTTCTTCTTGCAGATTCTCAACCCAAATCCAGATGCAATGTCGAAAATGATTACAGAAAATGCAAGCGAGGAGTTCCTACATTCATTGAGTAACTACTGTGCACTTCAGGTTGGAAGAGATTCCAATTATCTGGATGTCACTTGATGGATATTTTCAATTTTTTAGCATGTTAGCATCTAAGTGCTGCAATCCAAAATATCAACAGGCTTCTTAAACTCATAATTACAGCTCTGATGTCATCTTAGTGTATCTTATTTATTTTTGTGTTTATTATTATTAGGGGTATTTTAGTCCTTTACTTAGAATAAGGTTTAGTTATTTAAGCTCATTGTATTTTCCTTTTTATATAAATTGAATAAGAATAGTATCAGCCAGGCTTTTCTCTCTTTGTTTTCTAACTATGATTGGATTGAGAGAATTGGAGAGGAGAGGAGAATCCCATAAGAGAAGAGAAGAGAAGAGAAGAGAAGAGAAGAGAAAGTTAAATAACTTTCTCCCCACCTTGTTTGGATAGACAGGGGAGAGTAATTCTCTCTCCCCTGTTTGGATAGCTTTCATAAGAGAAGAGAAGAGAAGATTTTAAGGCGTATATTCCAATATTGCCCTTTCTTAGATAAAAAAAATAAAAATAAATAAAAGCTAAGCAAGGGAGAGAAAGGGACAAGTAGTAAAATCACGTCCATTGGCTTTCTCTTCTATTCTCTTCTCTTCTCTCCAAATCTCCCCGATTTGGAGAGAGATTTTTGGGCTCTTTTCTCCCCACTTTCTCTCCCCCTCCCTTCATTTCTCTCCTATTTTGGTTTGCCAAACTAGGGAATTTTAAAATCTTTCTCTTCTCTTCTCTTCTCTTCTCTTCTCCCCAAGTCTCTCAATCCAAACGGACTGTAAGATTCTAACATGGTATCAGAACCCTAGGATTCTTTAAATAATTTGAATTAGGTTTCTTCTCCAAGGATTGCTCTCTCCTTCTCAGCACTGCCTCTCTCTGATTCTTTCGGCTGAATATCAGTTTGCTTCTCTCCCTGCTGCTAACAGTCCCTCATTGCCCTGTTGTCATCAGCTCTCTCAGCCCTGATTCTCTCAGTCCCTCATGGACCTGGTACTCTCTCTCGGGTGTCTCTCTCTACCCTCCTCTGTACGTCCACTTCATTCTCTCCTTCTGTCAGACCTCTTGGCTGCCTCTCACCATCCTCCTCTGTTCTTGGCACTCTCTCTTTGGTTTTTCTATTTCTTTTTTCTTATTCTCTCTCTCCAGCAGTCTCGGCTGCCTCTCTCTATCCTCCTCTGTTCTCGGCACACATTCTCTGGTTTGCTATTTCCTTTCTCTTATTCTCTTTCTCTAACAGTCTATTTCGCCTCCCTCTCTACTGTAGTTATTCCTATTCTCTTATTGGGGTTCTCTCCTCTCCACTATTTTTTTGTAACTTGCTATTTTTCTCTCTTGTGCTGGGTTCTATCTACACTTTCTAGCATCTTTTTTATTCCTACCCTCACAGCTAACTCCGAAAATCTTTCTTTCTTTCTGAAATTTTCTACTATAATTTTTGGGCATGACCGAAGAGAAAATCCAATCTATTAGTATCCATTTGAACGGAGACAATTATGCCTGTTGGTCTATTGTCATAAAGAACATTCTAATGAGCAGGGGAAGACAGGAATATGTTACTAGTAGTCTAGTACTCAATCTAGACCTATAGATCCAAAAGTGGAGGGTTATAATGTTGCTCTGGATTAAAGGGAGATAGAGAATGCTCAAGTCCTTACATGGCTTCACAATCCCGGGGAACCAAGAATTGGACAAAACTTTTCTAAGTTTGACACTGAATATAAGCTTTGGGATTAAGAGGCTTTACTGAAATCTAACTTT
Organism: Hamamelis virginiana; assembly: GCA_017140935.1. Taxonomy (NCBI): domain Eukaryota; kingdom Viridiplantae; phylum Streptophyta; class Magnoliopsida; order Saxifragales; family Hamamelidaceae; genus Hamamelis; species Hamamelis virginiana. Next base: position 1,725,680 of record JAESVK010000164.1, read on the forward strand.
GCCAAGAAGTATGAACTGGAGATGTCGATTCGGGCCGCTCCTCAGAAAGACAAGTCCATTAAGGAATTTTATAATGAGATAACGGGGTATTGGGATGAATTGGCATTGATGGAGCCTTTAGACTTACAACTCATGGATAGTTACCTCAAATTTAGAGAGGATCAACGAATTGGACAATTTCTTATGGCTTTTAGCAATCAATTTTGAGTCACTCAGAAGAGCTATTCTTCATCGTGTTCCTTTACCCATGGTTGATGCTGCAGTCCATGAATTCATTGCTGAGAAAACACATTTGACAAAGACTCGTTCAGCCCCTTTGCCTCGGTCAGTTTTTCTGGCTTTCTCCCAGCAAGCCCCATTATTACCTACACCCAGTACCACTCTCACACAGATTACTGGGAAACCCAAGTCTCGAGTTGCTATTGATGAGTACGCTTTAATTGGAAATTGGCATGTTCTCAATTGGGTTGCTCACCTCATCCATCAGCTCCATCCTCTCGCCAATGAGTAGTGCTCAGTATTGCAATTTCACTTACTCCCACCTCTGTTGCCTCTCCCTACTTTACCTTCGCTGTTTGAGCAATTCCAGTCTTGGCTAGCATCAGCACCTTAGTCTTTTGCCTCTGCACTCTCCACAATTCACTTAGGTTTGCTTAACTCAGTTCCCTCAAGAATTATTCCTAGTGATTAGATTTTTTACTCTGGTGCCACTCATCACGATTACTCACTTATGTATTCTTTATAATTGTATTTCTCCATCTTCTCCTAATTCTATCATTACTGCTGATGGTTCTTCTATGTCTGTAAATTGTATTGATTCTGTTCTTCTCCCCTCTACTTCCTCTTTGTCTATTCCTTATGTATTTTATGTTTCTCACTTATCTGTAATCTCTTATCTATTAGTCAATTGTTTGATTTTGTTTTGACAGTGTGGTTTTTTCGTTTTCTTGTGTTGTTCACGATCGGACATCTAGGAAGCCGATTGGGACAGGGCGTAGAGTTGGTGATTTGTATGTGCTTTAGAGCTTGGATATTCCCGTTGCTCCTCCTCCATCTGCTTTGTCATCCTTCTGTTTGGGTCCACAGCCATCTCTTTTTTATATTTGGCATGCTCCTTTAGGTCGTGTGTCGGGCAATCGTTTTAGGAGTCTAGTCTTGTTCTGACAATTGAAGAAAGTGTCTATCAATGATATAAGTGAGTGCAATGGTTGTAAACTTGCAAAAACGACAGCTTTACCTTTTAAATAAAAATACGTCTTTTTCTTCTTCTCCTCTCTCTAAAAGTACATCTTTTTCTTCTTTTCCTTTCTCTCTTGTGCATATTTGTGGGATCCCTCGCAGGTGACTATTAAATGTGGTTCTCGCTATTATGTTTCTTTTGTTGATGATTATAGCCATTTTTGTTAGGTTTATTTTGTCTCATAAATCTGACCTCTTTCGTATATATCTTGAGTTTCATTCTATGGTAAATACATAGTTCTCTGTTCAAATCAAAATTCTTTGTTTAAACTTGGGGTGGGAATTCTATCCTACTAGTTTACTGAATTTCTTCTCTTTACTGGCACTATCCATTAGCCTTCCTATTCTGATATTCCTGAGCAGAATGGTGTTGCTAAATGTAAGCATCGGCACATCATTGACACTACTCGAGCCCTTGTTCTCTCCTCATCTATTCCTTTTATCTTTTGGGGTGAGGCGGTTCTTTCTGCAGTCTATCTTCTTAATCATATCCGTACTCCACTTCTTTCTGGTCTCTCACCTTATGAGAAATTTTTTGGTGAGTCTCCTAACTATTCTTTTTTACGTGTCTTTGGTTCCACTTGCTTTGTTCTCTTGCCAAGGTGAGAACAAAACAAGTTGAGTGCCCGTTTTGTTCTTTGTGTTTTCTTGGGCTATGGTATTACTCAGAAGGGTTATCGGTGTTATGATCCTGTCTCTAAATGTCTGTATGTCTCTCGCCATGTTGCCATTCTTGAATGTCTTTCCTACTACCATATTCCTCCTAGATTTGTCCCGGTGCGTGAGGAAGATTTGGTTCATAATGATCCCTTCCCTGTTGATGTTCCTATTGAACAGTTTGTTTCTGATCTACACTTATGTTCCCTTCCTCCATCTACTGTATCTTCATCCTATGTTTCTATTCCCCCTCCTCCTCAATCTACTCAATTTTTGTCTTTTCCTCTTGTCAAATCTCATCGATCCTAACAACTCTCATCCACATATGATTCCGTATCTATAGCATCTCCCTCGGCATCTACATGTGATGTTTCTTATGAAAGCCATTATATTTTACGTGTTCATTGTCCTCCGGTAAGACTAGCTTTTTATAACACTTGTTTCTCTTATTCATTTCATTGTTTTCTTACATCTATTCATTCTTATTTTGAACCTTGTCATTACAGAGAGGCTTGTTCTGACCCTCATTGGCTTGATGCTATGCAAGAAGAACTCATTGTCTTACATAAAATTGGTAATTGGGAGTTGGTTCCTTTGCCTACAGGTCACAATCTCATTAGCTGCAAGTGGGTTTTCAAGATGAAAACCAATTCTAAGGCTCGTCTGGTCACCAGACTTTGTTTAAAAGTATTTGTTGATTATAAGACCTTTGCTCCAGTTGCTAAGATGACCACTGTTTGTACTCTTCTTGCTATTGCTGCTGTAAGAAATTGGCTATTGTTTCAAGTTGATGTCAAAAATGCCTTTCTCAATTGTCATCTCACTGAAGATTAGAAATTTACTCAATTTAGGGCATACCTATTTGTATGAAGAGCCACATCTTGATTATAGATTAATAATAACTGGCTTGGTTCTTCACTTTCTAAATTTTCAAAGAGAATTACTGGAATTACATAATAAAAGAAAACATGCCATTTATTAAACCACCTTCAATGATTTAATGGTTAATTTGAAAGTATAAAAATAAAAATAAAAAATAAAAAACTTGAAACATGTGGAACCAATCCGACCCAACTCGAATAGAATTCAGTTCGTAACCAAACTGAACCAAATTGAATTTGGATTGGTTTTGATTTTGGATTGGCAGAATCGAAGTAGGTTGATCGACCTAGACGTAGTTGCACCCCTAGTTCTACTCCTATATGTTGATGATATGGTTATAACTGGTTCTGATACTATTGGTATTGATGAGGTGATGCATCATTTGTTTCTAAAGTCTGAGACGAAGGATTTGGGGCCTCTTTGTTATTTTTTTGTTACTGAGGTGGCGTCTTCTCCTCATGGTCTCTTATTGTTTCAGGCCAAGTATGCTAATGAATTAATAAAATGAGCTCAACTCACTAACACTAAGATAGTGGACACCCCTATTGAGCTGAATGCCAAGTTTTCTCCTTCTAACAATGTTCCTTTGGATGATCCCTTCTTATATTGTGAGCTGGTTGGTTGTCTTGTTTATCTTCCAGTGACTCGCCCAATATTGCTCGTGTTGTTCACATCTTTAGCCAGTTTTTCTTTACTCCACATACCCACTCATTGGGCTACTTTGTTACGAGTTCTACGCTATCTCTATGGTTCCTTCTTTCAAAGCCTGTTTCTCTGCTCCAGTTATAGCTTGTCTCTATGGGCTTATGTTGATTCTGATTGGGCTGGAGATACCACTGATCATAAGTCGACTACTGGCTTATGTATTTATTGGGTAACTCTCTCGTATCCTAGAAGAGCAAGAAGCAAACAACTGTTGCGTGGTCCACTACTGAGACGGAGTATCGTGCTATTGCCTAGGCCACTGCAGAGATTGTTTGGCTTCATTGGCTACTCTTTGATCTGGGTGTTACCCTTGTATCTCCCACTCCTCTCCATTGTGATAGTCAGAGCGCTATCCAGATTTGCCATAACTCTGTTTTCATGAGCGTACAAAACACATTGAGTTTGATTGTCATTTTGTTTGTCAGCATCTTCGAGCGGGGACTATTCAGCTGCCTTTGATTTCGTCCTCTTTTCAAGTTGCTGACTTCTTCCCCAAGGCTCATACAGTGGCTTTCACTTTCTTCTTGACAAACTCTCGATGCACTATCAGCTTGCATCATGATTTTATTTATTTATTTATTTATTTTTGAGGGGTGGGGTGGTGGTGTGTGAATGTATTTTATTATTTTTTGTTTATTATTAATAGGGGTATTTTAGTCTTTTACTTAGAATAAGGTTTTGTTATTTAACCTCATTGTATTTTCTCTTTTGTATTTTATGTATTTTTGTGTTTATTATTAATAGGGGTATTTTAGTCCTTTATTTAGAATAAGGTATTTTTATTTAAGGTTTTGAATAAGAATAGCAGCAGCCTCCAGGCTTTTCTCTCTTTGTTTTCAAAGATTCTAACAGGTACAGAAACACAGAAAATAAAAGGAGAAGAAGAAAAAGAAGAAGAAGAAGTACATAATCTATAAATCACTCCAGAATCCTAGGCCTCACACCTCAGTTCCCTTGGGCATCACACCTAAGGAGCAAATCATCACACAACCCTCAAGACCAGTAGCCGCTGGAAAATTCAGTAATTCTTGTTCATTCATTAAAAGAGAGACTTACAAGCCTATATGCAGAACTTTAATAAGACCTAGACCTAGTAGAACAAGGAAATAGCAATTGAGACTCCAATAAGAAAATAACAACTAGGATTCTAATACAAACATAGCAGCTAAGTACTAATAAGAAAATAGCAACTATATCCTTGACTCCATAACACTTAAATAAAACTAAAGCTAGTAGCATATGGCCTAAAGGAAGAATAAATCCAAACTTGACTCTAGCTAAACTCAATTGAGGAAGGTCCCAAGGAGAATTTGTTATAGGTTTTCTATGAAATAAATGGCATATTTATTGTTAGTGGGTACATCAGCTTATTTGCTCTTAATACCAGCTCCAAATTCAGCAGTTGCCACTATTTGAGTCAAGTCAGCTAGCCGAGACTCAGTTTCAAAAGTAATAAGAATAGTTGTGTTCTAATCAGACTTGGAAGTTGGAATTGTATTTGCTTGCATGGAATTTTATTTCACTTATCTAATTTTTTTTATTCCAATATGTGTCTCTTGAATTTATGATTATTTAAGAGGAAAATGTCGTACTGAAAATCGAGTAAACTAACCAAATGAATGGTAAAAATTTTATGATTCCATAAGTCATAAGATCTTCCACCCGACACTGGAGTGGATGAGCTTTTTCAGTTTTCCGCTTAGTGTGAACAGAGTGGTTTTGCAGTAGATATGGTTTTGAAAAAAAGGAAGAGAAACTCCAATGGGGCAGTGACGGAAGGGAGAAAATAGAAAATATTAAATCCAAGATGCCTTTTCCTTTTCCTCTTACATAGGATCAGCTGCCATGACCTATGTTTAAAAAAATTCATTGGGCGCTAATTTTACATGTTCTTAAAGATCAATTCAATAATAAATATGTGCACTTCAACTCATCCTGAACTGTATGTGCCAAGATATGTAGATAACTGATAAAATTATATTTGATTGTTACATCATTCTGCTCTTTCCGGTCGTTGTTAGATGGAAGAAAAATGTGCTACCTAAACTCTTTTCTTTATATTAAATATCTCTATTTTGGGATTTGTTGAGGATCAAATTGAGTTGATTTTATTTGTTACGGCAGTTGAGGAAGGATCAGAGAGACTCTCAATCCAAAAAGCTTTTCTTTCTTGAAATAATTGCCATGACCTTGATTCTAATAGTTCTCATGGTACCAGTTTTATGCATTCTAGATTTTAAGATGGGGAAATAGATGTCTACTTCATAGACTTAATCATACATGCTGAGCCATGATGACTATTGAAACTATATCGATTTATACCATTTCCTTTTTCTTGTTATTGTTTGACAGAAAAGATCTGTTAAAGGATTGTGTTGTTTTTATATTTTTCCCTCTATTTAGGGTTTTGTCGAGGATCAGTTTGGCCTAGGTCTAATTGCTAGGGCAGTTGAGGAAGGAATAGCTGTCATCAAACCTATGGGGATTATGATTTTTAATATGGGAGGCCGTCCGGGACATGCTGTTTGTGAACGCTTGTTTGAACGTCGTGGTTTCCGTATTAACAAGCTTTGGCAGACTAAAGTTATTCAGGCAAGTAAACCTTATAGTTTTGTGAAAATAATTTCCCCATTGCAAATGCACTCCTCCTGAAATATTTTGTTGCAGGCTGCTGACACAGATATTACAGCATTAGTTGAAATTGAGAAGAACAGTCCACACCGTTTTGAGTTCTTCATGGGTCTTGCTGGAGATCAGCCAATTTGTGCTCGAACAGCATGGGCATATGGAAAGGCTGGGGGCCGTATCTCTCATGCTTTGTCAGTTTACAGTTGTCAACTTCGCCTACCAAGTCAGGTCTGCTCTTATTTAATTTTTAATTTTCATAATCAGATGCAAATCACACTTGATTGAACAGGAAATCAAAGGGCTAATTATAGGAATTATCTGGCAGGTGAAGACAATTTTTGAGTTTCTAAAAAATGGCTTCCAAGAGATCAGCAGTTCTTTAGATTTATCTTTTGAAGATGATTCTGTTGCTGATGAGAAGATTCCATTCCTGGCTTATCTTGCCAGTATTCTGAAAGAGAGTTCATTTTTCCAGTACGAGCCACCAGCTGGAAGCAAACAATTTCGTAATCTCATTGCAGGCTTTATGAAAACATACCACCATATTCCACTTAATGCAGATGTAAGATAACTTTCACTATAATATGCTTCTTTTTTCATGCTGCTGCTTTTGGTTGTTTTTTCTCTATCAACTGGCTTGATTGCATGAATGGGTCATGTCTATTTGGTCTGTTCTAGATGCTTGTTATGTTACCGATTGCAAAGTCCTGACAAGTATATGTCGTATTGACCATAAAAAGGGATGATATTTTAATTGCCAGGCCTCTACATTTAAAGTTTGTACATCACTATCAACATGAAGAAATGCCATGAAGCATGGATTTCCAACTCAAAATAATAAACATAAAATTAACATCCTTGATATATCTCCTAACTGATTACAAAATAAAGGATGAATCTTTAATCTTCTTTCAATAATCAAAAAAAAAAAAAAGAAAAGAAACTAGAAAGCTAACTTCTTATGCATTGTTTGACTAAAGGGGATGGCTTCTCTATTGATATAAATCTTCTGTTTGTATAACAAATGAATCTACACCAGAAAGATCTTTGCTTGAATACATGTATATATATTTTATCATTAACAATGTCCTGTTGTATTATCCCGAGCTTTGATCTGCCTTCATCATCTCTAGATAAACCTTGTGTACATGGGAGATAAAATTATAAATTTTGGGACTAAAAATTTGAGTATTTGATTAAAATTGTTTGAAGCTAATTGCTCATCTGATTGGAGTGATGGGTATTAGTTTATTTAAGACTGATTATTGATATTCAAACTGCTTTGCTATCTCTGAACAGTCGAATCAAAATATCTTTGCTACTTGTGTCCTATCTAATTTTTTTCTTGTATACCTGTAAGAGTTTATGTTACATGGACTCTAGTATATGTGTTAGATGTGTGTCACACCCCTGCCCCACAACACATGATAATGTGCCACATGCTTGTTAAGGAAATTAACCTCCATATATGGCCTAAAAAATTTCTCTAACCAGGCAATATGAGATTAAATACATGGACACACGGTCCCTAACCAGGTCATGTGGGACTAAATACATCGACATTCAATATACCCTGGGAGAGCATGACCACATTGTCAACCCTCTTAAGGGCCACATATCCCAGTGTTGGTCCCAGCCATGATCTAATACCATTTGTAATGGTCCCACCCCGCAACACATGATATCACATGATATTGTCCGCTTTACCTGTAGGCTCATGGCTTTAAAATGCATCATGTCTATTAAGGAGATTGGTCTCCATATATAGCTCATAAACTTTCTCTAACCAGGTGATCTGGGTTTAAGTACATGGACACACAGTACAATCCTAGAGAGTGGCCACACAGTCCACTACATAAGGGCCATACATCCTTGTGTGGGTCCTAGTCACACCATTATGCAGGCAAGTTCAACTATGATGCCATTTTCTTACACCCCTACCCCATAGCCCATGATATCATCTGCTGTGCCTACATGCTTGTGAGCTTTAAAAAGTGTCATGCTAAGGAGATTAACCTTCATATCTGTCACGCGCTCACAATCCAAGTATTCAACATCTCATCACATATGTAGATTGCAATACGTGAATTAGGAAAATATCCCAGTGTTAACCAAAAATTAATATCAAGCATAATAACTATAGTTCTTAACAAATTAAGGAAATAACATCCAAATTCAAGATTTAAAAAAAAAAAAAAAAACTGTTTAATAGTACATTAAACATGACAATGTTTAATGCTTGATATTAATTTTTGGTGAAAAAAAAAAAAATGACAATGTTTAATAGTACATTAATGGCTATACAATTTCTCATTCTCAAACTAAAATAGAGAAAAACAAACATCAGCTAAACGTTCAACCGTGGAACCCTCTAATCTTAGAAAGACTCAATCTCCTTAGTTGTTACCTGAAAATATTTGAATAAACATTTGTGAGCTTGACAGCTCAGCAGCAGAAATACAGCAATTTGTAAACTCTTATGAAGATGCCCTAGAAACAGGTTTTGAAAGTAATTCTTCAATATTTTTTTCTAAATTTTTAGAGTGCATAAGTCCATGATAGATAATCTAAATTTCATGAGATTAATAATCACTACATGGGCAACATAGCCCTAAAAGCATCAAATCTAAATGATACCAAAGAGCAATAAACTACGTCAAGATCCAAATAGTAACTATCACTAAATAGCTGAAAATTAATTTTATTTATGTAAAATCAAACAAAGTCGTTAACACTAACAAATCAATTATTGTTTAACCTAAGATTTGCAATTATGATTGCACATTGGAAGCATACAATCCCATATAAATAATGATTTATATACACTATATTTAGTTGATGAATCGTGGGATTTCTACTTGCATTAAATTCTTCATACTGAAGTAGAAGAAGCTGACCATTCTCAAAGTCTATAAGCTCTTTTTCTTCTCTCTCCTCCTAGGTTCTTCCGTGTTCTTTGTAGAAAAATAGAATCCACTCTATCTCACATCGCCTCGCCTAAATAAAAGGCTTGTTATAGCTTCAAATACCTGTATTGGGACTTCTACCTATAAGCTGAGTCTTTTAGGTTGGAAACTTAACCTGTTATAAAAGCATTGGTTATCCACATGACAAGGCCCAAATGATCTTGCACGTGAGGGGGAGTGTAGAAGAATAGAATCCACTCTATCCCATATTGCCTAAATAAAAGGCTTGTTGTAGCTTCATATACCTGTATTGGGCCCTCCACCTACAAGCTTAGGCTTTTAGGTTGGACTACAGCAAGCCTTTTATTTAGGCAATGTGGGATAGAGTGGATTCTATTCTTAAATTATAAATGTGAGAAAAGAGCAATAGAGATCCTTCTTAAATCATAAATGAGCACTGCCTCACCAAAATATATTTCTAAAATGTGACTTTTGTATGTTTCATCCTCTATTTTAACTAAACAGCAAAGATAGCATTGGATCATTTATTCGTCTTATCCTAGTAGAACTTTATGCAACAATATTATATTCAAGGTCATTCCAGTTTTGTTCAAATAATACTCACTTTCATCATGCAAAAGTGCTTTCGGTGTGAAACCAAGAAATGCTCCTTAAATAAAAATGCAGAAACCATAACTTAAAACTCAGAAAAGAAAAAAAAAAAAAAAAAAACTGAAATAAGAAAAATCCTCCAGTGAGAACTTAGAAATCAGAATCGCAATTGTTTCTCAAAACAAAAATAAAAATAAATAAATAACATTCGGAATTGACTCCGAGGTCGGAATCAGGAAGATGAAGGGAGTCGGCGGCGGCCGATCTTGTTGCAGGCTTGGACCAGGAAGGCAGGGGAGTTGGAACTACTGTTAACTAACATCAAATCATCGCAAACACCTGCCGCGATCTAGATTAGGAGGGCATCAACGGCGGTGGTGTTAGGGGCAGCAGAAAGAGGTACAGTCACCAAATCACTCAACCATGAGACAACAACAACTTGCACGACTCCGGCGCTGGCTCGGTGATATGGTTTCGTGCGGCTTGGTGAAACATCTCCGCTACTGTTCATACCGAAGCAGTGAAGAGGAAGGTGCCGGCAAGTTTCCACGCAGTGGAGAAGAAAGTGCTTGAAGAATCTCGCCGGCTTCCAGATCTAGGGTTTGTGATCTAGGTTAAGGCATGGGGATGGAGTTATAGGGTTTGTGATCTACGATTTGGATGGAGATGGGCGAACGGACCATCGGCAGTTTTTTTATCTTCGCCGGCTTCCAGATCTAAGGCTTAGGAGTTATGGGCTGTTTGTGTTAATACGAAAAGAAGGAGAGTGGGGTGTTTGGATATCCTTGCCGGTAGACTCATACCATATGTTCTAGGGGTAGTTTTGTCCTTTTTGGTAAAAGGACTTGTGGCAAAATTAATTTTCGTTTAGGACTTTATACAGCAAAAGTCCATAAAAGAGGACTTCCCACCAATTTCCCCATTTCCAAATTGTGTCTTTGGCAAGAGATAATAAGTTTGCCCTTGAAACCCTTTTATCTTCTTCATTGGAGGCAACAATGATGATATTGACACCTTCTTCATCTCAATCATACCATTAAACTTATTAGGAATGATGAAATCAACTGTTGAAGCAATACATGGAAAAGTATAGACAACAATTATGTCTTCTAATGGCAATTTAACGACCGCTGACATTATTGTTGAAGCATGGACAACAGGTGTTTCCTCCACCTTTTCAATATTCTTGGTTGCAAAAATGGGCAAAATATTTGACTCTTTGAGATCTTCAATTGGTAAAGTGTCCTCTTTTACTGCAACTTTGACCTCTTCCACTCGAGCTAGTTGTGGTTTTTCCAACTCGTAAGCCGACTTTGCCTCATCTTCAAGATTTTGTTCAAGTATTGCTTCATATGGACTTATACTCATTGTTTGATCACCATGTAGTTGTGATGTCAAGTCCACACGTGCTTGAGTTGCAACTTGTGGTGATTGTGACGTTGGACTTGCTGTCAAAGTGCTAGATTTAGCATGGAGATCACAATATTGTTGAAATTCAGCTTGTTTCACTCGATTTTCCATGTTGTTCAATCGATTATTGAGCCAGTCAAGTTGCTCCATAAGGATATATATATATATTGCATCGCTCTGAGTTTCAGTCAATCTCCCTCTAAAAGTCCTCAATCTCGTCAACATAACGCCAACCTTGCTCTGATACCAAGCTGTTGTAGGACGTTGAGAGGAAGAAATCAAAGGCGAGGGGTGGTAGGCTATTGTAGAGGGTTTAACCGTTTAAGGTAGGAATATGGTACTGTTTTAGGGCAAGACAGTGGCTGGAATTAGGGGGAATGCCTGCTGGAAATTCTGGGCAGCAAGGGTTCTAGGTAAGATCCAATTATTTTAGGGTTTTAGATGCTGGGGTTATGGTGTAAAAGTTGGTGAAGGTTTGTGGTTATAGAAAGGTAGGGTTTTGAGGGTTAAAAAGCTTGAAATAAAAGGATTATGGGACAATATAAAAAAACACAGCAGCACAGCAGTAGAGAAATAGAAGGAGAAGAGGAGAAAAGAAGAAGAAGATAAATCTAGGAATCACTCCTAGAACCCTTAGGCCTCACACCCAAGGACCCTTAGGCATCACACCTAGGGTTAGGATTGCATCACACAACCATCAAGAGCTTCAATAGCTTCTGGAAAATTCTGTAATTCTTATTCATTATTCAAAAGAGAGACTTACAAGCCTTTATATAGAGCAAGGACTCTAATAAGAAATTAGCAACTAACTAAAAGGAAAATAGCAACTAGGATTTAAATAAGAAAATAGCAACTAGGACTCTATATGAAAATAGCAACTATACCCTTAAATAAAGAGCATAGGACCTCAAAGAAAGAATAAAATAACACTTGACCCTAATTAAACAACATTGAGGAAGGTCCCAAACAAGTGCTATCTTGAATTTGAATGAATTTCCATGTCCTTTTGAGTCCTTCATCACATGTCTTGACTGATTTTATAATTCTAGGCATTAAGAATTATATTTCTAATTGGATGGTCTAATTGTGGTGTATATTGAACTCAAGATCTTTATCACTGCCACGCATGTTGTTTAATAGGTCTGCTAGAAAATTTGTTTTCAATGTTAAATATATAATGATCTGCAGTGTTTGTTATTTTAAATACCAAAATGGTCCAGTTTACATGTTTGATGTTTTTAAGTTACGGATTATGTAACGTGTTAAATATTCCTTTTTTTCATGCTCTGTGAAATGAACTGCATTACTGACTTGTTTGTTCTCAATTTGTTTGCAAGAATGTTATTGTTTTTCCTTCAAGGACTGTGGCGATTGAGAATGCTCTTCGATTATTCTCACCACGTCTCGCAATTGTTGATGAACATCTGACCCGTCACCTACCCAGGCAATGGTTAACATCTTTGGCAGTTGAGGTATGGCATATTTGTCATGCTGTTATACTTTAATTCTTTTATATTCTTGTGTCATGGCTTAGTTGGAATTTTCGGATATCCCAGAACCAAATTGTTCTTTTTATAGTCCTAACTTGAACTCCCAAATCTCTGTCCAATAAAAGTTTGTGATAAGATATTTCATTACGAAAGTCTTTGTTAGGTTCATAATCTCCTCGTAACATAAATATATGCTTCTGCTATTCTTTAGAAGTCTAGGAATTAGTTTGAATAATCTAAACTCTAAAATAATGTGTATCTCATCAAATAGATGGGGATGAAATTAAAAATAAAGGAAACTTTTAGAATGAATGGAAGTTAGGAGAGAAGAGGGTGCCTAGGACAAGCCTGAAAGACTACTGCTTTACATGCAGCCAACCGAATTTCTTGCCAATATACACTCAAGCACAGTCACACACAACACCAAAGAATGTAAAATAAATAAATAAACAATCAAATAAATTATAAATGTTTATTATTATTATTATTATTGGTTTTCCATGTTTTTTTCTTTCTAGTTAGTCAAGATATGGGGATTTGTTGTCTGTTCTATTATCAAGTAGATGTGGGGAGGCGGGTGTTTGGATATTTTATCTCATGAGAGAAATATAGATTTATCTTGATATTGGGATGACTTTCTCTTGGGTTCAGTTCGGCCAATGTAGAGATGGTGATTATAGCCAGCGAGGAGCTTTTTATAGCCAGAGATGACTTTCTCTTGGGTGAATGTGAGCTTTTATTGGCAACTTCTATCCCCCTTGATTTTTTTTTACTTCCTTTTTCTTTACTTTTTAAATTTTTGGTCTGTTGGGATTATATTTATTCACTTCATTTTTTTTCTTCTTTGTAAAAGACTCCTGAACCTTCCTCTTTGTGTTAGCTTTTCATCAATGATATAGTTTTTCCTTTTTTGCTAGATTTATCAATAATATAGTTCTTATTTATCAGAAAAAAAGGGGGGGGGGGGGGGGGGGAATTCCTACTCTTTTTGGAAGTTTATGATGTCTTCTAATTAGGATCTGTTACTGTGTTTCCATGCATACACAAACTCACATGCACGCAGATCCACATGTGCACACAGATACTATAAATCGATGTATACCAGAGAGCTTGCAATGCAGCATATCTTTCCCAGATAATGCTTCTCTTGTTGGTGAGATTCCTTTAATAATGACACTTCACTGGTATCTTTTGCCCTTAAAAATAAATAATAGTCACATGCGTTTGGAGATGTGAGTGTTGGCTTTGGGAGGGGGAGAAGACTGAAAAGGACTAAAATAATTAGCAAGTATTGATTAATCTCATGTTGCAACTGGATGGCTTTTGGCAGGCCAGAATTTTGGATACTAATTGGTGTTTCCAAACTTAAAATTTAGGATAATCCAAACTTATGACTTAAGGTTGATTTATCCCAAGTGTCTGGGTAGATCTGGCCTTACAAATCTTTATATAAAACCCATACATCCTTACCTTAAGGTGTCAAAACCAATTTTGCTTAAGAAGTTAAATGCAGCTATCAAGGAGGCTTTACTTGACCAACCTTCTTTGTAACTCTGTTGGTGGGTGTATGAGCTGAAAGCAACCAAGGTTAAAGTTTGATGGGCTGGTGGAGAGCATGCAAACATTGCCCAACTTAACTTGAAACTTGAAAGCCTGTCTATATACCATATACCTCTAGTACTATATTTTTTCCCCAATGCCTCGTTGGGCATTTACTCCAGTATGAAAGGTTTTTCAGTTTTGATATTTCCATGTCAACACCTTGTATTCATTTAAACTTTGTTCTATCTGGCTGTGGATAGGGATATTGCAGACACATTCACAGTTCTATCTGGCTGTGGATAGAGATATTGCAGACATATTCACAGCAATTGAGTCGAGAATGTCTAATGGATACAAAGTCATTCAATTATGTTTATAGAATTCTTGAAATGGGTGCATTTTGCATTTTGTAGCATTTTGAATGAGTTTGTTTAGTATTGTTTTTTATGATCTGTTTTGGATTTTTAAGACACAGCATTGTTTGCATTTTGCCATCATCATTTTGGGTTGATGGCTGTATTTTCATAGAATGGATTTGCACCTTCAAATGCTATGAAATTTAATGGAGCAAATTCATGTCCATGGAATTTCAAAGCACCCCTTGATATTTTGTTCAACAAGTAGATTCTGAATGTTGTGTAGGTAATGAGTAACTACATTTTGTTTTACTTTTTATTATTGTAGAATACAGCAACTGGTAATCCTTCAGAGGATGTAATTACAGTAATTGAAGCCCCACGCCAGTCAGATTTGATGATAGAGCTGATAAAGAAGTTGAAGCCACAGGTGGTGGTTACAGGGATAGCTCATTTTGAGGCTGTTACTAGTTCAGCGTTTCAACACCTTTTAGATGTTACTAGAGAAATTGGATCTCGGCTTTTCTTAGACATATCTGATCACTTTGAGCTATCCAGCCTTCCTGGTTCCAATGGGGTCCTAAAATATCTTGCTGGGACTACTCTCCCCTCACATGCAGCAATTGTATGTGGCCTAGTAAAAAATCAGGTACCCGTCTTTTTCATGTAATCAACTGAGTTAACTCAGTCTAGCTGTCACAATGAAAGGTTTTCTATTCATTTAATCAAACTAGAGGATCATAAAGGTGATAATCTGATTTAGTCTTAACAGTTTATGATATGATGTGTCATTCAATAACATTTCCTCATTAATGGTAGCCAAACACTCTTTTCAGGTTTATTCAGATTTGGAGGTAGCTTTTGTCATTTCAGAAGAAGAGGCCATCTTTAAGGCGTTGTCCAAGACCGTGGAACTACTAGAAGGGAATACTGCACTGATCAGTCAATACTATTATGGTTGTCTTTTCCATGAACTTCTAGCTTTTCAGCTTGCTGACCGACATCCACCTGCAAAGGTTCGTCAGTTATTTCTTCATTTTTGAAGTTCTTTTTTCGTTTAAAATATGTTTCAATGTTTGATTATTGTAGAAATATACCATGTTTGATAAATTAATTCTTTCATTTGGAATACCTTTTTATTCTTGAACCATTTGTGCTGGACATTGTGTCCTCTGAAGAAAATTAAAATCCAAAATGGAAGGTCAATTTTCTCTTAGATATTTTTTGCATTTTACATTTACTTCCTTGCCCATTCAAGAGTTCATAAGCATTTCTATGTTCCTGGGCAAAAAGGTCAGATAGATAGTGGGCCATAGTGATCTTGTGTTCAGAACATTACATTTGCAGGAAAATGTATAAAAGTTCACTTTCTTTGAACATGTCATGATCTTGGCAGAGGACCACCATGATCCACGATTCCACGGTCTACCTGATATTTTGTGGTGCTGCTTTGTAGCCTCAAAAATGGAAACCATTAGGAAGACGTACAAGATTCACTGCTACAAAAAGGATTATAGCAACCCATTTTTGTTTTATGTTTCAGATTGTTTCTATCATGTTAACAGTTGGTATGTCTTAAATGTTTTAAAGTGCCATAAAATTCAATGTGCAGTTTGTTATATGTTGGTTATTTTGAGCAATTTCTTGAAATTCTCCATAAACCTGCTTTTATTATTCCATGGGCAAGTTTACCTATCAAATTGACTCTTGATACTTGTCCTTCAGAGGGAATGTGAAAAGGTAAAATCTGTTGAGATGATTGGGTTTGCCCGTTCGGCCATTGCAGTCCTTGATAATGCCGAGTTGTCAATTAGTGTGGCAGAGAACTCTTCCCTGATTCACATGGATGTAGATCAAAGTTTCTTGCCTATACCATCTCCAGTCAAGGCTGCTATCTTTGAAAGTTTTGCAAGACAGAACATGGCCGAGTCAGAAATTGATGTAAACCCCAGCATCAGGCAATTTATCGAGAATAATTATGGGTTCCCGACTAATAGCAATACAGAATTTATATATGCAGACAGCTCACTAGCTCTTTTCAATAAGTTGGTCCTTTGCTGCATCCAAGAGGGTGGAACCCTGTGCTTCCCAGCTGGCACCAAAGGGAACTACGTATCAGCTGCCAAATTTATGAGAGCAAACATTGTGAGGATCCCTACCCACTGTGAAGTAGGTTTTAAGCTGACAGATAAGGTACTTAGTGGAGTACTAGAGACTGTGCATAAGCCGTGGGTGTACATTTCTGGTCCTACAATCAACCCTACTGGCTTGCTTTACAGCAACAAAGAGATAGAAAGTATATTATCAATTTGTGCTAAATTTGGGGCAAGAGTTGTGATTGATACCTCATACTCGGGATTAGAATTTGACTATGAGAATTGGGCTGGCTGGGATTTGGAGGGCATTTTGGCAAAGTTGAATTCCTCTGGCAACCCGTCTTTTTGTGTGTCTCTGCTTGGTGGACTGTCTTTGAAGATGCTTACTGGAGGGCTCACATTTGGGGTTCTGATTCTAAACCAGCCTTCTTTGGTTGATGCATTTCATAGCTTTTTTCCCGGATTAAGCAAACCTCATAGCACTGTTAAGTATGCTATGAAGAAGTTGCTGAGTCTGAGAGAGCAGAAAGCAGGAGACCTTTTAGACGCCTTTGCAGAACACAGAAGAATTTTGGGTAGTAGATTCAAGCGCTTGAAGGAGGTAAGCATTTTGTCTGCAAAAGGCTTTTCATTAATCATGATCTTCCTCTTTTTTGATTATATTATTTCTGGGTATGGTTCTTAATGCAATTATAATACCTATGGTCGAATGGGTTTTAAGTATCTCAAATCTATTCATCTACTTTATATAAAATTAAGAACCTGGTGTATGTCAATCCACTCAGTTGCATTGGCATGACGATACCAAAATTGTTATCTTTTGTCTGGGGTGGAAGGAAGGTTCTCTTTTCTTTTGTTTTTGGAGATGTTTGGTGGGGGTTTTTTGGGGCAGGGACCCAGTACAAGTTAGTAAAATTTTAGATTCTTGGACAGTTTTCATTCCACCCTATCTCAGTTCCTCTATATAATAAACACTCTTACGTTATAGGTAGTCCGCACTGTAGAGTTATACGGCTGCCAAACACTCTGTTTCTAAGCTTCAGTGTTGTAGTGTAGGCCCTCAAACAAGTAAATATGTTCTGCAAATACCTTCAATAACTAGTATTATTGTATAAATGGGAATCACAGCAGCAAAAAGAGCTAGAACATGTCTCAAGAATTGGACAAGCTTCTGTCTTCAAAAATGAAATTTCTAGTGTCCCTATTTGAGACTATTAACTTCTATCACAACTTCAGTGAACTGAAATAACTTCCTAAACCTACCTGATTCAACTTCTAAATTCCGTTATTGGAGTAAACTGTAAAATATTCTCTGGAATTGAATTCCACCCAGATTTGCAACTCACATGGTAATCGGTCTTAACACCTTGAGACCGCATACAAATTGCACTGTCCTGATATCATTGGCTAGATAGTCGAATAAGCCATTAGTTTGAACCTGATCCGGAACTTTTGGAAACCTGATATCTGAAGGCAAAGCCCCTAGAAGTGGCACTTGTCTGGTTATGAATCAATGCTCTTGAGCTATGGTGATTCATGCTACTATAGTTGAGCGCTCAAGAACTTCCAATCTTCTATGAAGCCACCAACATCATTTGGTTGAAGTTAATAAAATTTCAGAAATCATCAGGATAAATAAAATGCAGGTTTAAGTTGGGTGGGGCAGAGGACAGAATTACTCGGAGAGGTAGTGAAATAAGGGGAGTTCTCAGTAACGTCATTTTTTGATGGTCTAGAAAGGGGAGAAGGTTGGAGTTTTCCTTCCACTTCTATCATAGTCAAGATGTGCCTTTGAAGGTGACCTTCTTTACATGGACGATGGCCTGGAATAAGTGTTTAATTATTGACAATTTAGCTCAAAGAAATTTTGTTTTGCCCAAACTGTTGTGTGATTTTTCTTTTTCCTTTTTGGTTTTTGATAGACCCTCAAGAACTGTGGATGGGATGTGCTTGAATCGTGTGCGGGTGTTTCAATGGTGGCAAAGCCATCTGCTTATCTTAACAAGACTATTAAGATCATGCAATCATCAAAAGATGGAGGCATTGTAAAAAATGGCGCTGTTTATGAAGTCAAGCTTGATGACTCAAATATCAGGGAAGCCATTCTGAGGGCCACTGGATTATGTATCAACAGCGGTTCATGGACCGGAATTCCTGGCTACTGCCGCTTCACAATTGCTTTGGAAGAAAGTGAATTTGAGAAGGCATTGGATTGCTTAGTAAAATTCAAAAACATCATCAGTTATTGAAATGCTTTGTTACCGTTACCTTGCTGCTATCCAATTCATTGTTTTCGCAACTTAGGTGTTGTGAAATGAACCAACCAATCCTGGCTTCAGTTTCATAAAGACTCAAGTAGAGCTCTCTAACTGAGTCAGCATCTGTGGAGGTTTTTCCTCTTTTCATACACAGGTATACCAATGCAATCTTGTCTCTGATCTGAATTGCAAATTGGACTTTTAAGGATTTTATAATGCCACGTATTACTAATTTTTATGTGATCATTCTCAAACCAGATTATAATGAAATTGCATTTTCTTTATATTTCCTTCTCATTTCTCTATAACAAGATGTGCCTGCCATATCTACATAGCATAATTGTCATATGCAATATATCGGAGATGCTAATATAAGGTGCACATGACGCAAAGTTGCATCAAGCGACTTTCATATGGCCAGTTGTAGAATAAATTGTAAAATACTTACTATTGGATTAGATACCTCTTTTATGAATGTCAATCCTGCCAAAAATCACATGAACTAACAGTCAGGTTTTTTTAGAAATGTCACTGTAAAAAACTGAGACTTTTTTATTCTTCAAAATGTTACATTTTTTTATAATTAGTTTTTTCAGAAACCGACCATTTGATCACTATGAATTTTTGCACACCTGACGTACATAATTATGCTCTGATGAAGTAATAATGACTAAGATAATTACATATGGGCTACCACAACATTTCCATGAGTGACATAAGAGCAACTCCAATACCTACATTCATACCATTTGATGTGTCAATACCAAAATTTGGCACCTCAAATGGCATCTAATGGCATCAATGCCAATATATTAATGCTATATTTTAGCATTTCTTAATTTTGGCAACCCTATGTGCCATTGCCAAAATTTGACATTCCAAATAGCACACCATCGGAGTAACCTATTTGATGTCAGTACCAAATGATAGCTCAAATGCTATACCATTGGAGATGCTCTAACAATTATATTTCAACTTTGACAAGAAATAGCATTTGATTTTTATTTGGTAAATAAGAGTTTGGATCCTTTGGTTGGGTTTCTTGTGCTTGGATTTTCTTAGATATTAAGATCATGACATGTCATCCAAATATGTCAGTCATTTCTCACTTTAAATGATATGTTACGATCTTAGGTACCCAAGAACATAAAAATCTTATATTCTTAAATTTGTTTGGGTATTAAAATCATGACACATCACTCAAATTTATCATTTATTTTTTTACTATAATTGTAACAATCTTAGATACTCAAGTCAATCTAAATATAAAATAATTCAAGCAGAGAATTCAAACTCCTCAATCATAAGATGGATATCAGTAAATGGATGTTATGGAAAGATAAAATCATAAAATATCATTGCTTTTAATTAGGATAAAATGCATTGACCTCCCCTGAGGTTTGACGTAATTGCAGGAACCTTTCCTAAGTTTTGAAAAATTCCAATGACCTCCATGAGGTTTATGTTTATGTGCAAATACCTCCTTTCTGTTACATTTTCTATCAAAAATTAACCTAAATTGCTGACATGAGCCAATAAATTTCTAAACATGCCAAATTTGCCCTTATTGTTATTGGCAATTACCTCCCTTGAGGTTTGACATAATTATAGGAACCTTCCCTATGATTCAAAGAATGCCAACAATCCCATAAGGCTTATGTTTATGTGCAAACACCTCCCTTCTGAAAGTTGCTAACATTATTCTGTATTTTTTTTGAAAATGTCTATTTTGTAGTTACTGTTGTTGAATGCACGAAAAGGCAAAATTGACCTCAAATTTAATTAAATTTATAATTTTGACTACCAGCATATAAATGGTGTAAAAGTCTGATCCTAACCTCATTAAAGTAAGCAACAGACACATATTTAAAATAGACTCCTTTATATATGATGAGCATGAAATTCATAAGAAATTAATTTAACTCAACAATCAGTTTTTCAAAATCTATTCTACAATTGGCTCTTTGGGGGTCATTTTTCATAAATTTATCTAAAATTATTGTATTTCAAATGAAAATATAATGTAAACACCGATCCAATTGTGACATTTTTAGAGAGTTACAAAAATAAAATATATTCTATATAAATCATAATTGACAATAAAATAAAATAAAATATTCAAACTTTGGAGATCGGCCCAAATTGAGTTATTCAAATTATTCTAGAAAACTCATATATTATACTTGGCACCCGTAGGGTGGTGTGTCTCCCTCAAAATCTAAGAAAAAAACAAGCTTAAAATATCCAGTTCATCAAATTTCTGTAACACTTCTGAAACAAAAATATTACAAGCCTTCAAAGTTTAGAAAAAAAAAATTTATGTTTTTCTAAATACAACTGACTTGGGAAATAATGATTTTTCCTCTCAAAATATGAAATTTGAAGGCTTATAACTTATTCATATTAAATTCAAATAGAGTTATTCAAGTTGTAATCGAAAGTATGTCATGAGAGCTTTCTGTAACAATTTGAATTACTCAAATCGGAGTTCATATGTGGGAGATGTGATCTTCTAAAGTAAGCTTGTTAAATATGGGAGGTATTTGTAATTTTGCCAAACCTTAGGGAAGGTTGATGTAATTTATATTTACAAAAAAATGATGGTATTTTAGTCATTTTACTATAAAAAATATAATAGAAGTGAGGTATTTGCAAATAAATATAAACCTCAAAGGGATCGTTAGAATTTTTCAAAACTTAGAGAAAGTTCCTGTAATTACGCTAAACCTCCATGGAGGCCGATGCATTTTAGCCTATAAATTAAAGTTTAAAAAAAAATAAAAAATAATAATAATAATGAGACCCCAGTACTTCCCGGAACACATATGCCACTTGTCAAGCGACTGTCAGATCTGAAACCAAAGACGTTTTCTCATGAATGTTCCGGAAACAAATGAAATGTACGTATTTCTGCAGCATGCTCACGTCATGCTACAAATCTCTCTAGAGACTCGTAGAACTCTCTCTCTCTCTCTCTCTCTTAACTTTCAAGAAAGAAAATGAAGGAACAAGAAGAATCCAGAATGCCAACCAAGTAATCTCCCATATAATATAAACCCATATCTCATCTTCCATGCTCACCATTCTCCAACACAACAAAATCTTCATAACACACTCACATACACACAAAATCTTTCATCATCTTCTTCTCCATCGATCAAATTAAACAATCCAAGCTATCTACCTTCTCTGTATATCAGTTTCTCAAATGGGCAATTATAACCCAAACTTCACTCTCTCTCTCCTCATGGTAGCTATAGCTACATCTCTCATCATCTCGCTCCCTGCAGTAAGTGGTTTAATGCCATACGCAAGATCATCATTATGGGACATGATGATGCTTCCATCCGACGACCCATTTCGAATCCTCGAACAAACCCCACTATCAATCCCAAAAGGCCACGTGGATACACAGTTAACAGTACTAGCCCTGGCACGTGCCGACTGGAAAGAAACGCCAACAGCTCACATCATAACATTGGATGTTCCGGGCATGAAGAAGGAAGATGTGAAGATAGAGGCGGAGGAGAATAGAGTTTTGAGCATTAGTGGAGAGAGAAAGTGTGAGGAGGAAGTTAAGGACGAAAAATGGCATAGGGCTGAGAGGGCTATTGGGAAGTTTTGGAGGCAGTTTAGGTTGCCTGGAAATGTGGATTTGGATGGAATTAAGGCTCATCTTGAAGATGGGGTGTTGAGGATTATAGTGCCAAAGTTGGCTGAAGAGAGAAAAAGGCAACCAACGATGATTAATATTGCTGAAAATTCTCCTTCTGGTGAAGACATTAAGGCTACCAAGGCTGAGCTGTGAACTTTACTTAATTAACTTCTTTAATTTGTGGGTCTTGTCACTTGTGCGGAGTTTAATTTGGTGTCCATGATGTGATTTTTTTTCTTTCTTTTTTTTTTTTTGGTGTGTGGTAATAGTAAATTAAAAACTATGTCATGATGAAAATTAATACAATAATCATATTATCTGCCTATAAACTGTGTTTGGCAGGGTGTACGTGTAGTGTTTTTTTTCTTTTGGTGGTGAATCCTGTAGCTTTCTTATTTACATGGTAGTAGTAAATTAAAAACTATGTCATGTAATAAAGTTATCTTTCTTTGTTAAAAAAAATGGAAAAATAATATATATATATATGGGCAATTTACATTAATAATCCTAAGTTTTCAAAATATTACGCCCACGAACCCGATCCAAAACTAATTACGGAAATATTTTTTTTGGACAAAAATACCCTCCACTCATATGGGTATTTACAAATAAACCATTGAAATGGTCAAAATGTTGTACGGATTTGTTAAAAAAAATTGAATGACATGCTTTATGTGACATATTGAAATTGGAGATTATTAGAAAAGTTGGGTATTGTGTATAAATTTGGGGATTGGGGATTGTGTTTACAATTGGGGATTGTGTGTAAATATGGTGATTATGTGCAAATATGGGTATGGGATTATATGATAAACTGGGTATTCCGTGAAATATTGGTGATTGGGGACTTTGTAATAAATTGGGGATTTCGAATAAAATTGGGGATTACGTGTTAAATTGGTGATTATGTGTAATAAGTTTTGTAGGGGGACATTGAATGACAAGCATGATGTAACATATTGGAATCGGGGATTATTAGAAAAGTTGGGGATTGTGTATAA
>JAESVK010000164.1:1749126-1759126 GCA_017140935.1 Hamamelis virginiana
GTGTATAAATTTGGTGATTGGGGATTCTGTTTAATATTGGGCATTATGTGTAAATATGGTGATTCTGTGCAAATATGGGTATTGGGGATTCTATGATAAATTGGGTATTCTGTGAAAAATTAGTGATTGGGGACTCTGTAAAAAATTGGGGATTGCTTATAAAATTGTGGATTACGTGTTAAATTGGTGATTATGTGTAATAATTTTATTAATAAAAAATTTGGGGGACATTGAATGACCAGCATTAATTGTTGAAGTGACATAAAGTTGATTGTGGATTCTTAACAAAATTGGTGATTGTTAGATAAATTGGTGATTGGGTATTCAGTTTATTTTTGGGGATTACGTGTAAAATTGGTGATTCTTTACAAAATTGGTCAAACTTCAATTTTAGGGGTAATTTCGTCCAAAAAAACAGTAATAGGTATATATCCGTAATTATTTTTGGATCGGGTTCGTAGGCATAATATTTTGAAAACTTGGGATTATTCATGGAAATTGCCCTATATATATATATATATATATAGAGAGAGAGAGAGAGAGAGAGAGAGAGAGAGAGAGAGAGAGAGAGCGCAGGTGCAACAACTAATTCATAGGTACTCCTCTTGTAGAGTCGGCTACTTGCGGAGAAAATTATGGAAAATTGACCAATTAACTATTGGATTAGATACCACTATCATGTATGTATGTCTATTAAAAATCACAGTGATCCAATGGTGGGATTTTGAAAAATGTAATTTTGAAAAACTGTGTTTTTTTTATTTTTTAAAATATTATTATGTTTCAGTCAGTTTTTTCAAAAATTAACCGTTGGATCACTGTGATTTTTGGCAAGCATGAAATACATGATAGGGGTATTTAATCCAACGGCCAGTTTTATACCGAAAGTTACTTTACAAGAAGACACATGATGCAAAATACATCGGGTGTACTTGATATTAGTACTATCTTTGATATTAGGAGAGGTTTTGAGGCATGGATGGGATTTGACGACCATGCAATTGATAAAAAATAATAATAATAATAATAAATGTCACATACTATCTTTTTCTCTGTATCATATACTTTTATTTATTTTTTTGCTCATAATATTGGTATTGAAATACTTGGACACGAGGATATATGTTCTTAAAAACCTTGTTACAAATGGCATGCTACTCTAGCCAGTTAAGATGCGCATGTAGTCCAAAATGGTATTGGGCTTATTTAGTGATAAATTTTGATATTGCAATATATATTCACTAATTTATGCATATCGGTCGATTAATTATTATTTTTCGATTTGAGATTTGATTAATGGGATGTCATATATTCTTCTAAAATTTCTATTTCATTTTCTCTCTTTCGATCCATCATTAGTAACTACATCCAATAGATCGACAATTAATTGTTCTAACATAGGTAGAGTTAGAGAGAGAGAGACAATTGTTCCTAAAAGAGAAAGATGCCAATCCTTTATTTCGTAGGTGGTAACACATTCCTTTAAGAAATTGGAACACACCTCACAGGGTAACCCTATGCCAAAGTGTTACAATGACATAAAACTCCAAGCGCTTATTTTTGAATAGTTTCATTTAAAGTTAACAGGGTTTAAAACAGTTTTATAAAATACATTAGTGCGGAAATTTAAATAATTACAATATCTCAAAAATAAAGATAGCACTAAGTACTAGTTTGTATAATGAGTACACTTCCCTAATATACCCAAAAAAAAATTATTATATTACAAACCCAAAGTGAATGTCTACAAATAAGGAAGAGCAACATTGCATGATCGTCTTCAGGAAATTGATAGATAATTCAAGGCTGCGATTGGTTGCATCTCCAAGAACAGATTTGGGGCCGGATAGATTATGTTAATTTGAGATGTGATGGTCTGTTTTGGGAGCGAAAACGGGATTAGGCTGAACAACACTACAACTATTTTTGTCTTTCCAGAAAATGTTTGCTCTGAATCCCAGTAAAGTGCAACCAAATGCAATCGTTTGATTATTCTCAGATTCCAAGTTGGCAATTTTCATATGGAAGCCACTAACCAAGAGCAGGAAAACCTGGGAGCAGGCCTAATCCTTTTGCAACTGGTTGAGACACGATTGGGCATATGCCCACTGCACGCGTCTGTGAATTGAAACCTACCAGCCAATCCTTTCGTTCTTTGCCTCCCCTACCCCTAACCCCCATTCTATACTATTCTGCCCTGGTATCTCAGAAAACCCTTCAAACATCAACCATTTTAGTTGGTAGTTTTGTGTTATTTATCCCCTGCTTTGCACATCCAAAATCCAAAATCCAAAATTCTCAACCCCTTAATCTCATTTGTCCCCTATTTTGTGTTTTTCTCAAGCCCTTAAACGATGATGTTTGGTGCGTCTCCTCATTGTATATAATTGGATATCGTACTATAAAGCTCTAAAATCAGAGACTTTTGAATAATTTTTTCTTTTTATTAATTATAAATGTGACTTTCTAGATTAAATTCAAACAGCGAATTAATGTGATTTTTGGGAGGCATGACTGTATAAAATGTACCAGAAAAACTTGAGAAAACTTGAACCTTGGGAAATAAGTAAGAAACGAGGTATTGCCTTGACACCAGCTATCAGGCTGGTTATGTCTTGTTTTCGAAAACCCCAAACACAAGCTGATAGAGAGAAGAGGTTAGAGGAAGAAGGAAACCTGGAGAGAGAGAAAGTCAGGCAGAACTGAAAAACATTTGTACACGTTCAACTTTGAACTGAAAAAAGAGAGTAAGATTTACTGATCTCATTTTTGATTGAATCGTTTTAGTAGGTTTTTAAAATCTTTTTGGCATAAGTTAATAAGGGTTAATAAGGATGAAAGCTTGACATGTTCATCAATGGCTGCCGTGAGATGATGGTTATTTTTTTTATGTAATTTTTCTTCCATGTTTAATTTTGATAATATTGGAATAAGTTCTCAGTTCGGCATTTGGTTTTCTCTCTTGGAGCATCCGAAGCACAGCTTATTATAATACTAATAAAAAATGCAGAAACCAGAGAGAGAAGAAAAAGAAAAGGGGTTTGGTCAACAGAAAAGAAGAAGGAAAGAAAAATTAAAATGGAGTGCGATAAAATGGCGAAGAGGAAGGAATTCAAGTTTGCCATTAATTTTATACTTGAGATAGTGTTGGAGAAAATTAGCGGCAGGAATAGATTTTTTTATGTATATTTTTTGAATAACTTTTCATTCTGTTTCTGCACATTATAATAATTTTTCAAAGGAGGGGAAATTTGAAAGAGCTAGAGGAAGAAGAAACAGCAGGGGACTTAGGGATCCTTTTAGGCTCTGTTTGTTTTGATGTTATTTGCTTTTTTCATGGCCATTTTCCATTGTTTGGCTTCGTCCTCAAAATTTCTGAGTTTCACTTTTTATTGGCTTCTCTCTCCTGCAATCCAACTAAACTAGTCGTTTCCTTTATATGACCCACTACCCATTAAATTCTTCATGTAACTGTCTTGAGATAACTAAATGGATAACTCAAAAGAATAGAGTGGAAAAAAGTGGAGGATACATGCGCTGTTAAGCTATGGGAATATGAAGGTGTTAATCTCTCATCTTCTCTAAGTAGTGTCTTGAAGAAATCATGATAAGGAAAAAAAATGCTTTTTTATCAAGTAATTTGTAAGAATTTTAGTTTAGTGGGAAGTAGCAGTTTCTTCCTTTACTGATTTTTTTCCTGGTTACCTTGTTGCACATTGCACAGGCAGTTGATGCAGCACTAAGTGAAGATCAACCAAACAGAGCTTTAATTCTAGCCTCCGTTTGAATGAAGATACTCTAATTGAAAACATGCATTTTTGCTGTGAGTCCTATAGATATACCAGCTGTTGCTTCAGCAATCCCTTTCAGATATTTGCAAAGGTTAATTGAGGCGTTTTACAGATCTTCTAGAAAGTTGCCCATATTTGGAGTTTATCCTTCGATGGTCTTCAGGTTTTTCTCATGACTTCAATTTTGGAACCTTTCTCTGTTCATGATAGATGCAACCCATTGGCACTGTGCAGGTGGCAAGATCTCACCTTTTGGTTCTGATTTGTTTCTTTGGCAGGAGCTCTGCAAAGCCAACGGTCACTCTATTCAACAGAATTCCAGAAGTTTGCTTCCTGCTCTAAAATCTTTGCAGAAGGCAATTACCAGATCACATCAGGATTTGGCAGATACATGTTCTTCCAATGAATATTTGCTTCGATACTTGTGCGCTGCTGGCACCAAGAAATGATGAGCATTTTTCAATTTAGTTGCCACTTGGTAAGGTTTACTGAAATACTACAATCTCTGCGTCTAACTGGTTGTGGAAATTTACAGCAT
Source organism: Hamamelis virginiana (assembly GCA_017140935.1). Lineage (NCBI taxonomy): Eukaryota > Viridiplantae > Streptophyta > Magnoliopsida > Saxifragales > Hamamelidaceae > Hamamelis > Hamamelis virginiana. The sequence goes on from JAESVK010000164.1 coordinate 1,753,456, forward strand.
CACTTTATTGTAAGGTTAATATTCATTTTTGAGTATTCATGAATTTTTTGGCTTGAATGTTGTCTTCAAAGTGCTGTTTGTGAATAGGAACTGCCTGTGTCCATTTCACTTCATAGGCTGCATTGCATTGGAATAATTTTCTCTTTCGTGGGATTTCTCCACACATTGCTTTTTGATTAGATGAACATATAAAGAAACTGGATGAGCATCACTGTAGTGGTCGAACCAGGCCATTATGAGGCGGTAACCATTCTTTGAGCCATAGAAATGCTTTGACATATTCAAATGCCGTGCTGTTAAAACATCAGTAAAGAATACAATACACCACTATTTCTTAGATTGGATTGTGCAGGGCATTTGGTGGGTGAGACGTAAAACTTAAACCGGTACAAGCAAGGGGTAAGGTTGGGGATAGCAGAAACAGTGTAGACATTGAAAAGTTAACCGCGCAGCTTGGGCCAAGCACATGATTAGTGCTGAGCTGATGAATACTTGAAGCATTAAGTGGAGAAGCTGTAATTTGGGCACCTTGTTGGTTAAAAACTTGAAGGCAACTCCCTGCAGTTTGCTAGTTCGGAGGAGGCAGGCCTCTTAGCTATGTGTTTTCCTTTTTTTTTTTTTTTTTTTTTTTTCCTTAAAGTGAAATCGATATCCAATGCTTGTTTCTCGATATAACAATATGTCATTTTTTGGTTGTTAATCAGAATCTGGGTTTTTTATTTGGTCTGTTTTTCTCTTCACTGTTCTTACTAAAATGCCAGCATGCCAACTCTCAAAGGTGGACAACTTTTGATAATTATGCTAGACAGGGCTAATGGTTTTTACTTGGAGTTGAGGTGCATTGTGAGAGTCTTCTAAATCTGCTCTAGTCTTTACTTCCAAGCCGGTTGAGGGTGCATCGTAAGAGTGTTCTAAATATATTCTAATCTGTTCTTCCAAGCTGGGTATTAATTTCTCTTTTTCAAGATGAGAGATACTAGGTGGTAGGGGGAAAAAATGTGGTGACAGCAGAGCAGTTTAATGCATCATTTTATCTTGGTTAAGGGGGCCTTGCGTTGGCATTTTGCAGATGGAAGGCCTAACGATGCATGTACTCTCTCTCTCTCTCTCCCCCAAATGTTTATCTGGGCAGCTACCTTAATAGTGTAAGAATGTTGAAAATATAATAACCCTCAACATATTCAACAGTTCATACCTCAAATCGTTTCCTGCAACTGACATAATGGCTCTGGGAAACACATATTTCATAGGCACCATGCAGAGTTCAGGTATCAATTCAAATCTCTTATCAAGACGAATCATTATGTGGACATTGTATAAGACCCAAGTTGGGATAGGGATCTGGTGGATATTTGGGGACAGATATGATTTTCCATGATCTGAATACGGGCTTCACAAATCAAATGGAAAGGTCATAATAGCTCTATCCTACTCACCCGAGAAAAACAGAAGGAAATTGAGTGTGTGTGTGTGTGTGAGCATGATGGAATACTACCCCTATGCAACAGAGGAGAGAGCTATAAGCAACATTTATTGCGTGAAGAAGTTTTACACATATCAAGCTTTTCATGCCAAACTTGCAAAAATTCAAATAAGATGCCTTAAATCATCACTATTCATCACAAACGAAAGGTTAAAAAAAAGGGGAATTTGGTTAAAAGTCCCAATTTAGAAGATTTTCATGCCAAAAGTCCTCTCAACAAAATTTTCTTCCCAAAAGTCCTTTTGGCATAAATTGGACAAAAATACCCCTCCTTTATAACAACCTTCAACGCCACCTACACCCCCAACCCCCGGTTCACTACGTTACACCCATAGTGACCTGTGTTAGTTCCCTACGCCGAAAACACAGGTCACTACGTCAGAAACACTGGTCAGGGCCGGCCCTGAGGGGAGGCAGGAGAGGCGGCTGCCTTGGGCAGCCCAAATATGAGAATTTTTAGGGGCATATATTCAGGAAAAACATGGGATATAACTGAACAATCTCTAATTTTGTAATAGAATTTCTGCAACAACACTATTTCTCTTGTTTACTTCACTCATATATATATATATATATATATATATATATATATATATATAGAGAGAGAGAGAGAGAGAGAGAGATATCAGGTGCACCTCATGCTTCTTGCATCAAGTGCCCTCTCGTAGAGCCACTTGCGATGAAAATTTTGAAAAACTGACCGTTGGATTAGATACTCCTATCATGTATGTCATGTCTACCAAAAATCACAGTGATCAAACGGTTGGTTTTTGAAAAATGTAATTTTGAAAAATTATGACTTTTTTGTTCTTTAAAATGTTATCATTTTTTAGCAGTCAGTTTTCTCAAAAAACAACCGTTGGATCACTGTGATTTTTGAGAGGCATGACATACATTATAGGGGTATTTAATCCAACGGTTAGTTTTCCAAAATTTACAGTGTAGGTGGCTCTACAAGAAGGCACCTGATGATGCATCAGGTGCACCTGACCATAGCATCTATATATATATATATATATATATATTATAAAAACGATTCGTTCACATAAAAAGAGTTATTAAAGACTGTTGAAATATATCATTTTTCATATTTATGATAAGATTTTGCTTAAAAGTTACCTCACACAACAACACACAACAACAGAGTAAGAAAAAAAGAATTAGGATCACACAATCACGAGGAAGTTGATGCAGGTGCAAGTGAAGGAGTGGTCTATGATAAAATTTAGCTTATGAAAAATTAAGGTTCAATAACTAAAATTTTGCAAAAAAAAATTTTTAGTTAATAGGGGCATAGTTTTAGGAGCTCGCCTAGGGCATCCAAATCCTAAGGGCCGGCCCTGACACTGGTCACTGCGCCAACACAAGTCGCTACGCCGGAAAATGCAGGTCACTATGCCGGAAACGCGAGTCACTACGCCAAAAGAAAAAAAAAATCTTTCTTTTTCTTATATTTTCCAATCAACCAAACAAAAAATTAATTAATTTTTTTGTTTCTTACAATCCAATTAATGGAGTTCTTTATATCTAAATCAACGAGAGATGCTGAGATTGGTGTTTGGGTTTAAAGGAGATCGATAATGCTGGTAGCGGGAGGGTAGAAGGTGTGATTACAGGCCATTGTAGAGAGAGAGAGAGAATCACATGGGATGCCCTTCATGAGGTATCTTCACAGCATCAGAAGAAGCAGGTGCTTAGTACTTACATGGGATGCCCTTCCCCCAAGGATTTTGCTGTATTGTGGGGTTTTGATTTGAATGAATTGGACAGTAGTGCTTTCAAGATCAGTTTGTTTCCACTTCTTGTGGATCTGTGGATCCAGGAGTGGTAAGTTTGGAAATTCAAAGACAGTCTTGCTAGCAAATTGATGGGTCTTCATTTGCATATGAGGTGAAATCCACAACTTCAGTCTCGGGTGCAGAATCTGAAGTTGGATTAATCAGTCACCAAAGTAAGGTTGGATCATGCAGTCACCAAAGTAAGGTTGGATCATGCAGTCAACGGAATCTGAAGTTGGATTGCAATGCGCCGCTGCAACTCCGGTGACCGCTGCACTTCTTGTTCGCATCCATTTAAGCATATACACCGGCGACAACACTGAAGATTCACCGGCTATGGCAAGATTTGGGAATGAAATTGGAGGTGTAGCCGACGTGATCGATCTAATGTTGTCACTGGTGTACCAGTATTGTTGTCGGCCGACGTGATCTAGTGTTGTTGCCGGCGTGATGATCCAGTGATGTTGCCGGCGTGATGCTCGATCTCCGAAGCTTCTGCAACTCTCTCCTCTGGTCCGTGTGAGAAGAAGAAAAAGAGAAGAATTTGTATAGGGTGTTGGAAATAAACTATGAGTCTAAGGGCATTTTAGTCCGTAAAATAAATAAATTTAAAAAAAATAAAGACCTTAGCCAGTAAAACACTTCAAATTAGGACTTTTTAAAATAAAATAAAAAAAGTATAAGGGGATTTTATCAAATAAGAAAGTATAAAATAGGACTTTACACCAATTATCTGTAAAAAAAAACCCTTGAGAAATTCTAAAAATCCCATCCTCTATGTTTATATTCAATAATGACAGCTTATTTAGATTTTCTCTGGTCGGCTACGATACCTTTAAGCTTTTTCTTCAATTTGCCAGTCTACACAGGACAAAAGGCAGTGTTTAGACCAATGAATCACAAGTTTTATCATGAAGACAATTTTTTATAGAAGAATTTACCCGGTGCATATTGAGAACAAAATCTGATCCCCCAATAAACTCCCCCTTGATGAATATTTGTGGAAATGTAGGCCAGTTGCTGCTCAAAAAGAAAGAGATTAGTGAAACAAGCATAAATAATTTCTTTTTCCTTTTCAAATCTTATCCTGAATTTTAAGGGTCTATTTGCATTAGAGCATATCTTGAGTAGGAACAATGACAAAATGTCTTAAGTAGGAACAAAGCCAATATATTCTTAAAAATGGAGGACCATGGTTCCATAGGGACCATTCAATTGACTAATTTCAAAAAAATTGTGACATAATAGCAGAGTTTTAATGGACCAATAAAAAAAAAAAAAAAAAAAGAGAGAGAGAGAGCAATATAAGGTGTTTCTCTGATCCAAGCACAAGATCATTTTTGTATAATCTTACAGTTTTGGAGAAAAGAAAATCTTCAATATGGGAAGTTGAGTTTCAATAGTGGAAGGGATAGTTACATGTTATCAAGTCGAATAAGATGAGAGATGTCCTTGGAGAGACTCCAATTTCATAAAGGAAGTGATGGATTTATCAAGAGCTATGGAGTGCCCTCTTGTGTGGTGAGATCCCAATTCACCACAAATAGTCAAATATGGCCCTTAGCTCAAACACATTTTTTACTTTAACTGTAATGTTAATTCCGCCATAGTTCGCATTCAGCTTGAATTATTAAAACATGCCAACAGAAAGGTAGTGCTTAGATTAGAAGTGTTCTGGTTTATCTTTAATGTGTATCAACACTAAATAAATGAGCTGTAAGTACAACACCATTAGTGCAAACATACCTGTAGGATTTTACAGCGTTCTCCAGCTCAAGATCTTCTAAAATATTAAAAGCACTTATAGGAACATCTGCAACATCCACATTCAAGGTTAGAACATCAGAACAATAATTTTCCAAAGATCTCGAAATTAGAGTATAGCAAATAAGAAGGGTTCAAAGTTCCAACTCTCAACCCCAAAGTGAAGTTTAGAAGCAAACATATTCATTTCCAAAAGCATTGACCACATATTGTTCTAGGAGTTGGGTATTGTAGTTCAACTGATATTACTGCATAAACCAATTTGGTTTATGATGGCTTGTCACAACTAACAATTTGGTTGTCACAGCAAACAAGATGTCCTAAGATAATCCATATAAAACTCATAATTTCAACCACTGTTTTTAGATTTGCCCATTATGTGGGTTTTTTATGCTCCAATAAAACGTATTTAAAAAAATGTATAAATATTGGGAAATTAAAAGTGTATTCAACAACATTTCAAAGTGCCTCGTAAAAAAAAAAGAAAAGAAAAAAAAGAGAAGTCAAACAGAATTAGAACATTCTGGGAAACTGTTAATGCATGTCACAATGCAAAACTACAACCACCGCCAACCACTTTTGTTATTTCATTTGGCATTTTCGAGAATTTTCAACCAAAATGTATCCAAATGAGTTTACCATGATA
>JAESVK010000164.1:1761626-1771604 GCA_017140935.1 Hamamelis virginiana
AACAAATCGGCTTTCTTATTCTTTACCCCTAAAGATATTTGGTTGTACCGCATTTGTTCATATTCATAGTCAAAATCGAGGATAACTTGAACCCCGAGCCTCAAAATATGTGTTTGTTGGTTATGCTCCCACTCAAAAGGGGTATAAATGCTTTGAACCCATTTCCAAAAAAATGTTTGTTACCATGGATGTTACATTTTTTGAATTACATCCCTATTTCACACCTCATCTTCAGGGGGGGAACCAAAACAAAGATTCGGATTTGGTTGCCTTTCATGATTTTTTGCAAACTGAAGACTCGCAAAATAATCTTTCTCCAACTTTGATTATTCAACCTGAAAACTCAAGCTTTTTTATACCAGGAGAAAGTGAGTCAAATTTTTTAGATACTGAAAAGGTAAGTCTTTCTACAGTGCCAACTCATGATTTTCATGATCCTATAAACAAAGGAGAAATAGGAAAAAAAACCACAGCATTGGTACCATTTGACATTGTCTACTCGTGACAGAGGACAACTCGAAAGCAAAGGTCTTCCAATCCTTTGCACTGCTTAGAATCCGTAAACCCTCCAGGTAATGTCCTCGACGAGCCTTTACCTCATGTTCAACCTATTTCATCTTCAAGTTCAGAGTCCTCTAGTTCTGAACCCGAGTCTAGTTCCAATCCTGAGTTCGATGATTCTGAACTTCCCATTGCTGTCCGGAAGGGTGTGAGGTCTTGTACCCAGCATCCATTGTCCAATTATGTGTCATATGAAAATCTTTCACCTATTTTTTGAGCTTTTACCTCACAATTGTCTTGTATAGAGAGTCCTAATACTGTGCAAGATGCTTTGAAAGTTCCTGAGTGGAAGGAGGCTGTCTTCGAGGAGATGAAAGCTCTTGAAAAAAATGGCACGTGGGAGTTAGTTGATCTACCAAGAGGAAAGACAACTGTAGGGTGCAAATGGGTGTTTACAGTCAAGTATAAATCTGATGGCTCTTTAGAACGGTATAAAGCTCGATTGGTTGCCAAGGTATTCACTCAGACCTATGGCATTGATTACTTGGAAACGTTTGCCCCAGTCGCAAAGCTAAACACTGTAAGAGTTCTTTTGTCACTTGCAGCTAATTGTGATTGGCCTCTGCAACAGTTGGACGTAAAAAATGCATTTCTCAATAGAGACCTGAAGGAAGAAGTGTACATGGATACACCTTCAGGATTTGGTGAAAAGTTTGGTACAAAGGTGTGTAAATTGAAGAAGTCCTTATATGGGTTGAAACAGTCACCAAGAGCCTGGTTTGAAAAATTCACTCAGTTTATTAAAAGTCAGGGATATACTCAAAGGCAAGGTGATCATATGATGTTTATAAGACATTCACAGAATGGGAAGATAGCGATACTGATTGTGTATGTAGACGATATAATTCTCACCGGAGATGACGTACTTGAGATGAACCGATTGAAGACTTCACTTTCATCTACATTTGAGATCAAGGACTTAGGATATATCTTTGAGGTATTTCCTTGGAATGGAAGTTGCTTGGTCGAAGAAAGGGATTGTTGTCTCCCAACGAAAATATGTCCTTGACCTCCTGAAGGAGACTGGGATGAGCGGTTGTAGGCCAGCAGACACTCCAATCTATCCCAATCAGAAACTTGGAGATGATAGGGAAGGTGATCCAGTGAATACAACTCGGTTTCAAAAGTTAGTGGGAAAGTTAATTTACCTATCACATACACGGCCCGATATTGCTTTTGCTGTGAGTTTGGTTAGCCAGTTTATGCACTCACCCTACGAGAAACATCTTGAAGCAGTTTATCGGATTCTCTGATACTTGAAAAGTACACCAGGCAAGGGTTTACTCTTCGAGAAGACCACACATCAGAACATAGAGGCATACACTGATGCAGACTGGGCAGGCTCAGTTATTGACAGGAGATCCACGTCAGGATATTGTACTTATGTCTGGGGAAATCTAGTCACATGGCGAAGCAAGAAACAAAATGTGGTTGCAAGGAGCAGTGCTGAAGCGGAATATAGTGCTATGGCTAACGGAGTTTGTGAGATGCTATGGTTGAAGAGAATTCTTGAAGAGCTACGGATGCCGATGAACATGCCAATGAAGTTAAATTATGACAACAAAGCTGCCATAAGTATTGCACAAAATCCAGTTCAACATGATCGCACGAAGCATGTGGAAATTGATAGACACTTCATAAAAGAGAAGATTGATAGTGGAGATGTTTGCATGCCTTTTGTTCCTACTACTCAACAAATAGCCGATATCTTCACCAAAGGACTTTTCAGACCTAGTTTTGAGTTCTTTGTAAGCAAGTTGGGCATGATAGATATCTACGCTCCAACTTGAGGGGGGGTGTCGGATTTCTAGGAAATAAATTAGGAAAGTCAAATGATTTAATTTGATTTGATTTGATTTGATTAAATTAGGAAAGTCAATTGATTTGATTTGATTTTATTTGATTTGCTGATTTATGGCCTTCCTAATTTGGTGGCCTTCCTCTACTATATAATCATGTAATCGTCTCTCTTGAAATAATAAGAATGATTATTTTTTCTTCTCAAAAACCTTCACTTATATACGTTCATCACCCAACTGTTAGGAGTCGGCGTACATGATCAAACTTCGTGATTCCACTTATGCCCATTGTGCCATAATTTCTATTTGTTTCATTCTCTTTAGGCAATAGTGTTTCAGTAGTTCCTCTTTCAATGTTTCCATTTTATTTCGGTTTAGCCATATAAAAAAAAAAATTTCATGCGAAGTGATCATCTCTAATTCAAAGCCTCTTCATGATGAAAATTAAGTATGAACAAGGAAAAACACATAATCAAGATTACTGAGGTTTTCATATTTCAGTTTTGAGAAGGAACTGTTTGTTTCCTCCTTGGCTAACTTAAACATTAATTTTATGGACCTTATAACTAAGGTGAAAGGTAACTGTCTAATTGAATTCTTTGTTTTTGTTGTTGTTGTTGTTTTTTTTTTTTTTTTAATTAAAACAAAAAATTTATTGGTGAACAAACTTAACCGGGGAATCGATAAAAATTGAGATCACAAAAACTGAACATGTCAACACTTACTGTATTCATTCAACACTCTTACTGCCAATGAGCTGAATTCACATTGAGGAAGTTCAGGCACCCCTTTCATGTAAAGCACTACAGGGTTGTCCTTGACATCCTACACCAGAAACTAAGCTCACTGAATAAAGAATTTTTGCAGTTTAACAAGAGAAAACAAAGAGTTCAGAGCATGCTTCAAAGGATTTATTATGGAAGTATCAGATAAAAACTATATACCATCTCAACAATGTCCACCAGAGAAAAATATGGATCTTCAAGCTCATACTTAGTAGGTCTGAAATCTTCACGTGTGTCAGGATCATTGGGCACAGTTGTTGAGTATCTCATTCCATTGTGGTATACAGAACTGGATACCTACAGTTCAAATCAACCCAACAACCTATGTCAACGCCATGATCAATAAAAATGCGCAAACAATAAAAACCTAGTATGATAATACTGAAATCTTCAAGTTTTACTGAGCTACCAACTTTTGAATCTTTGGGTTTAACATTTAATATACTCAAAGTTTTACCCCCAGCATTCATCGTGCCACTTTTTTCTCAATCTCACATGTACAAACACTTCCAAACCAGTTTGCAAATACAAGAACAATCAATAAAGAAAATAAGGAACATGGAGTAAAGCATGATTTTAAACATCCTTAACATCGACAAACTCCTACAAATTGATACAAATGAATTTTTTACATTGCCTTCATATTTCATTAACTTCTTTTTTTAGTTGAGGAGTTAATAGAAGAAAGCACTTATGCAACGTCATGTTTCATACTATGCATATTTTGAACATGATTCTCAGAGCATTTATCAAAATATATTTATTAAGTAACTAGTTCAAAATCACCAAAGGTATTGGCTCTAACAATTGCACTCAAACGGGCCGCAGGGAGACCCACAATGCTCTTCAAGAGTATGCTAGATAATGACCTCGCCATGATGGTAAAGATGGAATTTGCCCCAAACCTGTATGGGAGCTGTGTAAATTTGATTAGCTGCACAAATGAATAGCCAGGGCATTAGCTGTATGATATCTTTCAACAAAAGCATTCCACTTTTAAGTTCTAAACTAAAATTTAGAAATGTTGCAAGAGGTCATAATGATGAGCCTTAAAAACCAAAGTATGAAAAAATACACATGAAATCATTCTTGATGAAAGACAAACTAGAGAGGTTATGTAAACAAGCAAATTTACTACTTACACTATAAAGGATGATATGCGGATGAGAATCAACAATGTTTTTGTTTGGTAACTAAAAAGAACAACAAGAAAGAACGAAAATGCTTAAGCTGCTTCCTTTCCTGAAGATATTTTCAAAAAAAAAAAATCCTCATCCTTTTTGGGAACCAAACAAAGTGCTTTGCTCATGCTCCAGAATATGCATACAATCATGGAAGCATGAATGCGAAAGAAATAATAGCAAGGCTGCTTAAGACGCTCAGAATTGGGTGTGATTTGGAATTCAACATCTCGCATATATTGTAGAATTGAGGTCCATCGAAAACATATTCGATGCAAAAATCGAAAACATATTCGATGTTGATCTGCAAATCAAACAACCATTCCTGCGGGTTCATAGAACTTGCACTGAAATTACTCAAAGATCTGACTATTTGTTATGTGGGTGTCTTGAATTAAAACCCGTTTGCGACCCGACGACCCGATTAATGGGCTAATGGTGAGGTTTCCATGGGGGTCCGGGGGCGAAGCCCCCGGCCGCTCGACCCAACCCGATTTGGACATGCGGTTCGACCAGACCCGCTTATGTTAATTAGGGCTTCGGTATATAAGGGATTTAGAAGGGTTTCTTTTGCACGGATTAGGTTTTGTATTCGCTTGAGCCGCACAGCTCTTCTTCACATAGTGAAATTCTCTCATCGTCGCTACCCCGTGGATGTAGGCTATTTGCCGAACCACGTAAATCGTGTGTGCATTGTGTGATTGATTGATCTCTTCTCGTTTTCTTATTTTGTTTGATTATTTCGTTGTGGTCATAAATCTCGAATCGTTTGTCTATTTCATAACACTATTCGAATTTGACCAATACATGTTCTGATTCCATTACCCAATTATGTTCACTTGAAAATCTAAGAAATAAAAGGCAACCCTTCAAAGATAATGCCGACATAATGTGAAATTGCAGACAATCCCCCACCCCAACCCTAGACAGATATGCACACACACACCACAGATTTCTGCTTCCAAAAATATTTAATTTTGAATAAAAAAATGAAAAATCTATAAGAGGCAGCTGAGCTAAAAATTCTTTCTCGGGTCCGATAATTGAGATTCTAATATTCAAAATTTTCTTTTCTTTCCTTTTCCTACTTTTTTTTCTGAGCAACCAAACACTGCACTATGGGAACTAAATAACAAAAAAATAAAAAATCGTGAACTAATTTCTGTAGAAACAAACGGAACATTAGGTTGTTAGAGCTGAGCACAGACAATACAATATTAGTAATAATAGCCTAATTGTGCAATAAATAAAATGATAATTTATCAAATAAGGTCGGAGATAATACAATGTTGACAAAGTAAATTAGAAGTGCCTATCTTCATCTTTTATTGTGCTTTCCAAATTAAAAAACGAATGACTGAAATTTACAGGAGAAGGAGAGCAGTGCAGTGACAGAATACTGAAGCAGCAAGGGTTAGGGCTTTTGGACTCTCTCTCCCTCCTTCCCTCTGCTTCTCTTATGAACTGAATCGCGTCCCGGTTTGGTTCTTAGGGGAAAAACTAAACACGTGTTGAGGAGTTAATGGGATGGTGACACGTCCGCTGAGCAAATTCTTGTTTTGTGCCATTCATTGCATTTCGAATATGAAATCATATCAAAATAAAAAATAATGAGTAATGATCTAGTCAGCTATAGCTGACTTTAATAAATTCAGCTAAAAATTTTAAGTTATTGGATTTCTTTTCATTTAATGCATGATTCTATATGTGAAAAAAATTCAATGGCTTGAATTTTTTAGTTTATTTTTATTAAATTTGCTGACTAAAACATTTCACAAAAAAAATAATAATAATTTGAAATCATTTATATTCCATTTCTAAAGAGAGAAAGAGATTTGGAGGAACTAAGGAAAACAATGTGGCTCACTGCCGAGGTGTTGCCATCTCGTTGACTCCTTAACATATGTTTAGTTATTGCCTCTAAGGTGCAAATCCGGACGCTGGCCTTAGGAACAAACCCACTTTTCCCTTTTTGCCCATTTCAAATTTTCATGGTTTTTTCTTTAATATATATATATATATCTATCTACACACATACAAGGACATCATATGCTATTCACTGTTCAGTTTAGGCCCGTTGGCAAATTTGAGATTATGGGTTTTAATTGTGGAGTAAATATTTAGAAAATACCTCATAAGAAGAATTGTATCTAAAAACTTACAATTCAATTTAGGGGCCATTTGAAAATTTTGAGATTTGGAGTAGACAAATTCAGAACCATTCAACTTGTCAAGTTCATAAAAATATCAATTTTAATAAAAATAGATGGGTGCGAATTGCCTTCAAGTGTGGGTGCGAATTGCCTATTTCTGATGTTGCCAAGGCCATTGTTACATCAGAGTTGGGTGCGAATTGCCTTCAAGTGTGGAAGTGTGATTTGGGTGCCGGAACTATAAGTAGGGGCCCTGTTCTTTCCATGAGACATCCCCCATTAGTATTTGAATGCAAGAATGTGTGCAATGAAGAAGGTAGTTTAGTCGTCCTTGCAGTTTCAGAGTCAGGTGTAGCTTATTTGTGGAATTTGAAGACCATCTCACAAGATGAGGTCAATCCAACTAAGGTCACAGTAAAAGCTAACAAAGATGGTACAGACCAGCGAAAGAGTGGTACTTTGGTTCACATAGGACTTTTCACAAACAGTTATAAGGCATTTATGTAGAGTAATCCAAGAGTTTAAATACTAGCATAAAAATTCAGTCTATACAACAAACTAATTCATAGGAAAATATTCAATAAACAGAATGCATTCAAAGTGCATGTTCTAAATTAACATATTTCAACAGTGCTTGGAATGAGAATCATATGAGGAACAATACACAAAATATAAAACCTGACCCACATGATCAAACCACTGGAAATATCGGAGAGATTACAAGAACACCAATATAATTGATTTAGTTCCCCAAAACAATAAACTCATCACAATAACCAAAAAAAGAAAAAGAAAAAAGAGAACAAGCCCACATTTCCGAAATGCAAAAATCAATTTGTTTTGTTTTTCATGTACTCTTCCTAAGAAAGTAATAAAATTAAATTTTCCTTTTGCTGATAAAAAATGGGTTTTTTTGTTTTTCAAACAAATATTTGAAAAACAGTTGTCGAAAATATGAAAAGTAGCCTAACTAACCTAATGCAATAACCAAAAGGGCAAGGAAGAAAAGCAATTTGAAAGAACCCATATCCAATTTTGTTACTTTTCGGGTTGCTAGATTAATTGGTGGGATTAAAAGGATGGCTAGAGTCGTGGTCGAGCTACTTTGGGCATTACTTGTACCCTTATATATAGGGGAGGCCATGCCTAAAGTTAAGGCTAGATATATGGAGATATATATACATATCTGTTTAATAAGCTAGGGTCACCTTAAGAAAGATTGTGGAGGAGAGTATACAGATTCATATATAATATCTACAATTTTTTTTCCATTGATTACTCCTGTGTATATATTTTAAATGATTTTCCTAATAAATTAGTTAAGTTTGTTTCCTAATTTATAAGGGACAAACTCCATATATTATATTTATCCTTCTCTTGTACAGGGTATTATACTCTCTTATTTGTATAAATTTATTACTACATAAAGATCATCTTGAAGAGCCTCCTAAATAATACTCTGCTTTCTAGAAAAAAAATAAAATAGACTCCCTTTTATATGAGGACATGAAATTCATAAGAAAAAGACACATACTTAAAATAGTGTAAAAGTCTGATAGTAACCTCATTAAAGTAAGCAAAAGACACGTACTTTAAATAGAATCCCTTATATATGACGAACATGAAATTCATAAGAAATTAATTTAACTCAACAATCAATTTTTCAAAATCTATTCTACAATTGGCTCTTTGGAGGTCATATTTCATAAATATTTATCTAAAATTATTGTATTTCCAATGAAAATGTAATGTAAACACCAATCCAATTGTGACATTTTTAGGGAGTTGCAAAAATAAAATCTCTTATTATATAAATCATAATTTGCAATAAAATAAAATAAAATATTCAAAGTAAGCTTGTTAAATATGGGAGGTCTTTATAATTTTGTCAAATCTTAGAGGAGATCGATACAATTTATATTTGCAAAGAAATTAGGATATTTTAGTCATTTTACATATCTATTGACAGAAAATGTAATAGAAGTGAGGTATCTGCAAATAAATATAAACCTCAAAGGGATCATTGGAATTTTTCAAACCTTAGAAGAGATTCCAATAATTACACCAAAATTCTACGGAGTTCAATGCATTTTAGCCTAAAAATTTAATTATTTTTTTTTTCGGCATATGCAAAGTATCCAGCGTATAAGTAAAGGCAAAAAAAAAAAAAATTGAGACCCTAGTACTTCCCGGAACACATATGCCACTTGTCAAGCGTCTGTCAGATCTGAAACCAAAGACTTTTTCTCATGAATGTTCGGGAAACAGATGAAATGTACGTATTTCTGCAGCATGCTCACGTCATGCAACAAATCTCTCTAGAGACTCGTAGAACTCTCTCTCTCTCTCTCTCTCTCTCTCTCTCTCTCAACTTTCAAGAAAGAAAATGAAGGAACAAGAAGAATCCAGAATGCCAACCAAGTAATCTCCCATATAATATAAACCCATATCTCATCTTCCATGCTCACCATTCTCCAACACAACAAAAACTTCACAACACACTCACATACACACAAAATCTTCAAAAAGAAAATCCCATTTCCATCATCTTCTTCTCCATCGATCAAATTAAACAATCCAAGCTATCTAGCTTCTCTGTATATCAGTTTCTCAAATGGGCAATTATAACCCAAACTTCACTCTCTCTCTCCTCATGGTAGCTATAGCTACATCTCTCATCATCTCGCTCCAGTCAGTAAATGGTTTAATGCCACACACAAGATCATCATTATGGGACATGATTATGCTTCCATCCGACGACCCATTTCGAATCCTCGAACAAACCCCACTATCAATCCCAAAAGGCCACGTGGATACACAGTTAACAGTACTAGCCCTGGCACGTGCCGACTGGAAAGAAACGCCAACAGCTCACATCATAACATTGGATGTTCCGGGCATGAAGAAGGAAGATGTGAAGATAGAGGTGGAGGAGAACAGAGTTTTGAGGATTAGTGGAGAGAGAAAGAGTGAGGAAGAAGTTAAGGATGAAAAATGGCATAGGGCTGAGAGGACTATTGGGAAGTTTTGGAGGCAGTTTAGGTTGCCTGGAAATGTGGATTTGGATGGAATTAAGGCTCATCTTGAAGATGGGGTGTTGAGGATTATAGTGCCAAAGTTGGCTGAAGAGAGAAAAAGGAAACCAAAGATGATTAATATTGCTGAAGATTCTCCTTCTGGTGAAGACATTAAGGCTACCAAGGCTGAGATGTGAACTCTACTTAATTAAACTTCTTTAATTTGTGGGCCTCGTCACTTGTGTGGAGTTTAATTTGGTGTCCATGTTGTGATATTTTTTTTTTTTTGTGTGTGTGTGTGTGGTAATAGTAAATTAAAAACTATGCCATGATGAAGAAAATTAATACAATACTCATATTATAATCTGCCTATAAACTGTGTTTGGCAGGTTGTACGTGTATTTTTTTTCCTTTTGGTGGTGAATTCTGTAGCTTTCTTATTTACAATGTAATAAAGTTATATTTCTTTGTTAAAAAAATGG
>JAESVK010000164.1:1781667-1805965 GCA_017140935.1 Hamamelis virginiana
ATATATATATATATATATATATATATATATATATACATATATATCAGAAACGATCCATTAAGGACCGGTCCTTATCTTACGGTAAGGTCCATTCACATTCACCATTTTCTCACTTAGGATAGGTATTTTGAAAAACCGACCGTTGGATTAGATAATAATCCCATGTATATCATGTCTGCCAAAAATCACGGTGTTCCGATCATTAGTTTTCAAAATATGGTTCATTTTCATTGTAACAGTATTTACCGTTGGATGTTGTAACAATTGTTTAACTGTCTGTATTTTAAAAACTGACGATTGGATCACTGTGATTTTTGGCAGACATGATATAAATAAGAAATTATCCAATCCAACGGTCAGTTTTTCAAAATACCTATTCTAATGGTGAGTGGACCTTAAATTAAGATTAAGGACCGGTCCTTACTTGATCATTTCTGTATATGTATATATATATATATATATATATATATATATATATATATATAAATGAACGTGTTGCTGTATACAGTTTCATATATCAAAGTGTCTGCAAACCTCAGTTTGTTAAGGCACATCAATGCAAGGGTTGGAAGTTGAAACTAGTAGTCCGACATAATATAAATAATGATTATATATCATGTGTCATAACTCGTTCATAAATTCATGCCATAATTTTGTAAGTAATCATTATACTATCTAGAAGGTGTTTTTTTTTTTTGAGAAGGATCCGTTTGGAAAGCTACCACTTCTTGTTTTTTGGCTTTCAAAAGCAACAAAGTGAAAGTTTTGATAATGTAAAGTATTGGTAACTGCTTGTAAAACTTAAAGGTCCATTTGGATAAGCTGCCACTTCTTTTTTTTCAATTTTAAACACAAAAAAATGGAAGTTTTGATAGTGCAAAGTATTGATAGCAACTTTTATCCAAATGGACCATAATATTTCATTAAAATACACTTTAGATCACATCCCTTTACCAAAATCCCAAAACCCACTCATAGTAGCCCCACAATATGGGAGCCTATTACCACCTTGGTCTACCAATCGCCTTCCTCTAAGTCATACTGCTAAGCTATAATGGACCTCTATAACTTTTCTCTGTCCAAGCAAAATCTCCACAACCATTTACCAAGTAATGCCTTGTTGAAACTAGAAATAGATCTGAAACCAAGCCCCCTTACTCCTTGGGTGGGCAGATCAAAGACTAGTCAACCACATGAAACTTGAAACTCCTCAACCAAACCTTGCCCAAAGGAAGTCACTTTGAACTTTTTTCTAACTTCTTAGCCTCTGTGAACAGAATCCTAATCAAGGACAAGAAATAAGCCGGGACACAAGATTGGGCACTTTTAGTTAAAGTCACTCTTCCGCCCTTTGAACGATAAATAAGTTTTTTTCGGGCCACTGGGCTTCTTCTCCACTTTCTCAACAACCACATCCCCCATTCTCTTGGCCATAAAGGAGGCACTTAGGGTGCGCTTGGTTCATGGGAATGGGAATCCCATTCCTATTTCAGGTATTCCCATGTTTGGATCACTAATTTTTTTAAATCTTACTCCCGAGAATGGGCCTTAAGTGGGAATGGAATGCCCAAGTATGTGGGTAGGTTTCATGATTCGAAACTGACATTGGAGGTAGGTTTTATGATTCCCATTCCTTGGGAATCAACCCTCACCCCAACCCATTAGTACCACCACCAATCCACCTCCACCGCCACCACTGCCACTGCCACCACCAATCCTCTTCCATTATTGCCACCACCGCCACCGCAACCGCCACAACCACTGCCGCTGCTAGCACCACCACAACCTCCAATCCTATTTCACCACCACCACACCACCACCACCAGTTCACTACCACTGCCTCCAATCTTCCTCCTGCACCACCGCCGCCGCCGCCATTATTTCCACCAGTCCATCGTCGTTGCCATCACCATCAGTCCACCTACCACTGTTGCCATCGTCATCACTACCACCACCAATCAACTGCTGGCGCCACAACCACCACTAATCCGCTTCCACCGCCGCCACCTCCACTAGTCCGCCACCGCTACCAGCAGCAGCAGCAGCAGCAGTACCGTTACCACCCTCCCACCATCACGTAACAAAGGGTATTTTTGAAAATGGTATTTAAAATTTTTTTTTATCAAATTTAATTTCATTCTTACAAATAACTATGTTAAACCAAACACTAGAATAAGAATGGAATTTGATTCCTAAATAATATTCCTAACTTGTCCAAAGGCTGGTATGGGAATGAGACCATGCATCCCATTCCTGGGAATGATTTCCAGGTATTCCCATCAAACCATTCCCGCGAACCAAATGCACCCTTAGGGGGTAAGCCAAGATAAGAAGAGAGCAATCTCACTTTGCACCCAAGATTGGTCTCTAGTTCAGGAGCATTGGGTGTACTTCTAATTGGGATTAGCTCACTTTTACTTGGATTAATTCTTAAACTTGCATAGCTTCAAAACAAAGGAGAGCTGCTTTTAAATATTTGATTTGTTTTTATTTTTATTTATTTTATATATATATATATATATATATATATAATAAAAAAATCATCGTGTCATTAAAAATAAGCTAGTGAGAAACAAGCCCCTTTGAGCCAATCTCTAAACCTCTTATGACTCCTCCATCCACTACTTTCCTCAACGATCTTGACATTGCTTCCATTACCAATATAAAGGAGAGGGAAAACGGGTTCCCTTGCCTCTAACCCTCAAACTCCTAAAGAAGCCACTTGGAGAACCCTTGACCATCATAGAAAATGATGACGAAGAGATACACTTGAGCACCCACTTTCTCCAATTCACACCAAAAACCATTCTTTCCAACATATACGAAAGAAAGTTCTAGTTCACATGTTTGTAAGTCTTCTCAACATCTAGTTTATAAATAACCCACAGTTGACCTGATCTTAATATGGAATTCAAGCATTCATTGGCAATACCTTCTTCAAACCTCGTGCTCTCTATCTTCTAACTCTTCTATCTTGTGAACCGTTAGCTGTCCTTCTAATTCAAAGAAGCTCCAACAGGAATACGTATATCATGTGGGATTTAAGATGATTCCAAATTAGACTGACAGCAGAACTTCCCAAAGCACACCAACATGTTCCTCTAGGAAGGAGATGAATTCAAATTGGTAAACACACAGAAAGAGGAATGCTCCATACTGCACTTACTCCCATAATCTAACAACTTCCTGATGCATATTTGTGTTTGCACGTGTCCTTTCTCATTAGAACCTGAATTTTGGGTTATATTGAGTGCCTCATTGATGGAACTGTCTTTAATTGTTGTGGTCACTGTACATATTAGTCCCTTGATCTTTATTTTTCAAAGTTAAGTATATGTCATTTTATCATCTTGAAATCTACATTTAGGAGTGCCTGAATCCTTGGTTATATTGAGTGCCTAACAGATATAACTGTCTTCAATTATTGTGGTCACTGTAACTATTGTTTCTACTTTTTTATCTTTTATTTACATTGGAGTTTCTTTGCTATCTTAATATTTTTTTAAATCAATGTTTAAGTGTTAATTTTTGTAGTGCAGGCAAAAGAAAAGCAGGTCCAGCGCATTCGGAGTATATTCCATCGTCAGTTGTCTGTCCCCCTCGGTGACCTAAGGTCAACGCTTCTTGCTTACAAGGCTTGGGAGGTGGAACAAGGCCATGTTCTTGATGTCAATTCTAGCGATTTGGATGGGATTTCTTCTCATGTTGCCTCAGCATACCAAAAAGCGTTGGAGATTTATGATGCTCGTGTTCATCTTGAAGAGCAAATTTCTAGGCATGATATACCTGATTCAGAAAGACTTCAACAATTCATGGTATTTAAATTTTTACAATGTCATTATATTGAGTCCATTTAGTAAGGAATGGTTTTTCTAAGCAATCTCGCTATATTTTTGATCCTTTTTTTGATCCTCTCTTCTGGTCCTTGCCCTCAAGGGAATTCTGCATGCTTCTGGTCCTTGAGTCCATTTAAATTTGCAAGTGTGAAGCAATTCTAGGCAAAAATTAGTTATTTTATGCGAGTTGTGCTTCTTTTCCTTCACCAGTAGATTTGTGTTTACAAGGTTGGGGGAGTAAGTTGGACTAAAAGAGTTACTTGCCAATTTTTTGCTAATGACTCTGTGTTATCAAACTATTTTTCCTAAGTTGTCAATAATTTATTAATTTGGGGGAAAACTTCCCTGAAAATGACATTGGCTTATAATTTTATACAACAACGTGAAGGCCATAAGCTCACATTAAGAATCAACTTTTTTATTTCATCGTGAGCTGAGCCTTAAGATCACCGAAGTTTTTCCTGCTTTATTCTGGATCTTTTGCTTGATGGGAGATCAAAGGTTCTTAATTGATGTGCTGCAGGATGTAGATGATTTTCTCCTAGCCATTATGTGAAAAGGAAGCAACTGCCCTATATTTGGAGTTTAGGATTACATCTATATTGATATTTTGGAGTTCGTTCCATAATTTTGTTGATTCCCTTTATATGTAGTTGTTAGATACTTTGCCTTTTTGTTCTTGGGCCTGGTAGCTTGTATGCGTCGTGTGTACAGGGGCTTTAACCCTTTCCATTTTAATGAATTTACATATGTAATTGATTATTATTATTATTATTATTATTATTATTTTGGAGCTTGTTTTTGAGAGGCCTTATGGTGATTTCCTTTGTTGTTCTTCAAAGGGGTTGGGGATACAAGTTTAGTCCAATAATCCATTAGCTAGTACATTCGCTTGCTTCTTTATTTTTATTTTTTTGTTCTATGTAAAATTGCTTAATTATTTTATTGATCAAGTAATAATCGTATTAAAATCAAGAAAAGGGCTTAAAAATCCTTGTACATGCAAGGTGTAGAAAAACAAAAAGAAAAGATACTCTGCCTATTACAGCGACAATGACTTAAGGAAATTATGGTAAAAAGCCCAATAAAAAACCTACGAGTCCTCTCCATACAAAAAGAAACGTAGCTAACTTAATCTTTAGCTTTTCACAAGGGAGCTCAATCTCATAAATTTTTTTCCATTCTTTTCTAACTAAAGAGTCGAAAAATTGCATGAGGGTTGATATGAAGTACTTTCAAAAAATTGATTTGAGTATTGTATAAAAATTCTTTAATATGCTGTAACTTTCTCTTTGTTCACATGGATTAACTAAGCAAATGTGGTTTGATTTTTTTCATGCATTTGGGGCCAAAAGCAGTGGTTTGCCATGCAGGCCACGCTATTTGTTTGCAGATAGACTCTAGAAGTTCCTGATCCATTCTGAATAGGTAGTTATTACTTACTACACTCTAAACCTGCCTTCCTGTCACATAATGTATAAGTGCATGGAACTCCATATGCTCATTACCTAACCAAAATTTCGCCAGCAACTACCACTTTCTTCTGTCAAGAAACATGTTCAAAATACATAAAGTTGAACAAGGGTCTTAAGATGGATTAGTGTCCCACAAGAAAGGATTGAATAATAAATGAATTCATTTGTGAGATATTAGAGGTTGCACCAAGTAAGGACAAGATGGAGGTAGTTGCTTGAGATGGTTCAGTTGTGTGCAAACAAGACCAATAAATGCACAGGTAAGGACTATGGGGTTATTTGGTTCAAGTTGGAGGCACAATGAGTACTAGAGGAAGGTAAGAGAATATAGGTCAACGTGGTGAGAATACACATGATTTGCCAATAATATGGCCTTCGTTAGAGTTGAAAGGGAAAATAGGATTCATGTAGCCAATCCCAAGTATCTGGGATACAAGGTCTTGTTGAATTCAGCTGGTTTGAGTTTTGTTACCCTTGTTGTGTTGGAACAATCTTATTTTCAATTTAAATGGCCTTGTTCTGTTCTTTTTTGAAGATACTCTCTATTCTAAACTCTTCTTTTGGTATGAAGAGTACCGTTATATTCCACCCATTCAATTATTCTTTAAATTTACTGAAAATGATGATGGTTAAAATGTTGTTGCAGAGCTACTTGAAATTTGAACAGTCTTCTGGTGATCCAACTCGGGTTCAAATTCTGTATGAACGTGCCATTACTGAGTTTCCTATATCAAGTGATCTGTGGCTAGAATATACTCGCTATTTGGACAGAACTTTGAAGGTTTTTCCATATATATTTTTTTTCCTCAAGTCTTTTGGGTTGTAAGTGTTAGCAGTTCAAGTAATTGTTTATCTATTTTACTTCAGGTAGCTAATGTTGTAAGGAATGCTTATTCAAGGGCCACAAAGAACTGTCCCTGGCTTGGAGAACTTTGGGTTGGGTACTTGCTTTCTTTGGAACGCGGTCATGCTTCTGAGAAGGAGATATCTTCTGTATGTTTTGGTTGTTACCTTTTCTTTAAACATTTGTTTTTTGGATGAAGTTCAGTTTGATTTTCATAGGATTAAGGATTTAAAATTGTTGCATTTTAATCTGAGAATTTTCAAACCCCTTAACAAAGTTATTTGGCCAGTGAAAAAAAATCCTCCACTGCTAGTGTGGAGGAAGACAAATGCAGCTTCCCTGTTAGATGACTTGTTGTTCTAACTACGAGGCCCAAAGAAAAAATGACAAAATGAAGATAGAACTGACTGTGATCAATGCCTCAAGCGTGATGCCATAGTTAATTTGATTATCTGCATTACTTTTAATTTTTTATTTGCCTTGGGACATTGTTGGCTTGGCGTTAGGACTCTATAAGTAGTTTAGATGTTTTCTTTGACTTAGTTAAAAGCAATTAGGTCTTTTTATTTTTGAGTCCTAAGTGGGCAACTTCACTCCTACTTGTTACCAATTGTTGAGCCGAATGAGGCAAAACCCAACTCAACCCAAAAATAGTGAAACAATGAGTTCATAACTCCAAAGCCATGCAACAAAAGATGATCTACTGACTCGGTTGCCTCTTTGCGGATAATGCACCAATTTGGCATCACAAAATTCCTTCTTAATAGATTGTCAATTGTCAAGCATTTATCCCTCATTGCTGTCCTTGTCAAGAAAGTCACCCTAGGAGGAATTAACTCTAACCACACATTATATGGTGGAAAACCATTGCCTTCACTTCTTGGTAAGCTATAAAAAAAGGGTTTAACAAAAAAAAAAAAAAAAAAAAAAAAATTCCCATTTCCACAATCTTTCGGAACATCTCTATTCTCTATCATCCATCCATATTTCCACCTTTATCTACTATATCTTCTGAGAAAATAGCGTAACTCTATTCATTTCCCAATCATGGAAATATCTTGTGAAGCGAAGTCCCACATCGCCTAGGTATGAAAGTAATGTGCTGTATATAAGCGTGAGGGCACCCTCACCTCTTGAGCTAGCTTTTGGGGTTGAGTTCTACCTAAGATCGTGTAACATATCTAACATAAGTGTCTCTCCAAGACATCATTCCCACCTACCACTCCGGATAAGCCTTTATCCAAGAATCCCTATCTATCACAATTTGGAAGAGATAAATGAAATGTTCCTTCAATATCTTCTTCCCACACCAAATATTCTTCCAAAAACTAACCCTACTCCCATTCCTCCACTCCCCGACTTCATGCCCACACTTCCACACCATTACCTTTGTTCACAAACTACCTCTTTTTATCACAAATCTCCAAATCCATTTACCCAAAAGAGCTTAAAACTCAATCCTCCAACCTCTTAGGAGAACAAACCTTAATTCAATCAACATGATGAAATTTGAATTTACCATCCAAACCCGCCCAAAGAAAATCTCTTTGAATCTCTTCCAATCACTTTGCCACTTGGGCTGAAATTTTGAAACAAGAGAAAATCTGTGTGTAAGCTTGCTAGCACACTATGAATCAAAGTTTGCTTGCCTCATTTAGAAAGACACCCTCTATTCCATCCACTTTCTAACACAGAATCCCAGCATTTGCCTTGAACGAATCCCGCAATGGTAAACCCAAGTAAGAAAAAGGAAGATATCCCACGCCACAGTTGAGGGTCGTTTTCACACCCTTTCCCATAGAAATCAACTCACTTTCTCCAAGATTCACCTTCAAATCGGAGATTGTTTCAAAACTAAGACGAATAATTCTCACATACTGAAGATGGTCCCAATTTGGATCTCAAAAAATAATGGTATAATTTGCATAAATAAGATGGGAAATGCTCCCCTCAGACCACCACCCTGTCCATGATTGAACCTTTAATCAGGTTAGCTTCTTAAGCCATTTTCAACAATTGACTAAAAGGTTCCACTACAATGATAGAAAGGACATGAGACAAAAGGTCTCTTTGCCAGAGAGCCCTCAAATTCCTAAAAAGGGCTTGAAGACTCCCATTCACCACTATAGAAAAGGAAGCTATAGAAGACTCCCATTCACAAAGGATCTCCTAGCCAAACTTTTTTTTTTTGGTTATTTTTTTTAATATAAATAATGTTCCACCTCATTTATTTTCAGTTGATTCCTATTCACTTCTCTTGTTTGAAAATTTGTTTGGTATTCCTTCCTTGGGTATACATCTTCTTCACCTCATTGTAGAATGCTTTTCACTCTTTCGCTTCCGCTCCTGCTTTCTTTCTGTTTCCATTTTGCTCTTGCTCCTTTTTCTTGCCCCTTTTTTTTTCTGCACTCTGCACTAAGGATTTTCTATGTGAGTTATTGATGAAAAAGGCGAGGGATTTGTTTAAATGAGCTTGATAAAAATGAATGGAGACAGATTGCAGTATCCAAATTACATTCTGCCACTTTTCAAGAGCGTAAGGGGTTTTCTTCATGTTTTCAGTTTGGAGAGTTTTTATACATGTTTTGACTCCCCCCACTCCCAACAACCCCCAAAATAAAAATAAAAAAGTGTTTCTGCATGTTATTTTTGGGTTATTCAAATAAACTTGAAATTTTAACTTTCTCACTTATTTCAGGTATTTGAGAGGTCCCTGCAATGCACTTTTTCGAGCTTTGAGGAGGTACGGACATTAATCTTTTGTCTACTTCATTTATGTTAATCTCATTGTCATCTGTCGTGATCTTTGTCTGCTTTCTTTCCTTTGTACTAAATCTATATCAATGTGGTAGAGACGTTTAGGTTGTAAGTAATTAACTATATTTAAACTAGTTTTATGTTTACAGTAGCCATTTGATAGGGATGAACTCGGTCGGTTTTGGCAGGTATAGCATTGGGTTTTTGCATCAAACTGAGAACCTCAGTTTGCAGAACTGTGGAATTGAAACCGACCAAGGAACTGATAAAAACTTTTGGTTCGGTTTTCAAGTTCTCGTTCTGGTTTGGTCGGTCGGGCTGGTTTATGGGCTGGGCTATTTTTTGTTGTCTGTTTGGTTCATTATGTGCCCAAATTTTGGCCTGCTCTTTAGCAATTACTTAAGTTCCTAAATTGTGCCTTTTGGCCATCTATTATAAACAGTTATTAGCCAACAAAAACCACTAGTTAGCAAAATGAAACAAAATTAAACCTGTTTAATTTTGGAAATTAACAAATAAAAAATTAAACAAAAACCACTGTTTAACTCTTTAGGAAAATGAGTGTTTGGCGCCGTGCCTCGTTTGGAAGTTGCCCAGTTGACTAATTCAACATAATTATACTTGTTTAAACATGTTGGAACTACCCCTCAAACATGCTTCAAAAAAAATTATAATCTTTAAAAGAAAATTAAATTCTTACAATCCCAACAAAACGAAATTGCATTCTGTTTAGCATAAGAAGATAAATCAAGAGAGCTAAACCAGTAGGCTTATGCCTTTACCATTCCACCTCAGCAATTTGCAAAACAATGAAACACAAATAAACAGTTTAAAAAGAGAAAGAACTAGTAAAATGGCAAGACAAACTCAAATATTTGGAAAACAAAAGCAATTAAACTATTATCAAATGTCAAAATATATTGCTGCAGAAAAAAATTGCAGCAAAATCTGAAATATATTATTTAAGAATTTTTGAAAAAACACTAAAACAAAGAAGGTTATCCCATAAGTTGTCGTGTGCACCATATTAATCAATGAAGATAAGAGAAATATATTATTTATCATGATATTCCTAACAAAACAAAACAAACAGAAATCAGAAATCAGAAATATATTATTTATCATGAATTCCTAACAAAACAAAACAAACAGAAATCAAATTTAAAAAAATACCAAAAAAAAAAAACATAAAAACCCTGACTTATCAGGTTACTGAAGTGCAACCAAGCCATGTAGCCAAGTAGCCAACCAGAGAAAATGCTTTGTCAAGAGATCTTTACATTTTTATTTTATTAACATGGTTGGAACCTTGTTAAACTGAGCAATGATGCTGATTTAATATTGGACCTTGTTTCAGTATCTGGATTTGTTCCTCACTCGAATTGATGGCTTAAGGCGAAGAATTTCACAAGATAGTGAAGCAGAGAATGTCTTGGATTATTCATTAATAAGGGACACCTTTCAGGTTTGTGTCTATATTCAACTTCACAAAGTATCATCGTCATCTCTACTATTTGTTCGGTAATGAATTCTGCATATTGTTTGCAGTGTTACTTTTCTAGTATTCTTTTTCTTGCTAAGTATTTTTGGAGCTCCTGAAGCTGGCATGTCTTCTCCATGACCAATTAATAATTATCATGCAATGTTTTTCTTATATATATTTATGGTGCTAGCTTCCCCGTTTGTTTAGTTTCTTCCTTAACCATTTATTTGACCAAGCAATATATTGGTTTTTCTTTGGGTTAGCATTGTTGCTATTCGCATTGATAATATTTATGAACTAGAGGTTCAGGGGTTGAAGTCCCCATGAAGATGCTCACCTGTGGATGTATAGTGTCTCTTCATTTCTTGGATAGGAGGACGCTAGGTCAGGATATAGTGGACAGGGGTCCAAGAAGTAATTTTGTAGTATGATAAACTAAAATAAATTTAACATGGTAGAATGACTTGCATCTAAGTCTCGGACTTGAAGAATGAGTTATAAAGTACTCTTCCTAGATTTGAAAGGGTGCTTTTTTCAAAGTACGGGAGCCACCATCAAACGGATTCTACTTAGAAGTTTTTCATTGCAAAAAATCATTATGTTAATGTGATATGTTGATTTTTAACTATTTGCCTTGACCTTCAAAAAACAAATCCTTTTACAATCTCTGCAGGGAAATTTTCACCATAATATGATGCTTGAGATCCAATATCATTTGAACATTGAAACTTTCATAAAGAAGATATCTTGGGTGGGCCTTGCTCATTATGGATTTGATATCTTTTGCAAACCACAATAGAAAGTGCTTATGGTGGTCTGAATACATTCAAGATTTCCTTGATACAAATTAATCCATGATAATATTGTACTTTGTTTTGTGTGGAGCTATTCTGCACCCTTCTGGATCTTATTGATATGGTCTTGTAGAAATTTCTTTAGCTATATAATTATAGCTTTATATAACTATAGCATCCACCTGCTGTAACTTATAGCCACATCATTACGAATGGAAGTCTACAATTATTTTTCTGTAGGCATCTGGTTGTATTCATAAAGCTTTGTTAATCTCTTAATCCCCCATCTTGAGAAAGTTTAGGTTGTGGGGGGTTTTCTTTTTGATTTTGTTTGCACAGAACTTTCTCCTTTCCTTTATCCTTTTGTACTTTTTATTGGATGAACTCCTTGCTGTGGTCCTTCTCTTAATAAATTGTTCTATTTCTTAAAAAAATAGAAAAAAAAATCTGTATGTTGTTCCAACTTCCAGTTTAGTTGAATTTCGTAGGCTTTATGCATTTGGGCAAGCATATTTCATGCACCTATTTGAATTCTAATCAAGCATTGTTTTATTCCAGCATGCATCGGATTACTTATCAACGCATCTAAAGAACACAGATGGTTTACTGCGTTTGCATGCTTATTGGGCCCGGTTAGAGTTAAATCTGGGAAAAGATTTAGTTGCAGCTCGTGGAGTTTGGGAGAGCCTGCTTAAGATATGGTTTGATTTATCTTGTTTCTGCTATTTGTGAAACTTAGTGTAGCTTGTTTTATTTATAGTTTGCTTTTTCATTGGTTGTTTGCTTCTACAGTGGTTCGATGTTCGAAGCCTGGCAAGGTTTTATAGCGATGGAAATTGAAATGGGCCATATAAATGAAGCTAGATCCATCTATAAGAGATGCTACAGTAAAAGATTTACTGGGACGGGTTCAGAGGTATATATCTTGCGATAGTAAATCTTTTGGATGACTTATCTTATTTACTGTTAAGCTTGTTAATCATAGTTTTTATTTTTACATTGGCGTGTTACATTCAGCTTGCAGTGGATAGAACCTTTTTCCTTCCTGGGTCTAAAACCAAACATTGAGTATGGTTAGATGGCTTTAATTTGAGATTTGGTCCAAACTTTGGCTTTTCAGTTTGTGGAATTTAATATTTATGGACTTGGGCAGTCCTCTGCAGGGCAAGCAGGTGGGTTCTTTTATACCGGATGTAGATGGTGAGGTAAGTGCTAGACCATTGTTGCTTGAAGGGAAGGAAAGAAGTCAGTCTGTAGATGAAGAGGCATCTCTATAATATTTGAGAAGGATTAGAGGGCCGTGTAAATTTTCGGGGGTTATCATGTGAGTGGTTTGAAGAGGATGCTTATCTGAGAAAAGGTGGAGTAGAGAATCTCTTGTGTCGGTGTTGAAAGTGTGCTTTCCTAGTGTTAAATCAGCAAGGGAGCTTAGAACGCTTGAGTACTCTATTAATTATGAAAATAAGAAGAGGAGGTTTTGATGGTGGGTAGATTACAAAAGTGAGAAGAGGGCTCAATCATTATCTTTTGTTGGAATGAATTTCAAAATTATTCATGGAATGTGAGGGGGTATAATTTGGTGGTGAAGAAAGGTGTTGTAAATATTGCATTAAAAGATTGGAAGACTGATAAAGCCACCATTTAGGAAACAAAGATGGCGACGGTGAATAAGAGGTGTTAGTTCAAAGCATCTGAGACTCTCCGTTTGTGGATTGGGAAGTGTTGGGAGCTAGGGGTACGTCAGGTGGGATTTTGGTGTGTTATGGGATAAAAGGGTAGTGGAGAGCTTTGATAGTTCTGCTGGTACTTACTTGGGTGAGCTGTTTTTTTAGGAATGTTGGCAATGGCTTTTTTAGGGGTTTCTCAAGGGTGTGCAGTCCAAAATAGGAGGTTGGTCAACACAGTTTTTGGGAGGACTTAGGGGGGTATGAGTTGTAGATGGAATGCTCCTTAGTGTTTTGGGGGAAACTTTAATGTCACGCGTTTTCACGGGGAGGGGAGGAACTTGAGAGAATGCCTTCTTCTATGATGGTTTTTCAGATTTCATTTTTCATCATAATTTGATCAATATCCCATTGGTGGGACCGGCTTGACTTGGTCAAAGAATCAGCTGAACCGGCTATTTCTAGATTGGACTATTTTCTCTTCTCAACTTCATGAGAGATTCACTTTCCGAATGTGATTCAGCTGCTACTTTCTATACCAGTATCTGGTCATGCTCCTATTCTCCTTGATTATGGGGAAAGATTTATTTCAAAGGCCCCTTTTCGATAGTAATCTTGTTGATTGCTCTACTATCTACACAAATTCTCCATGATCCATGCTTTTTAGGAGTCAAGAAAACGGGCACCGTACGAGGACTAAACTAGCCCAAATGTAGCCTCTACCTAGAAGCTCTTGAACCTGTCTTTACAATTCATTCCTCTCTTTTGGAGTCATTCTATACGTTGCCTTGCTAGGAAGTGTCACACTAGGTACCAAATCAATAAACTGTTGAATATCCCTAATGGGAGGCAGCTCAGGTGGCAAATTTTGAGGAAAAACATCCAAATACTGCTATAACAAGTCACTGACAACACTGGAAGCCAGCCACTGTTTCTTGTGGAATTAAGACAAATATATAGCTACTTTCTTGATTTTTTTTAATAGAACTCTTGGACGCAAGTGAAAAAGTTGGAGGAGACTTAGAACTCACCTTTTTCTTCATGGGCGACAAGGTAAATTGCTTATTATCCTTGCTTAATGTGTAGGTGTTCTTCTTTCCATCAGGATAGTTTGGGGGTCATTCCAATGCCTTCTAAGAAGGATATGATAAGCCTCCATAGGTACTACATCATACGGGCTACAGCAAACTTCATCGAAGTACTTCTCGTGAGTCACGAATAGAGAATGGTATCAAACATCTCTGTCACCTTGAATTCATGCTTGGGAGCAAGTTCAAATTTCAAACCTGATTTGCAGAATTCTTCACAACAGTGGAAGAATCAATTGAATCACAAACTCAAATAGCTTCACTCGATCAATTGAAATTGATGCAGCACTTGATTCTCTACAAACTCGATTAGATTCACTCAAATCGAAAGGAACTGAACTAGTTGAACAATCCTTCAGCTTCGACTGTTCTTCCACAGAAAGTTAGCCACTGGTAGAGCTATCTTGAAGCTTAGAATGCAAGGGAATCACCAACGGATGGCTGTGATTGTGCTACCAAGGGAAGTTGAGCACCACCAGGGGTATATCAAAGCTTTGATTAGGAGAAAATCACCAAAAGAATGGTGAATTGGAGGGGTAGATCTCATTGCTAGGGTAGCTGCTAGAAGAGAAACAAAGAATTTAGGGTCCAGAATTGATCAAACTAGTGAAAATTGATCAGACACTGAATCTCTGATGCCAAATGATGTCAATAGAGAATCAAATTCACCAAGAATTGAAGAGAAATTGCATTGAAATTGAAGATCTAAGCTGGAATTTCAGAAAATTGCAAAACAGAGAGGTCAATACTCTGCTACAGATCTGAAACTGATTCTAAAATAACATAAAACTGATTCTCTAACTATTAGACAAGTATTTATAGGCTTCTCTAAGATTCTAAGTAAGTAGTATGAGAATTACTAATATTATATGGCTGTCACTTGAAGTAAATGAAAGCTTCTAAAAAAATATACTAGTATCTAGCATCCTGCATCAAGATGGGAAGACGGTGAAGTTTTGGAAGGATGTTTGAAGTGGGGATAGGGCTTTAGGGGAGGAGTTTCCAGTCCTCTATGCTATTGCTTGCAATAAGGAGGTCTGGGTTTTCGATTCCTTTGAGTGGATTGAGGGGGCATGAATTGGAATCTGATTTTTTACAGGAGTTTTCATGATTGGAAACTAGCGGAGGAGTCATTGCTCTTGTAAAGACTTAGTATGGTGGAGATTGACAGGGGGGGAGAGCATAGTTATTAAAGGCGCAAAGCTCACCCTAGGCGCAAAAAAAGTGCAGGCCTGAGGGAAGTGACGCACACATTTTAATAAAAATAGTTCTAAAATATCTTATTAAATGCCAGTGAGAACATAAATTCCAGCAGCAAGCATAAATCAAAAATTCCGGCAGCCCAGCAAGGAAGCCAAGCAGCAACTTAGGAAGAGCATAAAATAAAAATAAAAATAAAAAGCATAAATCATAAATTCCAGAAATTGTTTTTTTTTTTCAAAGAACATACTCATAAATTCCAGATTTCCAGAAACTGATAAATAACACTGCCATGGGAGTGAGAGGCACATCAAAAAAAAAAAAAAAGAACACACACACACCAGCGCAATGGGCAGTGACAGCAGCAGAGTCGACGCTAAGAAAGAAGAGCCAGTGCCATGTCAGTGACAGCAGCAGAAAAAAAAACCCAGCACAGTTGCAAGTGAGCCAGTGACAGAAGCAGCATTTCAGAGAAGAAGAAGAAGAAGAAGAAGGCAAAAAAAAAAAAGAAGGTAAGAAGAAGACACCTGCATTGGATTGAAGGGTCTGCCTACCGGACAAGGAGCTGCAGCTGAAGCTTGGCTGCTAGAGAAGACCACCAGACCAGTTAGGGCTTTTTCCTCCTTTCATTTTCTTCCCTCTTCTTTCCTCTTCTTCTCTCTTTCTTTTGGTTTTTTTTAGATCAAAATCTAATGGCTGGAAAAATTTTCATTATAATTTTTTCAAAAAAAATTTGCTAGAAGGGCCTGAGGACCATCAGGCACGCTTTTTCTGCGCCTTGCACCTGAGAAAAAGGCCCACAAAAGTGCGCTTTTTTGGGGCTTTACAGACAGCGCCTCGCCTAGCCTAAAGCAATGCCCCCACCCTGTGCCTGCCTGCCCCTTGCGCCGAGGCGCGCTTTTCACAACTATGGGAGAGAGGAAGTATTGTGGTGGAAGAGATCTTCAAATGATAGTTCTCGGTGAAGGATTTTTTCCTTTTCTAAATGTTCGGGCCAATGTACCAAAAAATTAGTAAACTAGAAAACTATAAGACGAACTCATCTTTTGAGCACAAAGTCTATAAGTATATGCTTACCCCTTAGGTGACCTAAGCCTCATGCTGGTTCTAATGTATTTTCCTTGAGCCTTATCTTCCAAGTATGAGTCTTGACAATCTTAAGCGATAGTTAGTTAATTGTGCAGGGTGTGATTTGAATTGTTTTGATGGACGTGTCTCTACCTTCCAGTGTCATGTAGCTTTATGTTATGATGCTCTCTCTCCGTTAAAGGCAAATTTACTGGCCTTTTATTTTATTTTTATTTTTCACGTGTTATTTTTTGTAAGATAATTGTCTGCTTCCAATATGCTAATTTTTATTTCTCTCTCTTCTAGTTTCAAGATGTTACATTTTTCTATTTTTCTTATAGTAACTAGCCAACTCCCTGCACTTGTTCCTAGTTCCTACTTACATGATACAATAAAACAGTCTCTCCTCAGTGTCTGTAATTATACAATCTGATCTTTTCATTGTTTATATAAAAAAAGAGTGTTGCGAATTGAGAATCTTTTAGTAGTTAGGTTTAGTTCTATAAATTTTTAGCTCAATAGCTGTGATTCTTTTCTTTTCTCTCTCTCTCTCTCTCTCTCTCCCTCTCTCTCTGTGTTTTTTTTTTTTTTTTTTCAAGCCACTGATTCCTATAAAGGTTGGCTCAATTGCTATCTAGTACATTTTGGATTAGATGATATCTTCCTTTCCTAAAAAAACAGAATGATTCAGGACATATGCAATTCTTGGTTGCGCTTTGAGAGGGAATTTGGTACGCTGGAAGATTTTGACCGTGCTGTACAAAAGGTATGCCTTCTGCTGCTGTTGCATTTGATTGTTTACTAACCAGTTTGGCACCATGTATTGTTTTGATATGATAAATTTGATGCCTTTCAATGGTTGTTGGGAATTTGGATGTGCAGACGTATGGAATGCTTTTATCTGCATTCTGGTTTGAAGGTTATAACGTAGCTCCAAAGCCTCTTAATCCTTAGCCTGGAGGCTAAGATTTTATGATCTTGGGCCAAGCTGTGTTTGGTGAAGCTTTTAAGCCTGAACTCAAGTTCTAGCTATGCTAAGCCACAAACCGAATCCCACCAAGACATTTCACTTATATATATATATATATAGAGAGAGAGAGAGAGAGATGATCCATTAAGGTCCGGACTTTAAGCTTAATTATGATCCATTAAGGTCCGGACTTTAAGCTTAATTTAAGGTCCACTTTTCACTGGGATTTGTATTTTGAAAAACCGACCGTTGTATTAGATAATCTTCTAATGTATGTCATGTCTGCCAAAAATCACAGTGATCCAATGGTCGGTTTTCAAGATACAGACTGTTAAACATTTGTTACAGCATCCAATGGTAAATATTGTTAAACTGTTTCACGAACTGTATTTTGAAAACCGATTACTGGATCACTGTAATTTTTGACAAGCATAACATACATAAGAAGATTATCTAATCCAACGGCTGTTTTTTCAAAATACCATTGGCTGTGTGAGATATGGTAAGTGGACCCCAACTTAATTTAAGGTCCGGACCTTAATGGATCAAGTTTGTATATATATATATATATATATATACATACGGAGATGCTAATAAATGGTGCACCTGATGCAGCTTTGCGTCAGGTGACCTCGGTAGGGCTAGTTGTAGAACATATTTTGAAAAATTGACATTGGATTAGATACCCCTCATATGCATGTCATGTTTGCCAAAATTCTCGGTTATAAAAAATCTGACCCCGACCGTGAAAAAACGGTGACATTTCGAAGAACCAAAAAGTCACGGTTTTTCATTATGACATTTTAAAAAAACAGACCATTAGATCACCGTAATTTTTGGCAGACATGACATTCATAGCAGGGGTATCTAATCTAACGGTCTGTTTTTCAAAAAATTCAGTAACTGGTCCTACGAAGGTCATGTGGCCCAACTTTGCGTCAGGTGCACCTCATATTAGCATCTCTGTATATATGTATAATGTATATGTTGTATATAGGTACACAAAAATTGATAGATTTAAGCATAATACAGTAGGTTAACACCATGAATGGTACATAGGTTCTAGTAACCACAAACTCAAGCAGTAACATACCTTTTGTGTTGATTGTTTAGTGGACTATGCATATTTTGTTTGCATAGTAGGGCCAACCTGAACTCCTCTGAAGCTCATTCCCTAGAACAGGCTGAGTTTAATCTAAGGTACTTGACCTGAGAGCGGGCTTAGCTGAGCATGATTCTCATTCTTCAAGCTGACTTCAGCCGGGCCCTCCTTGCTTTGATTGATTCATAGGCCTAATGTTTTATTTTTGAAATGAAATTGAAGCACAATCTCTCTTTAACTTTGTGATGCAGGACATCTAGAGGAATAAATCAAAGGGTGATGTGCGAATAAAAATTACAGCAGCAGAGAAGTAAAAGGAGAAAGAGAGAAAATAAGAAGATAATCTAGGAATCACTCCTAGAACCCTTAGGCCTCACACCCAAGGTCCCTTAGGCATCACACCTAGGGTTAGGATTGCATCACACAACCCTTAAGAACTTCAATAGCTGCTGGAAAATTCTGTAGTTATTATTCATTATTCAAAATAGAGACTTACAACCCTTTATAAAGAGATAAGGCTCCAATAAGAGAATAGAAACTAGGACTCTAATAAGAAAATAAATAGCAACTAGAACTCTAATAAGAAAATAGCAACTAAAATCCAATAGCAACTAGGACTCTAACAAAATAGCAACTCTCTACTAATAAAAATAGAAACTAAGACCAACAGCAGTGCAACTAGGACTCTAACAAAATAAAGCCCATACAAAGCCCAACAAGACTAAACCCACTCATGCAAGTTCCCAAGTGGGCCCTATGTCATCTAACATATGCCAAATTAAAGCTTGGGCCTTGGAACCCTCCTTTCCACGCCTTTTATATACTTTTAAAGGATGTTGCCATTGATCTCCATCAACTCTCCCAGGCTTGAGAAAACTCGACCCCGGCGAGTTAAAAGCATGGAATCTCTCATAAAGGTCACAGTCTAGGCATTGGAACTCATTATCAGTTATCCATGTACAATCAGAAAGTGGACGCCCCTTCCATTTGATAAGATACTTTTGATAGCCACCTCCTCGAGTTGAAACTAGTTGATGATCAACAATTTCTTCGATTTCCTCCTTTAAATGTGATGTTGGTGGGAGACAAGCAATTGAATCAGCTAGAGATGTATAATTGACATGACCAGAATATATAGTGAGATCTTCGATGTTGAAAACGTTGCTGATTCCCATGTCCTCTGGTAAGTCAAGAACATAAGCATTGGAGCTGATTTTCTTAAGTATTTTGTAAGGACCAGCACTCTTCGAATGAATTTTCTTGTAGACACCTTTAGGATATCGTTCAGGCCTTATCCACACCATAACCATGTCCCCTTCATTAAATTCAGCAAAGTTTCTCCTCAAATCAGCATGTGATTTATAACTCTCATTGCTTATGGCAATCTTCCTCCGAACATCATCATGTATATCGTGAATATGCTTGCTAAAAGCATCAGCTTCAACACTAGAACGTGCCTTAACAGGTAAAGGAACCAAATCAATTGGTTTCCTGGGAATTAAACCTGTCACTGTCTCAAATGGGCTGCAACCTGTGGTCCTATTAACAGAGCTATTATATGCAAATTCAGCCATAGGAAGAATCTGATCCCAACTAGTAACATGGTCACTAACTAGGCAACGAAGTAGATTACCCAAACTACGATTAACAACTTCTGTTTGGCCATCAGTTTGTGGATGAAAAGAAGAGGAAACTTCAGCTTAGCTTTCAACAAATTCCATAAGGTGCGCCAAAAGTAACTCATAAACTTCACATCACGGTCAGAAACAATGGTTTTGGGCAACCCATGGAGTCGAACAACTTCTTTAAAGAAGAGTTTAGCAATGTGGACAGCATCCGAAGTCTTTGAACAAGGAATAAAGTGTGCCATTTTTGAAAAACGGTTTACCACAACCAAAATAGAGTCATAACCCCGAAGGGTTCTTGGCAACCCAAGGACAAAATCCATGCTTAGGTCTTGCCATGGTTCATGAGGCACAGGAAGTGGCATGTACAGACCTGTATTTTTCTTCCTTCCCTTCGATAATTGACAAGTTCGGCATTGGGAAACAACCTTGGCCACATCTCACTTCAAACTTGGCCAATAAAAACGATCTTCAACCATCGCAATGGTTTTGTCTCTTCCAAAATGTCCTGCTGCACCACCACCATGCAACTCCCATATGATTTGTTCACGAAGAGAAGTGTTGGGTAAGCAAAGTTGAGTTCCTTTAAAGAGATAACCATCATGTAAGGAAAAATCAGAATAGTGTGCTTGCTGTCCAGCCATCAAATCAGCATGTATAACACTAAAATCTTTGCAAGATGGATAGTCTTTTTTAAGCAAATCAAAGCCCACAACTTGGATAGCCATAGAAGAAAGGATATAAACCACTCGACTAAGTGCATCAGCTGCTTTATTCTCAACACCAGCCTTATGTTTGATAACAAATGAATACTCCTGTAAGAAAGAAACCCATTTCCCATGTCGGTGGCTCAGCTTCTTTTGAGAATTAATATATTTGAGTGCCTCATGATCTGAATACAACACGAACTCCTTGAAAAGAAGATAATGACGCCAATAGCGAAGTGCTTGAACCACGGCATAGAATTCTTTGTCATAAGTGGAATACTTTTGCTTGGCTTCATTAAGCTTCTCACTGAAATATGCAACTGGGTGCCCCTCTTGACTAATCACGCCTCCAATTCCCACATGTGATGCATCGCAGGCCACTTCAAACACCTTTGAAAAATCTGGAAGGTTTAAAACAGGAGCTTCTGTCATTCGTTTCTTTACTTCCTCAAATGCTTGTGATGCAGCCTTGGTCCAAACAAATTGACCCTTTTTCATGCAATGAGTAATAGGTGCCATTATAGTGCTGAAATTTCTAATAAAGCGTCGATAGAATGTTGCTAGCCCATGAAAACTCCGTACCTCATGCAATGTACTTGGAATTGGCCACTCTATTATAGCTTTTACTTTGTCTGGATCAACCTCGACTCCTTTAGATGAAACAACAAAACCCAAGAAGACAACACTCATGAAGGAACACTTTTTCAAGTTGACATAGAGCTTTTCTTGGCGGAGAACCCTCATAACTTGTTGGAGATGGAAGATGTGCTCCTCCCTGGTCTTGCTATATATTAATATATCATCAAAATAAACAACCAGAAATTTGCCAATAAAGGGCTGCAATACTTGAGTCATGAAGCGCATGAATGTGCTAGGGGCATTAGAAAGGCCAAACGGCATTACTAACCACTCATAGAGACCATCTTTTGTCTTGAAAGCTGTTTTCCACTCATCTCCGGGCCTCATGCGTATTTGATGGTAGCCACTTTTCAAATCTATCTTTGAAAACACACAGGAACCTGCCATCATGTCTAGCATATCATCGAGTCGAGGAATTGGAAATCGATATTTGATTGTAATCTTGTTGATAGCAAGGCTGTCGACACACATGCGCCAACTACCATTTTTTTTTGGAGTGAGCAAAGCGGGGACAGCGCAAGGGCTTAAGCTTTCACGAATGAATCCCTTGGAAAACAAATCATCAACTTGCCTTTTAAGTTTTGCATGCTCACTTGGATTCATGCGATAGGCTGAGAGATTTGGCAATTGAGATCCTGGCACAAAGTCTATAACATGCTGGACATTACGCATAGGAGGTAGCTCATTAGGCAACTCTTCAGGGGCAACATCATAGAAGTCAGATAGAAGCTTAACGACCTCTGATGGTACTGCAGGAACTTGGACAGCAGCTGTTTTCTTTACTCTTTCACCACCACAGCATAAATAACACCCGATTCTTTGCTCTCAACTTGAAATTTTTTTTTAGTAAGAATATGGAGTGACCGTTTCTTATTTTCAGTAGCAACTTTTGGTTTGTCTCCCTTATATTTTTCCATTTCAGTTGTACTCATGGGTTTCAAAACAATTTTCTTTTTGTCAAACAAAAAGGAATATGTATTATCCTTTCCACAATGATACACGTCTCGATCATAAAGCCAAGGCCGACCGAGAAGGATGTGTGTCACTTTCATAGGGACTACGTCACACCAAATAGAATCACTGTAAGCACCACAAGAGAGGGATACAAGACAGCGTAGAGTTACTGGAGTTGAAGTGCTATCAGTCCAAGCCACCTTGTATGGTTGAGGATGTGGTTGGATTGGAAGCTTGAGACGATCAACCGTGGCTGTGGACACAACATTCATACAACTACCACCATCAATAATAAGTTTTCGAGCTTGATTCCCACAACAAACAAGCATTTGAAAAATAGAAGTGCGCCGCCAATCCTCTTCTTCAACTTTAGGGGCTGAGAGGATATGCCTAACAACGGAAATCAGTGAAGTGTCTACTTCTTCCTCTTCTAAATCATCAGTGTTGTATGCCCCATAATCAAATGAATTCTTATTACTTTCATCTTCTTGTCGATTAGGCTCTTCTTCATACTCCAATCCGATATGCAAGTTTCTTTTTGGACATTGATATGCCATATGACCGGGCTCATTGCACTTGAAACACTTGTTGGACATAGTGCCCTTGCCTCTTGAATTTGCCACGTTGGAAGAAGTTGGTTTCGATGTATTAGATCGATTGAATGGCTGTATTGGGGTTGCCCGTGCATTATGATTGACATCATTGAACTTCTTAGATGCTGTCTCCCCGACTTGAGACCCAAACTTTTTAATAATTGGGTATTTCAAGTATTCTTCCATGTCCAACGCAACTTGGAAAGCATGTTCAAGGTTATACAATGGTTGTCGAAGCAACTCTCTCCTTATATCAACCCTCAAACCAGCCTTGAAACGAGCAAGCGTTTGTCGTGGGTCTTCCACCACTTGACTTCTAGTCTTTAGCTCATCAAATTTCTGCATATACTCCGCTACAGACATGCTGCCCTGTTTTAAATTAATAAGCAAATCACACAACTTGTCGTGATAATTGGCTGGCATGTATTTCCCCCGAAGCTTAGCCTTCGTCTCTTGCCATGTGCCAAGCGTTGGCTGTCCCATCCTCCTAATATCTCCTTCAACACCTGTCCACCACACTTTTGCTAAGCCAACAAGCTTCATTTTAGCAAATCTAACTCTCCGATCATCACTCATATCATACCAGTCAAAGTACTCCTCAATGGAAGCGAGCCAATCGGAAAATAAAGTAGGATCAATCTTTCCTTCAAAGTCTGGCACCTCCATCCTTACTTTCTTTGTTATATCTCCAGCTGTGTCACACTGTTCTGTTTGAAATAGCTCTCTGTTCCATTCAAACATGGGCTGTTTTGGTGCTTCAATCCTTACTTCACGCCTTTGGAGAGGGTTTAGAAGCTGATTCACCTGCTGTCCCTCTTGATCTGCGCCTCTTTCACCATTATTATTACTCTCGGATGCCTCTCCTTGCACAGCGGCTGCAACATTATTAGTGGGCTGTGTTATTCGAGTCTCCATATCATTAAATCGTATGTGCATCGCTTCCACATGCTCCATAAGTTGGAATAATATCTCATCACGTTGATTGTCAGTCAACCTCCCTCTAAAAGTCCTTCCCGACCTTGTCAACATGATGTCAACCTCGCTCTGATACCAAACTAATGCAGGATGTCTAGAGGAATATATCAAAGGGTGATGTGCGAATAAAAATTACAGCAGCAGAGATGTAAAAGGAGAAAGAGAGAAAAGAAGAAGATAATCTAGGAATCACTCCTAGAACCCTTAGGCCTCACACCCAAGGTCCCTTAGGCATCACACCTAGGGTTAGGATTGCATCACACAACCCTTAAGAACTTCAATAGCTGCTGGAAAATTCTGTAATTATTATTCATTATTCAAAATAGAGACTTGCAACCCTTTATATAGAGATAGGGCTCCAATAAGAGAATAGAAACTAGGACTCTAATAAGAAAATAAATAGCAACTAGGACTCTAATAAGAAAATAAATAGCAACTAGAACTCTAATAAGAAAATAGCAACTAAAATCCAATAGCAACTAGGACTCTAACAAAATAGCAACTCTCTACTAATAAAAATAGAA
>JAESVK010000164.1:1806365-1897571 GCA_017140935.1 Hamamelis virginiana
CGCCTTTTATATACTTTTAAAGGATGTTGCCATTGATCTCCATCACTTTGAAAGTTCTAACTTTTAAGTCTCGGAGATTATTTTTTATAGACAAAATGTTTCAACGAGATACTGTTGAAACTATGAAGTAACTGTAATTTTCCATGTTTCTTCCTTTTAAACCACTGAAGATTTTGGTCTTGTTTTTATTTTATTTTTAGGCAAAGTTTGAAATTTAGTACCATAGTCATGTAATTTTTGCGCTCTTTTCTTGCATAAATTTTTATTTTTGTTTTTGTTTTCTTCATTTGTTTTGACATAAATCATAATTTTTATTTTTTATTTTTTGTTGAGAATGAAAATATACAATTTTAAGTTTAAGGACTAAGGAATTACGTTTTGTTTTGTTTTTGTTTTTGTTTTTTTGTGTTTAAAACACTAACCAAAATGATGCAATGAATTTCAGCAAGATACACTGCAAAATATTCCCCGAGATAAATGGAACCATTCTTTCTTTTTCTATTTTTTTTTTTTTTTTTTTTTTTTTTTTTTTTTTGTAGAGAATGTTCTAGGAGCTATTTTTTGTTGAAACATGCAAAGGCTTTAGGAGTTTTTGTTACTTGTTGCTGCATGTTTGAGAAATCACAACATTCTAGTAGGTGTCTGTTATCTAGTAAATATAATTTTCCTTGGAAAAAGCTTTGATTTTAATCTGATATATTTTCAAGAAACCTACTTTATCTCTACGACTGAGCTAAGTATTATTCCAACTGTTGGGGTTCATTGTGTCAATCTTGTTCCCTTTTTAGGTTCCGTTAGGAGTTAGGAAACTTCTAACCTAGACGCATCAAGTACGC
The DNA here is from genome assembly GCA_017140935.1 of Hamamelis virginiana. Classification (NCBI taxonomy): domain Eukaryota; kingdom Viridiplantae; phylum Streptophyta; class Magnoliopsida; order Saxifragales; family Hamamelidaceae; genus Hamamelis; species Hamamelis virginiana. The sequence continues at coordinate 1,807,202 of JAESVK010000164.1, forward strand.
AGCCACCTAAAACAAGTGGATTCTTGTTGATCCATTGTCTAAATGTGTTGGATCTGTTTAACTTGAATTCCTAAAGAGTGTCTGTGTTGGCAACTTGGCATTCGAATGATTTTAAACAGTATATCTTGTATTGAGAGTTTGCTTACTGCATTGCATTTTTCTAACTGTTCGTTTGTTTCTTTAAAGAAATTGATTTACCATGGCTGTACCTGTGCAGTTGTCAACTGAAGTAGTGTTACTTTCATGTATTAATCTTTGTATTTGAGAATGGTTTCTTAACTTTTTAGAGAAGTTTGACCTTGCCTTTCCCTCTCTTCAGGTTACACCACGTCTGGAAGAGCTACAGTTATTTAGGCTACAGCAGGAGTCCAAATATGTTGCTGGAACAACAGATCAGAGACAGATTCCCAATAACAAAAGTTCACGTGAAAAGAGAAATCCAGATTCGAAGGCAACTGATGAACAGCCTTCAGCAAAGCGTCAGAAAAATACAGCTCAAAACCTGCAGAAAGCATATGGGAAAGATAAAGCTCAGGCACAGAAATCAGTTGAACCAAATAAAGTGGAAGAAGTCCAAGCCAAGGTTGAAATACCAGAGAGCATGAATGAACAAGAAATTAAAAATTCCACCCCCAAAAAAGCCAAACCATACACAGACCAGTGCACTGCATTTATGTCAAACCTCAGCCTTCAGGTAAGTTGCCTCCCCTCCCCCCCTCCTCTTCTTCTTCTCCCCCTGGGAGGAATGTGCACATGCGAGTGCACGCATACACACATGGACACACACAAAAGAACTGAAATTACTAGTTCTGCAGGCAAATGCTCATCATCTTCGTGATTTCTTCGGTGGTGATGGTGGAGTCGTAGCTATTCGAATATTGAATGACAAGTTCACTGGAAAATCAAGGGTCTCTCTCTCTCTCTCTCTCTCTCTCTATCTATCTATCTCTCTCTCCTCTCTGTGTGTGTGTGTGTGTGTGTGTGTTTAGTTTAATTTATTTTTTAGCTTGCTATTTAGGCTGCCAAGTGCATTTCAGTCTGTTACTTCATGTTCATAATTTTATATTGGGTCTCATGACCAAAAAATGGTGGCATTGGTTGGTGTGTGTACAGTATTGTAGGGACACAAGTCCTAACATACAATGTCAAGGACATATGAACTTGCTGATTTTAGGTGGATAGCATGCAATGAAATAATTAAAGTTCATAAATGCTATATGTCCTTGCTGATTTTAGTTGGATACTAGCATGCAATGAAAAAATAATGTTCTTAAATGCAATTGACTCTGGATGGTATGTTATAATTTGAGTTTCTCAAAGGAAGTTATTTTCTCCACATTTTTTTCTTCCGCCAGTCTGAAATTACTACTCTTCTGTGGTTGTACCTTTGCAATGAAATTGTCCATTATTTCCAATAACGATTTTGCAGCTAAAGTATTGTATGGGAAAGCTAGAATTTCAGAAGTTGCAGTGAAAACTATTGCAGAGAAATGAATGAGCCCTTCTAAAAGAATTTGATTGATTCATTTTTTTTATTTTTTTATTTTTTTTTTCTGTGCTTTTTTATTTTTTATTTATTTTTATAGTTCTTTAATTTTTTTTTTTAGATGGTCTTCATCACAATGAAGACCTAAGTTAATTCACAGCCCTATTTGTTGTAGTGTGTTACCTAAAGGGCAAGCTGACTATTCTGCATTTAGGTAATAAGTTCCGGCAGATATTACCTTGCTCTCTAGTGGTGGTGAATTCTAATATTTCCTATGTATTGTGCACATGGTTATGTCTAGAACATTACATACTGAAGCATTTCATTGATGTTAAAACCCATTAATGAATTTGTGAAGGGCCTCGCATATGTGGATTTCTCAGATGATGCACACCTTGCTGCTGCTCTGGCAAAGAACAGGCAGATGTTGCTTGGGAAGAAATTGAGCATTGCACGGTCAGACCCAAAGCAAAGGAAAAAGAAAGAATCCATTGGACAAAGCATCCCAGTGGAACATGGTATGCTAACAGGACATATTTTTTAAATATTCTGTGTGTGTGTGTGCGCGCGTGCGCGGGGTAGTGCATGTGTGCCAATTCTTTTTGTAGGCCATTTAATTGACATACATTACAAACTTGTGTATGTGTATAATATGCAGAACAAGACATGTGCTGCTCAAATTAGGTCAAAATGAGAATACTTAGGCGAGTAGACTAGAATACGTCAATATTAAAAATGAATCACGTCGAAGGAAAAATGTTCTGTTAGAGAATTCATGGTTAGGAAGAATTTAGAGGGGGAAGAAAGAAAAAGGAGAGGGTAGGGGCCTCAATTTAGCATCTGAAAATTTATGTCAATCCAATTTTCAGATAACCAATTCTCTTTAGTTGTCCAGGGAGGAATCTGTTCTGTATTATGAATGGAGAAATTGTTTTGAAATCTTTAATTTCATTTGAAAACTTATAGAACTGAGTCATATTATACAAATTGTGTGCTATGGTATCCATGCTTGAGTTTCCGACTATTCAATCCAAAATCTACAGTTCTAGTTTTCATGTTATCTAGCAATTTGTGGGTCCATCCCAAGTCATAGATGACTTAATGTGTTTCTGTTCATGGAAAAGTTTAATGCCAAGAATCCACAAAAATCATCTTTTCAGTTTTTATTTTTTATTTTTTAGTAAGTTTTTTTTTGTGAGCAATGGAATGGAAGTCCAAAGGTCGGGAACGGGTTTCAATTTTTGTGGGTTGGTCTCCATGTATATTAATGTGAGATGGAGAGGTCACTTCTACAGTCTTTTCCCTTTTGTCTTTTTGTCCTTGTTTTACAACATGGGTGGGGTCCTTTTCTTAGAAAGATGCAGGTCATTTATAAATATATTTTGTTGGGAATATATACTCTCCTCATCTTATTAATATATTATTATTATTATTATTATTATTATTTTTTGTGGGTGTTTGGGGGGTGGGGTGGGGTGGGGGTTGTACAGGTCTCTTATCTCCTTACGAGAAGTGTTTCCCTAGACTGGTGCAATTTGTCTTACCAAAGCCTTGCTTCGACTTCTCCTATTGTTCTTAATAGTGAAGGTGTGACTAATCTTTGTGGTCCTTTTCAGTTTGAAAACATTTGGTTGAAGGTGCATGGTTTTGCAGAGTTGGTGGAACTCTTTATCTTTCCGGGGTTCTCTGAGCTCTATGTTGTCAGGAAATTAAAGCTTTGGTGAACTGAATAAAATGGAAGTAAGTTTGTTTTTGGAAGAGTGGAGGCTGTGAAGAGCAATGTATTGAAGGATGTTGCCTAGAAAATGACTCTAGAAGGGGAAAAAGGGGGTGTGTGAAGAGAGTTTATAGGCAAACTAAAACTATAATGAACAGTTAAAACAAGATGAGCAAAGTATGATGCAAGTGTGCAAAGATAGATACAATATAAATATATAATTGCAGCAACTAGAACAAATTCAATGACACAATAACCAAAACACGAGAGTAGTGGAAGAGAGATCAAACATAACAATTTTATATGGTTCAGCTCTCGTGGCCTATGTCCACGCCTCAAGGCACTGCTTGAGGATTCCTTAATTCATTATCAACCTCTCCTTCAAGGTGAAGAAATATTGACATCAACCAATAGTTTACCAGCTCTTTTCAAAGGTAAAGAAATTCCTTCTCCTACTTCATAAGGGTCATTCTCCACCCTCTTACAACCAAGATTGAATGAAGAAGTGAATATTCACAATAAATGATCCTAAGCTAATTTGACTAGTACAAGGACAAACTAATAGCTCTCAATGATTTCATAAGATGGCTCAAAGCCTCAAATCACTATTGCACAATAAATGAACTTGAATAGAATTATTTGATTCTTTATTGATGCATACGAAATTCAAATAAAAGCCCTAGCTGGTTCAAATGATCATTGGATGGGCATTCAAGGCTCAAGAGTCGTTGGATGTTCAATAAATGCTGGGAAAAGAAGAAATACCCGTTAAAGCTTAAAATCAAGCAATTGGTTGTAGGCTTAACCAGTCGGTTGGTTGGTTGAAGTCAATAGCCAACATGCCACTTAATTAGTCGCCTGATTGTGCTAACCAGATAACTGGTTGTTCCTGTAATTGCCCAACTATGTCTTTTTGAGTGCTTTGAATCTGAACTCTGAAGTACAAGCACCTTGACTATTCCATCTAATTCTTAGGGACCAAAATATAGTGAGACTAACAGCATAAAGGTCCTAAGGTCAAAAGCTAGGTTTGAGCCATCTTGATCCATCACATGAGCCTTAAATAAGTTCCTAAGCACCCAAGAAGCACAAATACAAATACATGTCATAGAATTGCTTCTTTGAGGGTTTCTCTTGAATTCTTCTTCTTGATCATTAATGATGTGTATACTAAGGATATGGCCATGATCCTTGAATCAATGGTTTTTCACATGGGTAATTCCTGTATAAGTACACTAAGCCCAATTTGAAAACATCAGCAAGATGCAAGGGTAGGAGGGAGGATATTAATGGGAGTTTGCTAGGGTGGTGGAATTGGAGGAGATCTGTTGGAGCTTGAAGTCATAGGAGTTATGGCTAAAGGAAGGAAACAAGAATACTATGTTCTTTCTATGGATTTCAAATGCTTATAAAAAGGAAAATTTTGTTAGGGACTTGATGGTTGATCGAGTGGTTCAAGAAGGGGAGAGTAATATTGCCACGAGTATTGGGAACTTTTATGAGAAGTTGTTTTGCACAGAGGCTAGGAGGCCATTGCCCGAAGGGGTTGAATATAAATCTATAAAGAAGACATGTACAATGGTGGAGAGAACTTGGGATGAGGTAGAAGTCTTTGAAGTGGTGTCTTGTTTGAAAGGGGACAAAGCTTCCAGTCTTGACAGAATCACCATGACCTTTTTTCCGAGTGTGGGAGAGTTGTTAGAGAGGGTTTGATGACGGCGTTGGAGGAGCTTTTTGAGGTGGGAGTTTTTGAGAAAAGTATAATGCCACATTCATCTCCTTGGTCCCTAAGAGAGTGGAATCAAAATGGAAGTTTTTGAGAAAAGTACAATGTCACATTCATCTCCTTGGTAGGGCCGGCCCTGAGGGGAGGCCCAAGAGGCCTCTGCCTTGGGCAGCCCAAAGATGAGTGGATTTTAGGGGCATATATTCAGCCCAACAATAGCCCAAGGAGGAGTGATTAGGGGCATATATTCAGCTTAACAATAGCTCCATTTTCCAATCCAGCCTGCAGCCCAAAAAAAAAAAAAAAAAAATTTCTAATCCAACCTTACAGTCCATCTCCCATAATCCCATTTCCCCTGCAGCCCATCTCCCATTCCCCCACAATCCGATCTACTCTCTTCAGTCTGCACTCTCTCTCTCTCTCTCTCGCACAGTCTCTCGACTCTCGCACAGGCTCTCAGTCTCTCAAGTCTCACCCACAGACCAGTCTCTAAAAAAAAATTTTAAGTCAATAGGGGCATCGTTTTAGGAGCTCGCCTAGGGCATCCAAATCCTTAGGGCCGGCCCTCCTCCTTGGTCCCTAAGAGAGTGGAAGCTTTTGAGATTAGGGATTTTTGGCCGATTAGCTTCGTATGTTGTGTATAAAATCGTGGTGAAAGTGTAGGCTAGCAGATTTAAAAATATTATTGCTAAGGGGATCTCCCCGAATCAAAATGCTTTTGTGTGTGGTAGATATATTTTGCAAGCGGTGCCAATTGCTAATGACTGACTTTGGCTCTAGGTTATGTAGAGGGATTCTAGGTCTCATTTGCAAACTTGATGTTGAGAAAGCATATGATCATGTGAATTGGGAGTTTTTGTTTTATATGCTTAGGAGGATGGGTTTTTGTATTTCATTAGCCTCATTTTTTTATGATTGTCAATTGGACCCCACGTGGCTTCTTTAAGAGCTCTAGGGGCCTTCGTCAAGGAGATTCACTGTCTTCTTTGTTTATTATAGTGATGAAAGCTTTCAGTAGGCTACTTCAAAGGGTGGTTGATGCTGGTTATATTGTAGGCTTTGTGGTTGAGGGGGTTCGGGGATGAAAGCAGAAGCACTTCCCATTTTGATTTTTTGCTGATGATGCCATTAGTTTTTGTTGGCCATATGGTGATACGCTGCCATATTTGCAATTTTACTTACTTAGAATTGATGTCAAGGTGGAGGACTAATTTGGTTAAGAGTGAGTTGATTGCAGTTGGCTGATCTCCTTGGTTGCAGGGTGGGATCACTTCCCACTATGTACTTGGGACTTCCATTGGGATCTGATTTTAAGAGCACTGCAGTTTGGGGACCTGTGATGGATAGGTTTGATAGAAGGTTGAATGGTTTGAAGGGTTACCTCTTAAAGAAGGGTAAGCTCACTATAATCTGTAACACATTAGTAAATCTGCCAACCTGCGTTTTGAAAAATTGCCGAGGGACTTTTTGTGAGTAGTTCTAGGAGATGAATTCAAGGTTCACCTTGTTGGTCGGCATACAGTTTGCTCTCCGAGAGAGGTGAGAGGTTTGGGTATTAGGCATTTAGGCCATTGAACTTGGTTAATAAAGCTGTTTTGGGAAAATGGTTAGAGATTTGGTGGGAATAGAGAATTCTTGTGGAGAGAGGTGATTAGTTGTGGACTAAGAAGACTCGACGCAGTTATGGGGTGAGTTTTTGGAAAGTTATTTTAGGGTAGTTAGAATTTTTCTAGTCTAAGGTGAGGTTCAAGGTGCGGGATGGTGCCAAGGTTTGTTTTTGGGAGGATGTGTGGTGTAGGAAGGTGTCATTGAAGGTTGAACTCTCGAAGTTTTTTGCCATTGTAGTTAATAAAGAAGCTTGATTGACATATTGTGGTAGACTGTTAGTTGGGTGGATGAGGTGTCGTCTTGGGATATACAGTTTGTAAGGAACCTAAATGACTAGGAGATGGAAGGTGTGTTGACCTTTTTAGTACACTTTGTTAGTAAAGATTGATAGGCGGGTGAGAGATGGCCTGGTTTGGAGGAGTAGGGGGGGATGGCAAATTTTCGATTCAGTCCTACTTTAAAGTTTACTGATGCAGAGGGGAGTAAATTCCTGATTTCTAGATTTTGGGTGCCATCTGTTCCTTCTAAGGTGTCCTTTTTCACTTGGACAGCTATGTTTGAAGAATGCTCGACTTGGACAACCTCTTTAGGAGGAGTTTTGTAATAAAGAGTTGGTTTATTATGTACAAGGAAGTGGCGGAGACAATGGATCATCTCTTTCTCCATTGTAGGGTGGCGCGGAATTTGACTTATTGTTTTAGCTGTTTCGTATTCTTTGGGCTTTCCCAGATTCAGTTTTCCACTTGATGGAAGGATGATGGTGTAGAAGTCATAATAGAGATTTCTTTTGGTGTTGAAAATGTTGCCCCATGCTTTTTCTTTTTCTTTTGGGGGGGGGGTGGGGGTTGGTTTGGCAGGAAAGGAATCATAGAAACGTTGATGGGGTTAAGCATCCTTTGGATAGTCTTTTGAGGAATTTTCTTAGTAAACTTTTTGTGTAGAGAGGCTTGGCTGTTTTTGGTGACTGGACTTTCCATCTTTTTGTTGAGTTCCTTAAATTGTACTCCCTCTGTCTCAGTTTAGTTGTACATCTTTCCATTTTTGTCCTTTCCAAAATAATTGAGCATTGTGAAAACCAAGGCATGAATATTATGAAATTTTCAATAATATCCTTATATATTTAAAAATTACATCTTCAATTCAAGTAAATTTGGAGGCATTGAGGGCGTAAAATTGGAAAAAAATAACATAAGGATGACATGGAAAGTGCAATTATTATACTTTCTTAAACTTTGTATTTTTTTCAAAGTATGCAGTCAAATTGGGACAGAGGGAGTAATTTTTCTATTTTTTGGTTTTCTTCTTTTTGCCTTTGTGGCATTTGTATACGGTATACCTTGCATGCACAGAGTTTTTATAGCCCTTTCTTTTATTAGTGAATTATTTCTCTTCTACTAGATAGGGAAAAAAAATCTTGGACTGCCAATCTTTATATCCAGTAAATGCAATTAAATAAACGCACAATCATTCTCAATATTATGTTCACTTTTACTCGACTGGTAGCTTTTTAGTTATGCACTCTCATTGGCGCATATATTATACAATATATCGCATACATACAGTACATATTAAGTTTGGCCAGTGGCGGAGCCTATAAATTTCTTTTGGGTGTGCCAGCATAACTGTACTGAGAAAATTGACAAATTATAGTTACTAATACTCTCCAAAGCATTGAAAGGAATGTTATAGAATCATGAGTGTAGAACTCTTAAATTGATGTTTTAACATGTAAAATCATTTGATTGGTGTATATAATTTTAAATTAATGCTTAAATTTAAGGTTTGAAAAATAACATTTTTTGCTATTAGATTATACCCTGGAAAATTTATAATTAATACTCCAATTTAATGTTTGAAAACTAACAATTTTATGCTTAGATTAACCCTGGAAAAACCAAAATATAGCCCAAATATTTGCAGTCCATCTTTTCTATACTTAATTCTAGGGTGGGGTCAGGCATTGGCAGAAAGGTTGGAATCCTTGTGGAATTGCTGGAAGTTTTTTCAGTGAAGGGTATTTGGAGTAGGCTGGAGGATGTTGGGGCGACAAGGGGATCAGGAGAAGTTTCTTTAGTCAGGAGCGAAGTTGGAGACAGAATTGGGAAGCGTGGATGTGGGGGGCTTAAGGAATACGTAAAATCGGGCATCCGCGGGTTGGGGGCAGGGGGCTATAGGAACACATAAAACCCACAATTGGTTTGGGCGACAAATTAATTCTAAATTTGGTGCATCCATTCTCTCGTGCTTCGCACTCCATTTAGTTGCTTAGGATTGCAATTTGACCTCAACACTGGGCAAGGTTTTATTTTAACCAGACATGTTCTGTATTCTGGTAATAGTATTTCGTGTTCTTTTATTTTATTTTATTTTAATTTTTTCCTCTCTTATTTTTTAAGGTAAAGGGGTTGATCACTCTAGCGATCGAACTAATACAGTTGGATCTGAATCTCGTGAATCTGTCGGAATCTCTAAGGAGTCTAGGGCACCTCAGGCACCATCCTCTACTGCTCATAGGCATGGAGATGACAATATCCAGCTCAAGGGGAAGAACACGTTTGCAATGCCAAGAAATGTAATAATACCACTGGGACGGACCAAGAATAAACCAGAACCTGAGGAAGGGGGAGACGAGAAGCCGAAATCCAATGATGAGTTCAGAAAGATGTTTCTTAGCTGAGGTTGGTTTTGGGATCAGTATCCCCTTTCTTTTCTTTTTTTTTTTGTGGTTAAATATATGAAAACCCTATACTGTTGACTGAATTTTTACTCCCCAAACATTTTATTTGCCTTGTAGACACAGTTATGACAAGTGAATGCCTGTCTTAGCATGAGGAAGTATCTAAGCCAGGCCACGCTGCCGTTGCTGTCCACTTTAAACAATAAATTTTTGGCTGGCTGGTAATCATTCCTTCCAGATATAAGGTATATACCTGAGTTCATGTTTAAAGCTCATCTGTGAAGAATATACGCTAAGATAATATGTATAGGATACATCTGATCTGTAATCTGTAATCTTCTTGTATGTGTACATGATGCGTGCATGATCGACTTTGATTTTAGCTGAATCTTAGGGCTCGCTCTTTTTTTTTTTTTTTTTTTGCTGATTATTGCATGTCAGATTTGATTACTTATTGGGATATCAGATAGATAGACGACACCAAAGAAATCTTCATATCGAACTTTCTGTCTACATTAAAGAGAAAAAGGAATGAATCCGTGGTTACTAGGAACTCTCATCCTTGTAGTGTGTCATGCAACCCGGGTGTTTTCAGCTTCAAAAACTTACGTGCAAGACATTTTTGAAAAATAAAATTTTGTTGCAAGGTTGCTTTTGGAACTGAAGATACTTTATTAGCAATTACGAGTTTTAATTTATGATGCCTAGCACTCTGATATTTTTAACAAAAGTTTGTCACTGTCCAATGAATGTCCATTACCGTGGGGTGAAACCATGAAAGTTATATGTTTCAATCCTTACAAAATCATTTGAGATTGTTTTTTGTGAAGTGCTTTATGATTCCCAACCTAATTAGCTTGTCTGTTTTCTTATATACACTCAGCTTATGGGTGTCATATATGCCAAAAATTATAATTATTTGATATCAGCATCTTAAAATACATGCTGGAATAGTGGAATACTGTGACAGAAACTGTCACATTTTTTCAGTGACATTTCTAAGAAACCGACTATTGAATTACTGTGATTTTTTATATGCATGACACACATATGAATAATATTTAATTTAACCTACAAGTTTTTTAAAATACTTGTCTCACAGCTACCAATCCGGCTCATGCTTACTTTGGCTAAAGTATGGATATGCTGATAGGATCATCATTTCTATATGTACATGTATGTATAATTATTTTTGCTCTCTATCCCATGCAGTCTCCCATACTCAGCTTTTCAAACTTATAAAAGAGTATTAACATGTAACAGTAGCGGAGCTGCGGCCCTAAAATTATGGAAATTGAATGGCCTGAGATTCAATATTATTGCGGGCAGCTTAACACTACCTATGTGATTGACCACCTGGAATACTAGAAAGGAAAACCTGCCTTGACCTTGTTGGCTTGTCCCAAACCGTACCCTAAACCTGCACAAAAGGGGTGAACCGGTTCGGACCACCCAACTAACCCCATGAGGGACCTATGTTTTAGGGAAAAAACATTACGGACATATTTATAGAGTAATTTTCATACGAGGACTTCCTTATGTGAGGATTTGGTTTTTTAGTTAATGTAAGATGAGAGTTTTGGAAAACCAACTGTTGGATTAGATATTTTTTTAATGTATGTTATGCATGTCAAAAATTATAGTAATCTGACGATCGGTGTTTAAAATACAGACTCTGGAAAATTGTGGCTGTTAGATAATGTTCTAATTTTTTACCGTTTGTATTTTAGAAATCAACTGTGATTTTTGGGATGCATGTCGTACATGGGAAAAATATTCAAATTGACGGCTAGTTTTTTAAAATATCCATCCTACATTGGCTAAAAAGCCAAGACATCATAAGAAAAAGGACTCTGTATTTATATATCTAAATCATTTGGGTCGAGTTGGCAGGTTTAGTGAACACAAATTTCTACTTTTTGTGAGTTAAATTTTGTAAAATTGATCACTGGATTGCATATATATACAAACATGTTGCTTTATGCATATTATGTCTCTAAAAGATCAAGTGGGCCGGAGATTAATAGTTATTTCATTTATAAATATTCAAGGAAATTTTTATTGGTTAGGAAAGTAAGTTTATAAATTGAATGATTGTTGGTGTTCGATCAATGTGATATTTATAATGCATGACCTGCATGAGAAAGATATTTAATTTGGATGATAAATTTTGTAAAATACAACTTTCACACATAGTTATTAATACTTGTATCAAAATTGTGTTCATAAATCTTGCCTATTGTGTATGATATGCCTACTTGCCCAGTCAATAACACTATTGAAATTTGATCTCAAAATTGTGTTTCTTAAATGGACTGATTTTACCAAAGTAAAATCTATCTTAAATTTTAGAGATATTTTAATGTAATTTACCCTACATGAGAGTAACAAAACAAAAGAGTGACCCAAACCCCTGCTCTTGGGGATTGAATATTGAGGAAATTGAGAGTTTGAAAAATGTCTCGTATGGTCTCATCTCACAATGCCCCACTAACCCAACAAAAGCTGGAAAGAGTTGTGCAGTCTGTCAAATCAAGAGAGAGAGCCAATATCTGTTGCATGTAAGAACAGTAGGGAAAGCTGTTTTGCAGAAACATACAAACTGACCTGCCCACTGTATTTTGTAGCAGAGGTGTACCCCGCTACTGCTTCATTGCTTGCGGGGAAGTTTTCTTACACGCGACATCTATCCTTCTTCCTTCCCTTCTCACATAACAGGTGAAATCATTGCTTTTATAAACCCATCATTATTCACCATTTCTTCTCATTTTCGGTTTTCCATCATTCACTGCACAACCCCACCCCCAAAATAAAATTAAAGAAATAGACTCATCTGGATGGCAGACCCACCCGCCCTCTAATTGGCTGCCTCCACTTGCCTTTTGACATGTTTCCATGAAGCTGTTTGGCTGGAGATTCTAATATACGGTGCACATTGAATCGGGTGACCTCTGTAAAGTTAGGTAAGTAAATAGCTTTTTATTTATGTTAGGTTTTTCAAAAATGTTACTCTGAAAATTGTAATTTTTTTGTTCTTCAAAATGTTACCATTATTTCATAGTTGGATTTATTTAGAAATTCACAATTGGATCATTATGATTTTTGGTAGGCCTGACATACATAAGAGGAGTATTTAATCCAACGGTTGTTTTTCATAATCTATTCTACAATTGCCTCTACGAAGATTAACTGATGTAATTTTGCGTCAGGTGCACCTTATATTAGCATCCCTGGCTATTTGACCAATATAAAAATTCGAGCGTTGAATACAAGTTTGAATGGAGATGCTAATATAAAGTGCACCGGACGCAACCTCCATATGATTAATTTTATAACAAATTTTGAAAAATAGATCGTTAGATTAGATATTTCTCTTATATATGTTAAGTCTGCCAAAAATCACAGCAATGCAACAATCAGTTTTTGAAAAAATCGACTGTGAACAAATGGTGACATTTTGAAAAACAAAAAAATTACCCTTTTTCACAGTGGATTTTTTCAAAAACTAATTATTGGATTATTGTGATTTTTGGTAGGCCTGACATACATAAAAGGAGTATCTAATCCAATTGTCTGTTTTTCAAAATCTGATATATAAATGGACCTACAGAGTTGCACCTTATATTTGCATCTCCCTAAGTTAAAATATTTTTATGAGGATTTTTCTCAGAAGTCCTAAATTAGGAAGTTTTAACTCTTAAAGTCCTCTCGACTTTTATTTCATGCTAAAAGTCCTTTTGACATTTGCTTGACAAAATTACTCTTCAACTAAAAGTCTTCCAAATCTTTCAATATTGCTATTTTACCATATTACTTCCTTCCAAAAACATCTCACTATATTTCCTCTCTCTCTCTCTCTCTCTCTCTCTCTCTCTCTCTCTCTCTTATTTATTTCATTTTTAAAATATTTTTCACAAATCTCTCTCCTCAATCTTCTCTCTCTTTCCACAAATTAAATTTCATTGTACTAATCATCACTACAAGTAAGTGTAGTGAAATTTACATACAATGCTGGAAATTATAGGTACGGAGAAAATATAAATTTCAAAACACTTACATCTCTTTCGTCAATCTCCTCTTTCTCTCTCATATCTTTTTCTCTCTATAGCAATATGATTCATCTGAAATGCTCAAAAACAGTGCAGTGAAATTCTTTATTCAACAATTTCACAGTACTGTATGTAAATTTCATTTCACTTAATTTAATTTGTGAGGAGAAAGAGATTAGAGAGAAAGAGGAGACTAAGGAGAGAGATATAAAGGAAACATTTTTTAAATGAAATAAGTGAGAAAAATGAGAGAGAGAAAAAGAGGAGAGAGAAAGAGGAGATTTAGGAGAGATGTAAATAAATATTTTTTGAATGAAATAAATGAAGTGGAATAACATCATCTTAGTTAGGAGGGCAAATCTTCCATTAATAAAATATAATTTAAAAGTTTAGGATTTCAAGCATTAAAATATGCTTAAAAACAACTTGTAAAATTAAAAACCCTTTGGAAGTACTTTATATAAGAAAATGCTCTAGAATAGGACTTTTGGCCAAATGCCCCTATTTCTATTTCAACACTATTGGATTAGTCCTTTTTTTTTATTTTTTCTAAATTAATTCATTCTTGAATAATTAAAAAAAATAAAAGAAGATATATATATACATCACACCAACTATTAAATAGGTTATATAAAACCTACATTAGAAGAGGAGATTAGATCCGTCCAAATTTAATTTTAAGAATTTTTAAACAAATTCTTTATATCCTTCTTCTTCACCCATGAACATTACCCACAAGGGAGAACATCTTGGCCTTGCCTCGGCCTTGTACCCTGTGGATTTTAGCTTCTGCATTTTGGGAATTTGGGGGGTTGGCAAACATAAAATTTATAGATTTTGTTATTTGAATGGGAAAATAATTTTTTTTTATTTACTATTATTTGTTTAGTGTTTTCAATAAATTTATTATTATTGTTATATTTATGGAGAAATTCATTTGGAATTAGGACCTACATAACAGGGAAGACCTTTCGCTTTCCTTAACCCCCAATCCTAAGAAGATTGGTCGGGAAAAAAAAAAAAAAATTCAATCCCAAATGAATGGTACAATTGTCGATCTGGAGATTTTACTGGCCGGCAAACTAACAAGTAACTTATAATAAATTCATGGGCTCTATACTCATAAGTCTCATTTATAAGTTTTATATAATACCCAAAATTCCATCAACCTTTTCATTTACTGTGGAGTCCTCTTAACAAGAAATTGGCATTCACTAATCCGAAACCTGATTCAAGTTAGTACAATTCTCTGTATATGATACAAAATGACTTATGACAGGATATATATATATATATATGATACAAGTTAGTACCAGTTGAAAGGATTGAGAGGAAGGGACATGAAAGAGGAAGTGTTTCATGGGGAGGGCCTTTAATAGGTTTGGCAAAAGGCGGGCCCCTACCTGAATTACATAAAGATTAATTGCAGCAGCAGAAAAGAAATAAAAATAAAAATAAATAAAGCTTTCACTCCTAGTCATGCGGGCAAGCATGCGCCTCTCTCTCTCTCTCTCATGCATCATGCGAATACCCTTCTTTATAAACTTTCTTTTCTAGCCTCATTAATCGTGCCTTGCAATTTCTTGGCCAGGATCAGATGCTATACGCAGGCCAAGGTCACCTTGCCATGTCTTTTTTTTTTTTTTTAGTTAAACACCTTGGCATGTCACCATCCTACACAAACGTCTCTCTCTCTCTCTCTCTTTCTCTCTCTAGAAATTATAGATATATGGAAGCAATGAAAAGGTCTCTATTTTATGCTAGTTGAGAATTAGAAGTGGTTGATGTGTATTTAATTTTGTAGAATATATCCTAGCTAATCTCCAAATGTTTATCCATTCTGAGAGTGTAAACCAATTAGGAGTAATTCCAAACCTTTTTCACAAATGCACGTTGTTGACAGATATGCATAGATTGTTGCAAATGCTACCTTCAAATTTGTTTCCTCTTTTTTTTTTTTTTACTTTTTCTCCTTCCTTATCTTTTAATTCTTGTGCTAGCTGTAGTTTTTGAATGTTACAGCTCTCTAGTATATATAAGGCTTGATTAATTCATAGTGTAAGCTAGGCTTGATTGTGCGGGTTTGATGGCTAACCTTCCTTTCCTAATCCTCGGTAATTCTATTATGAAAAATACTTTTTGCACCAATTAATAAATACTTATTGAACCAATTAATACAGCACACTCACGTGGCATACCTATATGATGCTTAACAGTCTGTATTTATAAACCGGTGGTTCGATCACTGTAATTTTTGGCATGCCTATCATACATAGGAAGAATATTAAATCCAATAGTCAGTTTTTCAAAATACCCATTTTACATTGGTCAAAAGGCCAAGTCCTCATATAAGGAAGTCATTACAGGAACGGGACTATATATATATATATATATACACACAGATACCTTCAAGAATCAACAATCAATGCTTAACCACTTACTTGATTTATATCTTGAAGAATATACTGAGGGAGGCTTCTAGGGTTTCCAAACTGTTAAATAAAATAAACATGGGGAAAGGTGTATTTTTGCGATATCATTCACAGGAAAATGTCTAGATTATATAGTACAAGAAGGAGCAAACCAAGCATCTAACTAAGGAAAATACAAAGGATACAACTAATGAATTTATACATGGAAACCATGTGATTTACAGGAAAAAAATATATACAGTATCAGTATATATATGTGTTACTACTCCCCCTCAAGTTGGAGCATGAAGGTTCTGAATGCCCAACTTGCCAATGAGATATAGGAATTGTTTACGACCCAAGGTCTTGGTGAATATGTCAGGGAGTTGAGAAGCAGTAAAAACATAGGCTATGGAGATGAGCTGAGCATGTAATTTTTCCTGAACAATATGGCAGTCAATGTCAATGTGCTTAGTTCGTTCATGAAAAACTGGATTTTCGGCGATATGAAGAGACGCTTGATTGTCACAATAAAGATGCATTGATTGAGGATGGGGAACTTGAAGGTCAGTGAGGAGAGTTTTCAACCAAATTAGTTCACAAGTTATAGTAGCCATGGCACGATATTCAGCTTTGGCAGATGAACGCGATACAGTAACTAGTTTCTTGGTTTTCCAAGAGATGGGGCTAGTACTAAGTTGAATGAAATAGCCTGTGGTGGAGCGACGAATAATAAGACAGCTAGCCCAGTCTGAATCAGTGAAAGAATGAATATGAAAATTAGACGTGGATGAGAAAAAAATGCCAGCACCTGCAGAGGATTTGAGATAACAGAGAATACGAACTGCGACATCATAATGTGGTTTGCGAGGCTGGTGCATGAATTGACTAAGAGTGTTGACAGCATAAACGATGACAGGCCTAGTGATGGTGATGTAGATTATTTGACCAATAAGGCGACGATAGGAGTTGGGATCGGAAAGTAGTTCAGCATCTTAGTTGGTGAGTTTGAGATGTTGTTCCAAAAGCAGCAGGCCGAAAGCCAAGATATCCATTATCAATCAAAATGTGAAGGGCATATTTGCGTTGAATAAGAAAAATTCCTTTAGGAGAACGAGCAACTTCAAGACCTAAAAAATACTGTAATGTGACGAGATCTTTTATGCGAAAGTGGTGAGCTAAGAAGGTCTTGAACTTAGCAATGGCAATTAGATCATTGCCTGCAAGAAGAATGAGATGTGAATCAATCAACAATAATGGGGTTCCACAACAAAACGGACTGAAACTCATAAGATAAATAGAATGCTACTAATATTGACTAAAATTAACAACTCGGAAACAATATTCCATCATTAAATATTCTAAAGAAAAACTCCATAGAGTAATAAGCAACCAGTCCTTAACATAACACACCAGCAGATTTTAGTTATATGGTTGAAAAACCAAGTATTCACTCAAATCTAGAAGTAAATACCTGAAAACTAGGGCTGTAAACAGTCTAGCGGTATCTAACAATGGCTTTTGTCTAGCCTCTCACGCAGGAATGTAGCTGTAGAGGGACTGGAAGTTGCCACGGGTTGACTCCTCAAAATCCACTCTTCCAATACTTCAAACCCTAGCTGGGAGTTGGAGCAAAGCTCTCAATGTAGAGACTATTCTGGAGCAAAAAACTGCTGAGAACACAACCACCCTCTCTCTTAAAGGCTGAAGCTATTTAGAGAAGCCTCAACTTAAGTGAATTTCCACAAAAGCCCTTAAAGATCTCAAGACATAGACTAAACCCCCTCCCCCACAAGGAAAATCTGATTGGAAGAGGCCAACAAACTCAAAAACACCCAAAACTATATCCCACATAAGATGGTCCAGCACCAAAGGTTAAAATGACAAAATGCTCAAGACACTAAATATTTATTTATTTACAGATTTGCATCAGAATGTCATCTACATATACAAGTATGAGAGTAAAAGAGGTACCCTTTGAGCAAGTAAACAGAGTGTGGTCAGCTTGAGATTGAGTAAAACCAGCTAAAGTGACAATGGATAAAAATTTGGAGAACCAATTCCAGGAGGCTTGTTTAAGTCCATAAAGAAACTTGTTCAAACGGCACACTTGTGTCTCCCCTTGCATGAGATAGCTTGGAGGAAAAGACATGTAGACATCTTCGTGGAGATCGTAATGAAGAAAAGCATTGTGTATGTCAAGCTGGTATAGTGACCAATGGCAAGCAGCAATTGTAAGAGCACAACGGACAATAACTAGTTTGGCTACAGGGGAAAAAAGTGTCATGATAATCGAGACCTTTAACTTGAGCGTAGCCTTTAGCCACAAGACAGGCATTATGATGTTCAATGGTACCGTCAACTTTGAGCTTGGTCTTGAATACCCATTTACACCCAATGGGTTTTTTTTCCCGGAGGCAATGGTTGAAAAGTCCAAGTATGGTTATCCTCGAGGGCTTGTATTTCACAAGCCATGGACGCCAATGGAGTGTCGTATGGCATGGGAATAACTTTGTGGGTACTCATATTATGATAGGGCAGAAAGAAAAGTTAGATGTTTAGTATTAAAACGAGAATAAGAAATAAAAGATGCAAGACAATGAGAAGTACCTGATGAGGAAGGATTGGAGGAGTGCACTCGTAATGACTCATGCGGAAGAGGAAGGCAAATGTAATCTTGGAGATAGGTAAGCCGTGAGATTTGACGATGAGGTCTAGATGTGGAGATCCGTGGAGGAGGGAAAGAGGTGTTGGGAGGAGGTTCTAGGATGGGAGGTTCAGTGGATGGTTTAGATATAGGCATATCGGGAATAGGGAAAGGCATAGGAATGGAAGTGGTGGCAAGCCGTGAGATTTGACGATGAGATCTAGATGTGGAGATCCATGGAGGAGGGAGAGAGGTGTTGGGATGAGGTTCTAGGATGGGAGGTTCAGTGGATGGTTTAGATATAGGCATATCGGGAATAGGGAAAAGTATAGGAGTGGAAGTGGTGGCAGATGGAGGGATGGTTTGGAAAGGGAAATTTATTTCAACAAAAGCGACATCTCGAGAAACAAAAAAGCATTTGTTTCCAAGATCATAGACTCGATTGAAAGAATGTGATCAAATGATTCGCAGCAGAAGAAACATGCGATAAGAATTTTAAAGAACATGAATCCTCAATTATGATCATCCCTTGAAACGAAACATAAGCATATGATCATGAATAAAGTAAGAACACTAATTTAAACAATTTAAATTACTTACTTGATTTTCCTTTTGATGAAACTTTGAAATCGAATCCAAGCTTCAAAAGTATGAAGTCTCCAAGATATCCACACGAACACAAAAATCTTCAAGGTCCTTGCGATTTATCAACACTTGAATCAAAGCAAGCTAGAGAGGGAGAGAGAGAAAGTCACGGCCAAGGGAAAACTCCAAGCTCACGGCCCTAGGGTTTTTGGATGATTACCTCTCTTCTAATTAGGGTATGAGTGGACTTAGTGCTAACATTCACACATCCCCTAGTATTTATAGGCAAATACTAGGGTTTCTAATTTTGCAACTTGGTCCTCCTTAATTAACTATTAATTAAAGAGACCCCACAAGTTACATAAATTAGAAACTTACCCCTCTCTTAAATTAAAGAGCTCTCTTGTGTCCTTTATATGTGTAACACTTTGGGTTCACCACAACCTAGTAGTGGACCAAGACATCTCATGTCTCCAAAAATAGAAACTTTCTATTTTAAGATTCAATTAGAATAATTCCAATTTTTCCCTCAATAATAACACTTATCATTAAGCCTTCACTAGTCACGATTGACATCTAGCAACATATCATGACATACCTTAGGTGTGGGTGAATAGTAAAACTAAATGAACAATTCATGTTACTTAATCCTTCATCCCCTAATGTCACTGTTAAAATAATCAGGTATGGTTATAAGTCAAACCCTATCTTAAAAACTTGTTATATGTCTCACAAAGTATAATCTTAATAAGATGAACCCGATGAAACTCTTTCACAGTTCACCTATCACTCTAGCCAGAGATTCAATATGAGAATTATCTTTGTGAACAAATCCTGACATTCTCTCTTATCAAAAGTGAGAGTGATGATTTCTTATTATACACTCATCTATCTTCATACATAACTCACTAGAGCCAATAAATACCGATTACAACCTGATGGTTAAAGATGTACGACGTACTATCAAACTCTAATAACCTATGCACAAGATAACTCTGGTGTCTCAGGTCTAAAGATTATCATTCGATGGACGTAACATAAGTGTTAGCCTTATGGTTATCGGCAACTTTCTTATCTATCCCTTTATGGATTTTGATGATAACAAACATGCTAAAGTGTGCTAACACGTTTGTTTAAGTGATGCATATGTGTATTAGTTCATACTTCATCAAAGCATCATGATCGTGTAGCAACTTAAGTTCATATCAAGATGAAAAGCATGACTATGCTCAATGCTCGTTCAAAATAAGTTCAAAGATGTGCTCATACTCATGAATGACCAAAGAACGAAGCTAAAGTTAAGTGGGAACAAGTGGACATGTGAAAGGTGATCGATGAATCACGGATTCGCAGCGGAAGACAATAATGATACTTTTAAAATTTTGAATCCTTCATCGAAATCCAGCAGGGATTCGAACAAGCATGGAACCATGAATATAAAAACAAGAGTATACATTTAACACATTAAGTCATACTTGATTTTGCCTTTCGATGTAGTTTTCCTCGAGCTTCAAAGCGTATGAAGCCTCCGATGGTATCCACACAAACACAAAACTTCTTGAACTCTTACTCTTCATAACTAATGGAAGACACAAGCTGGGAGAGGAGAGAGGGAGCACACGGCTAGGAGAGGGAAAGGGGGACTCACGGCCCTAGGGTTTTTCCTCCTTCTATCTTGTGCCTCCTTCTAATTGATGAGTGATTACCTTGTGTTAACATGGACCCATTATCTTATATTTATATATAGAGAACCACTAGGGTTTCTATTAATATTATTTCCAATTATAATTAAACTCCTTAATTATTAACAATTAATAATAGGGCTCTTGTTTAATTATAAATTAGGAAATTTCCCACTTTCTTAATTCAAGAGATTCACTTATGTCCTATATGTGTGTAACCCATTGAGTTCACCCCAACCTAGTAGTGGACAAGGACATCTCTATGTCTCCTAAAATAGAAACTTTCTATTTTTGGTTCAATTGGAACAATTCCAATTTTGCCCTTATTGATAACACTTTATCAA
Source organism: Hamamelis virginiana (assembly GCA_017140935.1). Classification (NCBI taxonomy): domain Eukaryota; kingdom Viridiplantae; phylum Streptophyta; class Magnoliopsida; order Saxifragales; family Hamamelidaceae; genus Hamamelis; species Hamamelis virginiana. The sequence goes on from JAESVK010000164.1 coordinate 1,828,134, forward strand.
TAGGCCTTCACTAGTCATGAGTGACATCTAGCAACATATCATGACGTACCCTAGGTTTGGGTGAATAGCAGGACTATGTGAATCCTTCATGTTACTTAATCCTTCATCCCCTAATGTCACTGTTAAGATAATAGGTATGGTTATCAGTCAAACCCTATCTTAACAACTTGATGTCTATTTCTCAAAATATAATCTCAATAAGGTGAAACCAGTGAAACTCTTTTCACTATTTACCTATCACTCTGGCCAAAGATTTTTTTGAGAGTTATCTTTGAGAACTTATGCTGACATTCTCTCTCATCAACTGAGAGTGATGATTCCTTATTGCACACTCATCCATCTTCATACATAACTTATTAGAGCCAATGAGTACCGATTACAACCTTATGGTTAAGGCTGTACGAGATACTATAAAACCCTAACAAACTATGCATAAGATAGCTATGGTGTCTCAAGTCTAAGGATTACCAAATAAATAGACGTAACATAAGAATATTCCTTTGACATAACCTCCATAGGAAATATTCTTACAGATCATGTTCAATGTATATATTCTCCAATATGCACCCACAGATTAACTAAAGTGTCACTACACTGATAGGAAAGACTACCTATCCTCCATAGGAGTTAGTTTAAATCTGTGCTACTCTTGACGGTTTATAAATATGCACTTTAATAAACCTATGAGTAAGAACTCTTTAGAATAAATGTGTGTGAGAAATATTAGTCTCCCTATCTCAACAACTTGAGATGTATATTTCTCTTATCATTTATTCAAGGACCTTATCATATATGTTCAAACACATAAGATAAGTTATACCTTCCAAATATGATATAATATGAAATTGCTATGCCATTTAGGATTGGTTTTAGGGCATATCTCTAACAATCTCTTACTTGCACTAAAGCGAATCACTATAGTATCGTATACTAGTCTTCGTAAGACCAGGCTTCTAACACACATAAGTGTTATGGCAAAGAAGATTCATGCAAACATCCTTTTGCAATTTATTATTTTCAATAATAGTATTTAATACTAAAATTCACTGCCAACTCTAATGTCCTAGTAAATGAGACGTATGCTCTCAAAAGAAAACATTGTATACTAGACATCTCTTAGACAATTTGTAAATGGCTAACTTTATACAATTTCTTTATATGCAAGTATTTCATTCTTAAACTCCTTTTAAGAATATACTTGTTTCTAATCAGGATCACTATTCTGAAACAATTATCAATATCTGCTAACAACTACTTGCAGCATTTATGATATTGATTTGAGTACATAATTTATTATTATATGAGTCTCATATTTATCAAATATCTCTGCTCATATAATAATTCTTTCAAAAACAAATTTTGAAAAGATTTGAATTCCTATAACAATTATGGAATTCTTAATACTACGTTAGTATTTAAAGTATGTACTTCATAAAGAAATGCTAGAATAATTTATGACTATATTGCTCCCACTAGCTTTTTGAAAAACAAGGTATTTCATGTATTAAATCTTTTAATAACATAAAATTCCTTTTGATGTCTCATTAAGGTATAGTTTTTCAACTATTGTGGAAACTATGTTTTCTAATAACTCTTTATTTAAGAAAACATACTTTTAAAGTTGATTTGAAATATCTTATATTTTCAAATACTCTTTAAACTCTATTGTTTAACATTTTTAAGATCTATAAGTGATTTAATATTCAACCAAATATTCTTAATATTTTTCTTTTAGTTTTACTTCATATTAATCATTTGAACGTTTCAAATATTCATAGATATGAAGTATTCAAACTAAAAGTCATGGTTTATACATCTAATGTATTATCCCTTTAATCTCCTTACAAGTCAGGTGATTGGTTCATATTAATTAATGAATCAAGATTCATTTATTAATGTGATCCTTTTAATGTTGAATCCTTATATATATTATCATATGCATTTATTCACAGCATTCATAAAGAGTAAAGAACTTTTAAATTAATTTCCAGATATAATCCAAAATATCAAATATATTATAGATGAACAATTTTAAATGAAACATCCAAAACTAAATAAAACTTCAAAAGAAGTATTTATTACAACTAGCAATAATAAAAGAGTTCTTTGAAATCTATATAAACTAGTCAAGAATCAGGCTTCAATGTTAAAGGCACCAACACTTGATCCTTTCAAAACATAGCTAGCTCGATGTTTACTCAACCTTCTGCTTCCCTTTGTCTCCTACATACAATCACATTGTATAATATAATACAGTTATGTATCATATACCATAAGCAGAATACTAATTCATAATTAGTAAATAAATAAATAACAGGACGTACCAGTAGAAAAACATACAGAACATTATCTAAAGACAAGTTTTCAGATAGTTAAATGTGACCTAAGTGTGTGATGGGAACAACTTCACCTGTAGGCAATTAGATGGGATTAGCATGGCCAATGGGTTGAATGTTGTGATATCCCAAAAATTTTAATGTGCTTAAATCATATTTAATTAATATTTTGGGATATTTTATTATTCTAGAAAACTTAAAGATTTTATAAACTTTTCTTTTTGCAAACTTGCCAAACAAGCCCTTAACCTTAACTTTACATTTTAAAACCCTTAAACTCTTTTCAAACCCTCGTTTTTACAAAACACCCATCAACTTTAGAGAGAGATAGAGGGAGCAGAAGCTGGTGGTGACCGGATCTTCGCCGGAGAAGCCACCGGAGCTCCGCCATCTTCTCTTAAAGGTGAGTTTAAAGTTTTGTAAAGTGATTTTCCTTCTCTTTTACCCCTCTTTACTGACTTGAAGAGTTTCAAGCTAAAGATTTGCCCTCAAATCTGTAGTTTTATTTTTAAAACAACTTTTGACTTGGATTTATACTTTTAGAACCCGATTTATTTAAAGATCAAAAGTTTTTGAAAGCTTATACATGTATAAGTCAGATTTGGGTTTATTTTTGGGGTTTTATAGTCATATTTCGAATTCTTGAGTTTGTGCTTGTGATTTGAGGTATGAATGATGGATCAAGGTGTTTTTATAGTGTCTTGTAAGTGGATTTGTGTTGGAATGAAGTTTGGGTGAAGATTGATGTGGGTTTGTGGCTGTTACTGCTCGTTAGAATCAAAATTATCGGGCAGACAGTCGACTGTTTGGTCGACTGTTTGAAACAGAAGCCTAAATTCAGATTTTTAGCTAAGACAGTCGACTGTGTCACCCTAACAGTTGACTGTTTGGGCCCAGAATTTGATATTTCCATTCTTTTCACTCGTTTCTCATTCTCCTTATGATCCTTACTTATGGGCCTTAACCTTAATCATATTCTAGTCGTTTTAAAAGCTTTATAAGTCAGCATCAAGTTTGGGTCAGTCATCTTTAGACCAAAAATTCATGTGTACCGTTACTTTGTCATTATTTCAGATCAGGATAGCCCCTACGACTATCCTTTTACGAGTTAGGAGTGCATATCTACAGGACACTGCTAGGGATATTCTTGCCCAGTCAAGGTAGGATACTGAACCTCTCTAACTGTGATGATATATGATTTTATATGACATGATATACTGAACTGTTTAGTGAAACAAAGCTGATACTTGGAACATACTTGTTTTGCAACTGTTGGTATGGAATGTTTATATCTGTTTGTCAATGATTGTGAAATGACATATGGCTTACTTCATTTATACTCGTCTTGAATAATGATCATGAATGTTTTATAAATACTTTACATGTGCTTACTGTGCCATATGTTACATCTTTACTTGATTGTTTTGGAAATGGTTTTCGAAATGATATCATATATACAGTTTATTGGCTGCCGTTGTGCCGGGGGTCTGAGAACACAAGTATATTGGCTGCCGTTGTGCCTGGGACCTGAGAACAACGTGAATTTTGGTTGTCGTTGTGCCGGAGGCCTGAGAACAACGTAATTTTCGTACTTTTGTTGTGTAGGGGGTAATGAGCCTGAAAACAACGAGTGTTTTCAAACTGTTTTCGTGCTTTCGTAGTGCCGGGGGCTATAAGCCTGAGAACTACGACTCTTGTCAAAAAACCCCGTAAATAACCTTGATTTACAAAAATAAAAACATTGGATATTTTTCACAAGAACAAAAACCCATACGATGTTCATACTGATTTATAAACCTTGATGCAAATTGTTTATTATAATGTTCCTTGTATCAATATTATTACTGTTGGTTGAGGTTGTACTCCTATTGGGCAATTCTTGCTCATGCTGTTTTATGCAGCAGGTTTCAGGTTTCTGGTAGAGTTTCGGCGGTAGAGAACTCTACGCAGGTTGCATTGGGTCTGGCAGTGTTCTAGGCGGTTCTTTATCAGTCGGTTAGGACTGCAGGATATATCTATATTTCTTTGGATTAATATTATATCCTCTATGCCAAGGTTGTTGGCATAAAATATGATACTCTCAGCACATTTGTATTTGTATTACTCGAACTTGGGCATGTATGCATTAAATCATACCATTTCATATTGTTATATATTATTTCTTCTATTATCCTGAGTATGGAAATACGAATGAGCAGGACAGGTTGTATCCACTTCTTGACACGTGTCGACCTACCCGGGACGGTTGGTATAATTGTCAGGTTGGGGTGTTACAAATGTTGTTGAACATAAAGGAGACAGACGTCATGTGTTCATTAGTACCACTGTCAATGACCCAATTAGTGCTTTGGGAAGGAGAAATAGATTTGCAAAAGAACGAAGAAAATTTACCAGTAAAGTTGGCTAAAGTGAGAGGAGGTAAGGATAACAAGTCCATCAACCGTTGACATTAGGCAGTATTTAGACTTGGGATTGAACTTTCAACAGGTGTGGGAGGATTTGGATTAGCGGGAACGTTATTAGCAAGATGGGGGGTGGCAGATTTGTTATTTACAAACCGATTCCCACGAGAATGATCCCAATTTAGAGGGTAACCGACTAACTTGTAGCATGTATCTTTCCAATGCCCAAGATTTCCACAATGCTCACGCTTTAGCCTACCACGTCCATGTCCATGCCCCTTGGAATCATAAGTACGGGCAGGAGGATTGAAAAAATCAAGCCGAGTTGCTGCCATAGCAATGAATTCAGCTGGTGGATATGGAAGATGTAAAAGTTGCTGCTGCTCTTCTTGATTGAGAATGGAATAGACCTTGCTGACAGTTGGAAGGACGCCTATGGTAAGTATTTGACTTCGAATCGATGCATAAGAGTCATTGAGCCCCATTAAAAATTCAAAGACGGGCTCTGTTTGCTTATGTTGTTACAGCAGCTTAAGAGCACCACATGAGCAACTTGAAAGATTTGTTAAAGTACTCAATTCATCCTAAAAAGATTTAATGGTATTATAGTATGCAGCAATGGACAAAGTACCTTGCTATATAGTGCTGATGTAGCGCTTCAACTTGAACAAGCATGGATTTTGACTTTGAGAAAACCGATTTTCAAGATCAATTCAGACTTCCCTAGGATTGTTGCAGTAAATCACGTTGGAGGCCAAGGATTTGTCAATGGAGTTGAGAATCCCGGACAAAACCATATCGCTGCAACATTCCCATGATAATAATTCTTTCGGATCTATTGGTGTTTAAATAGTTCCATCAACAAAGCCGAACTTGTTTTTTGCATTGAGGGCCATTTCCATGGCTCGTTGCCAGATATGATAATTGGATTCTGTGAGAGGTGTGGAGACAATGATGGCTCCTGGATGATCAGATGAATGAAGAAAATAAGGGGCTGAAAGATTAGAAGGTGTTGGGTTAATGGTAGCATCAGTCATGAATAAAGAAAAAAAAAACTCAAAAAAACAGAGAAAACAAGGATCGATTATTGCTATAATACCATGTTAAAGAAATAAACATGGGGAAAGGTGTATTTTTACTATATCATTCACATGAAAAATGTCCAGATTATATAGTACAAGGAGGAGCAAATCAAGCATTTAACTAAAGAAAATACAAAGGATACAGCTTGTTGGCCCAAAATATACTCTAGAGGGGGGTGAATAGAGTATTGGCAATTAAAAAACTGATTTATAAATGAGATATAGAGTTTTTGAAATCTTGAACTTTAGATAATTAGAATGCAAGATAAGATATCAACTCAGCAAAAAATAAAACAAGTAAATAAATTAAATGCAAGAGATTGAGTTAGAGAGATTCAAACACAAGGATTTTAACGTGGTTCGATCTCTGTCTACATCCACGTCTCAAGAACTCCGTCGAGATGATAAATCCACTATCAAGCTCTTTCAATGTGGAGAAACCTTTACAGCCTTCTTTATAAGGTGGAAAACACTCACCTACAATCTACTTTCAAAGGTGGTAGATTCTCACCTACAAGAGTTTCACAAAACCCTTAAATCTCACAATAAATACAAGTGAAGATAGAGTAACTCAATAAGTGCTTCAACAAGCTAATTTGTAATAAATACAAGTTTAACTAATAGCTTCTCAAATGCTCAACAAATATAGCTCAATCAGATTTTCACAAGGAAGCTTTAATGATGAATGCTCACAATAAATGATTTCAATAAATGATGAATAATATTGTAGGTAGTTCATGAGATCAAGAGCTCTAGATATAATGAACAAGGGCTAAAAAGGCCATTTGAAATCCCTCAAGTCTGATTGGAGAAGATTGGAGAAGAGGGGAGTGGTTAGAGTTCATTAAATGCTTGATTTGCCAAAAGAAGAAAGAGTCGTTTTGAAGTTGCAGAGGCGTTAGTCGACTAGGACAATAGAGTTAGTAGACTATTGAGCAATTTTTCAAAGCACTTTGGTTTCTCAGGCATGGTTAGTCGACTAAGCATAGAGAGTTAGCCAACTAGCTCATAAAAATTCTTTTGAAGCATTTCTGGGTTTAAATAGTTGACTGTGATACTATTCTTAGTTGACTAGAAACTTTAAAATCCACTTAGAAAAATTTACGGGGTTAATTAGTCGACTAGAAGATGGGACTTAGTCAACTAGCAACTCTGCTAACAAAACAATGGCTACTGGGGTGCACTTAGTCGACTAGGACATGAGTTTTAGTCGATTAAGACTTAGTTAGTCGACTAGTCCAAGGTGTTTAGTCTACTAGCTTAAGATTTCACAAAACATGGCTTTTGTTTGACATTTAGTCGACCGGAATAGATGGGTTAGTCGACTAGGAATGTTCTCAGGCCAATATTTCGAAATTCTTAAGTCTAATTCAACTTATAACACTTGAGCAAGTTAACTAAGAGTTCAAAAATATTTTTGGACAACTTTGAAAACATTTTCAATTATGAATGTCAATGCAACATTGAGTTATAAAGATTTCTCTTGAGTTATGCAATATTGAACATAAGAGATGCCTTACAAAATGTTCCTAACACAAGGAGAGCAACTTGGCTTCAAAGAGATCTTCATAAGTTTTGTCTTCAAGTTGATCTTTAAGGTTTGAACTTCATGAGCTTTGATTGAATATGATGCGCATTGAATTGCTTGAGATATGTTGATGAGCTCCAACAAGATATAACTTCAATTTTATGGAGACACAACACTTAACCACTTGTTAGAAATAAAGTATGTTTTAGTTATCATCAAAATGTGGTCAAAGACCTTAGGGCTAATACAGCTAATGAATCTATACATGGAAACCATGTGATTTAAATGAAAAATATATATATTGTATCAATATATGTGTTATTACAAACTACTCTCTTCATATATTAAAATTATCTCTTTTATAATATCTCTTATATAAGAAGTCCTAACTAGGGTTTAACTTTTATTAATAATTATTAATAAAATATTGTTTGGCTACAAGGTTAACAATGTTCCCTTATTAGCTAAATATTAAAATAAATAACTGAACTCTATGACAAATTATATAATTGTAAACTATATATATATATATATATATATATATATATATATAGTATAATTAAATTAAAATCTATAAAAATGTGGGGCATTACAAAAGATTTATCCACTAGAGAACAATCCAAATAAATATACATCAAGGTCAACGATTCAAAGAAATACTTTTAAATTACACAATTCAAACAAATTTTGTTAGAAAATTTATCTAGAATTGGATTATATTGTATCAAACAATTATTTACAGAATATAACAAATTGTATATCAATTCTGTAAAATACAGAATTATATACCAATTCTAATAAAGAATAAGAAGAAGTAACAAAAGACTACTTGAATAATAATTCTGTCAAACCAGAAAATTATTCAAGTAACAGAATGCATAAAATAAATAACTTACAAGTTTTACAGAATCTGAAGCAGGAAATTGTTTATGAGCTGGATCAAGGCAAGTGTTGGACACTTTGTCCTTAAAACAGAATACGCCCCTCCTATAGGTGCTTAGAGTTTGATGAACGCCTGCCTCCCAGAATACAATGATCACGTCTGCAGAGGAAGCTCTACAATCTACAGACACAACGAACCAGAATAATGTCTCTCTCTCTCTAAAAAATGTATGCAGACAATGCAAGACTGGAATGAATGAATGAATGATTCGACTTTAGGACCAGTGGCCTATTTATAAACTAACTGGTGCCCCTTCGTGAAGTGCTGAAGGGCACTAATTGGGACATGACCCTATGAAGAGTTGTAAAAACAGATACAACTCTTCACCATTGCAGAACAATCATGACTGTTTTGGGAAGAGCTGCATAGCCATTCTGGGTTGTAGGTTGGCCCAAAAAGATAATGGGCTTGGTCTAAATGGCCTCACCCCACCCGACCCAGTGCGGGCAGGCGCATGTGTGGTTTGGATCAATCCCAAGTTTGGGTAGGTGCTCTCCCCTCACAAAACTTTGGTATCCCTTGGGGTCCAACCCATAGGTCCAATATAAGGGTATATAAGCACACAAGATTCCCACTTTTATTCAATGCAGGACAAAGATGACTATCACCTTCAACCACTTTCAAATGGGTGATTTTAAACTACAATTTCTCATTCAAAACAATATTATTTTGAGCTTACTAATACAACACATTAATCTCCTTTATGAGATGAATGCATTCCAATATGGGCCCATTTCAAAAGCCTTGTGGGACCCATTTATAAATTAAACTAAAGTAGCTTACCTATGCTCAAAATATAAGAATATCCACTAATGAATAATGTAAAGCTAAGTCCTCTTTGATTTGTTCCTATCTTGTTACATTCTTTGGTCTAGCAATCTTCCTCTCTAACCTTCACATTAAATGATATAGATAAGAAAGAATGCAACAATAAGTAAACAAATATAAATAATAGGCAAAACAAGGTTGTAATTTTTTTATAAGTAATTGAAAAAAATGCCATAATCTTTATAGTATCACATATTGTACCTACATAAGGAGAGTATCTTTATATATATATATATATATATAGAGAGAGAGAGAGAGAGAGAGAACAATCTAGATATTAGTTAGAATGATTATTATGAGAATTTACTTGTTGCTCAAATAAAAAATCAATGATTGATTGGAAGTATTTGGATTCTCAATAAATTTTATTGTAAATCTATTTTTTCAATAACCACTAAAGAACCAAACACTATACAAACCTAAAGTCTATACAGCGGGTCATAAAATTAAACCAGCTTCCTTTAATTTCACCTCCTTTTCTGGGCTTAGTCTTACCTACATTTATCTGTAACATACCAACAACACATGTTTGTCAATTCAACTTTATCGATCTTCCACAGTCTAAACGAAAAGGATAAATCAATTAATAAAATTGCTACTTGTAACTTTAATCATGTGAGGTAATCTAGCTAGTGATGAATTAGCGGATTCAATTGGAAAAGGCTAGACCTTAACCACATGTTAATTAGGCAATTAATCAGTAATTCTTGCTTAAGTTGTTGGAGAGAGAGAAAATAACGAACATAATTTTAAGAAAAATACTATATCCATCACCCAACACTTTAATCCAGAATTAAAAACTATCATGATGTGTCCTGCTTTGAGTGGTGAGATCTCTCATTTCAATCCTTTTTTCACACACTACTTAAACCACAACATATTATGATGATTTTTAATTTCGAGTTAAAGTGTCGGATCTTGCTAGCTAGTGATCGATCATATGACCAATATATATATATATATATATATACAGAATTGTTCGGTTGCGGGATGGACCACAAATTATTTTACGGTCTTGGTGACGTGGCTTAAGAAAGTTAATAATGGCTGCTGCAAAAACGCAGCTTACACAAACCAGTCTCCAAGAAGCTGCCGTGGCTTAAGAAAGTCAAGTGGGTGCTGCAAAAACGCAGCTTAGCAGTCAGCCAAATTAGCTTGAAAAAGCTGGCTCTTTTGGTGACCAAATAAAAAACGAAAAAGGTTACATATTTGAAGCATAGTTGGAATAATACTCCGCCGTGAACACTTGATTTGTTCCGCCGAGATGTCGTGAACTCCCGAAGGCTGAAGATTGAAGACTGTAATGTTAACAGTCAAGTGCCTTCGAGAAAAATACGATTCATGTCATCATGTGAAGGAATTTGCAATTTTGAGGGTTTTTTGTGTTAAATTTACCACTTTAACCTTTAAAGCTTTAAGGCATTTTAAGAGTATGGACGCTATTTTAGTAATTGTGGTCCAAATTTAGCATTTGAGAAAAATCCACCAGGTTTAATCAAACCATTTACAAATCCGCAAAATCCGGTGGTTCAACTGGCAGGTCGTCCAGTTTTCACAAAAAATATTAATTTTTGCTTCATAAAAGTTTTAGTGGATTAAACCAACCAAAGAAAGGACCGGGTACCGATTTAACCGGCCGGTCCGATCTGAGTTTTAAAACACTAGAGAGAAGTCAACGTCTAATTTATTTTTAAATAAATAAATTTGCAGTTTGATATTCTATTCGAGATTGAATATATCAAATGAAAGTTTTTAACAAATTTAGCTATTTATTTTAGTTGTATTGTTTACAATATTGTTGATTTTTTTTAAGCTATATATATATATTTTAAAAATATTACATGTGCATTGCATGCGATGTAAGACTGCAAATTATATTTTTTATAAATACATATATAACTTGATTTTCAAATATTTCATTTTAGTTATATTATTCGCTCAAATTATGTTTCATTCATTAAATTTTTTTTCAAAAAAATTTACAAGTGCAACGCATGTGGTGCATTTGCAGCTGGTTATAAATAAAAGCTAACTACAGTAGAAGTCAATGGTGACTGCACTTTTTATATTAATAAAGTAATAATAATCATTCAGTGATAAAATTAAAGAAATAAGGTAGTGCGCATTGGATCACTTGGGTGGATATAGACATCTAGTACAAGTTTCGGTTTATATACCATCATTCCCTTCAAATTAAAAGAAATTCAAATATCTTCCAAAAGAAAATGTTGAATATCACCGGTGAAATATTAACTCTTTTTTGAACGGAGATACTTTGCCTCCTTAATAATATCTTCTTCCATATCTTCATCAATCATCATTTTTTAAAAAGTTATCGGCACTTCTCAAATAGTGGGTCTTACTGAATACACTATATCTCTAAAATAACCATATCGATCTGTTGATTGATCGATCTTCACTCCTTGATTAATTTGATTTTCATCAAATTATTTATATGTTAGTGGGGCCTCTTAAATAGCCAAAATACTTAATTTCTATAAAAATAATTGCCAAAATAATCTAAATCAGTTGATCATTTGAGCATAAGACTCATTAAATGGAACCTAGTTTTTAAGGTAGCATTTGACAAAAGTATATAATTGTCACAAAAAATCTAAAATATTATATATTTTTCTAAACTGCTTTGATTTCACCCATTGCAGTTTTTAAATTTGGGTGAACACTAATCAAGGTGGGTCTGGACTCAATAACTAGCTTCTAAACATAATTTTTCTATTTTGGATGAAATTTTAATTTTACGCATATATATTAAAGACCTGCAGTTAGTTCATTTGTATTGTTTTTTTTTTTTTTTTTTTTTTTCTCTCTTTATCTATTACTGTGATTTATATGCAAGATATTTCTGATTTTTGGATCTCTGTGTGTGTGTGCATGTGTGTGAACTGTACCTCTTGCCTCATATATTTCTTAATAATTATTTACTTAATAGTTGTGGTGTTTTACTCTTTTATTGGATTGAAATTTAATATATATTTCTGAACTTATCCTGCTACCTTACAGTTCTATCTCCATCTCAGCATTATCTTGCCTCTATCATGGCTTAAAATTTTAGGTATGATGTTGGAAGTGTGTCTAATTTATTTATATATAAGAAGGCATATGATAGCTACAGGGCCAGGGTTCAAGCCAATTGTTCGTACAGGAAGGGAAGAATGTGGGTTCCAATTACTTGATTTTGAGAAAGAATGTGGTCATAAGGAGTCTTGTTTGAGTCAGTGGTGTTGAACCCATTAACATGGAAAGGATCATGAGACAACCCACCTGGAGTATTATTCCAACTATGGTTCAAATATGTAACCTTTTTCGTTTTTTATTTGGTCACAAAAAGAGCCAGCTTTTTCAAGCTAATTTGGCTGACTGCTAAGCTGCGTTTTTGCAGCACCCACTTGACTTTCTTAAGCCACGGCAGCTTCTTGGAGACTGGTTTGTATAAGCTGCGTTTTTGCAGCAGCCATTATTGACTTTCTTAAGCCACGTCACCAAGACCGTAAAATAATTTGCGGTCCATCCCGCAACCGAACAATTCTGTATATATATATATATAGTTAATTTGGAAGATAGAAAACATGTGATTAATGCAAGAGTTGACTAGGTACAACAAATTTGGGACACCATAATCATATATAAATTATGAATTACTAAACAAATACGTTGACTGGGCGTTTGCTTTAATTTAGTCACCTTTCTCTTTCATCATGGGCCATTTGGGAGAGGGTGAGTGAGAATAAAGAGCATAGAGAATGTGAAGAAAAGATTTTTAAGAAAAGAAGAGAATAAAAAAGCAATATTAATATTCTATACTTGTTTCTTTTAAGTAATCTAGGTCGGTGGTGACCTCATACCTAGCTTGCCACCTGTCATGTTTTCTTTCATTGGATCTGCAGAATGAGATCATTCCTCTTCTTGGGTCATGTGCTGTTTGGTCCCATTACGATTTTGTATCAAAACAGTCAATTTCCAAATCCCAACGAATTGGCCTCTACGTCTAGTTTATATATATATATATATATATATACATACAGAGAATTGCTAGCATCTGGTCTGCCCGAAACTAGCTGCATCCAGTCGTCCGATCCTATTTAGGGAATGATGCAGGTTACGGTTTTACATTTCGATTGTTGGATTTTTTATTCATACAGTGTTTGTCATTCCTGCAAAAAATTACATTGATCCGACGGTTGGTTTTTGAGAAAATTGACTTTGAAAAAAACTAGAAAAAAATTGTCTTTTTTTATTCTTTGTATTCCAGTGTTTTTTTCTATCAAAACAGTCGGTTTTCTCCAGAATGAATCATTGAATTCATCGGGTCGTTGAATTCATTTGGATATTGCTTAAAATTATTTAAAACTGTTGTTTAAGATTATTCGGATTTGTGTAGGTGCGCGCATTTGAACCCAACCATTACATAATTTATTTTAGGACATTTTTTTATAATAAAAAAAAAATTACATATATGTTTCAAGTTTACGATCGATCTCCATGGACTCCTGTTGCTAGAAAAGCATTTGTTTCCTTACACGAAAAATCATTTTCTTTTATTCTTTTTCATTTGGTATATAGATAAGGAATATTCAGGCAGCAAAACGAAGTTGCAAATGCAGAGAATTCAAGGCAATTTGAGCTTTTTCTTTCATTTAATTTTTAATTTATTCTCAATCATGCATTGAATAGAAGGTGATGAGTGGGGTATGGATGGGAAGGATACTAACGGATTGTGTAAAAGGAAAGGTATATTTAGAGAGAGAGAGAGAGAGAGAGAGAGAGTCTTTTTATGATATGGTTGCTTTGAATCTCATGCCTTGTTGCCAACCAGAATGCTGGTGAGTTGGTTCCTTGTCGTGGTTGAAGTCGAGACAAAAAATTAATAAAGTGGCGGGAATGTTTCCAACGGCTAGTCTTTGCTTTTCTTTGAAAAAGTTAAAAAAAGAAAGATTCTATCTCAATCTCAACAAGAGATAGGGCCCAAAACACACAAACATATATATGTACTGCCTCCCCATTTAATGTCCATATCACTACTGAATCATATTTAATTCCATTCAACATCAATATATATGTACGTTTTTAATTCATTTATTAATGGGTTTAATGCCTACGAAAATGGGCATCTTATCTACAAAGAGAATGGCTTAAAAAAATTTATTTTTAAAAGTACATAGGGTTGCTTATTTAGTGCTAAAAAGAATGGCTCTATTTTAAAATATTCTCTTTTGGTTAATTATAAGAACAACTACTTGAAGTTGTTCTCTTTTGATTAATTTTAAGAACAGCTACCTCAAGTCGTTCTCTTTTAAAATCATAGTGATCCGACGGTTGGTTTCTGAGAAAACTGACTTCGAAAAAAACTGGAATAAAACTGTCATTTTTTTATTCTTTGAATTTCAGTTTTTTTTTCAAAATCGGTTCTCAGAAATCAACTGTCGGATCACTATGATTTTTTGCAGGCATGACAAGCATTGCATGAATAGGAAATCCAACGGTCGAAATGTGAAACCGTGATCTGCATCACCCCCAAAATGGGGGTGACCGTATTTTTTCACAGTCAGGCAGGCTTGACTGTATCATTTCTGTATATATATATAAAGAAATGATCTAGTCAGCATATGCTTACTTTAGTTAAAGTCAGCAAATAACACAAGCCCTTAGATTCTCATTCACTTAATGAAAGATTCTTCTCAAGATTCCAATCCAAGGGTTTGCGTTCTTTGCTTACTTTAGCTTAAAGTCAGCAAATGCTCACTAGAATATTTTTCTATATATATATATTTGAGGGAATATTTTTATATGAGGGCAAAAATGGAAATTTGCCCTCACAATTGTTAGTGTGGAGTGCAGTTGGTGCTGAGTGGATTGAGCGCAGATATCATTTGCCTATAAAGAAAATTCCACTCGTCCTTCCTTTGTCATCGATCCCTCTTTGTCCTCTCTAGTGTATCGATCTGACTAACTTGGAACAGCTATTTCGAGAAACTGACCGTTGGATTCAATGTTAATCCACGTATACTTATCATGAATACAAAAAATCACGTTTATCCAATGGTCAGTGTTTGCAATTTTGAAGAAAAAAAAAAGTAAACAATAATGAAAAATCACTGAAAAACTGTCATAGTCTATTTTATAAAAAACCGACCGTTGAATCAATGTGATTTTTTGCATTCATGATACGTATAAGTGGAGCATCAAATCCAACGGTCAATTTCTCAAAATAATTATTCTAAGTTGGTCAGATGTACTATAGAGGATTTTGATTCATCTATTTTTAAATTTGAATAACCTAGCTAGTTACTTAAGGTTCTTACTCATTCTTTGTAAGACTTCTGGTATGGGAAAAGTATTTGAGAATCTGATCGTTGGATTAGATATTCTACGTATACACATCAAGCATGCAAAAAAAAATCATGAGAAAACAGCTAAATGATATTTTGGGAGGAGCAGGTACGTGGCAAAAGTTTCCCTCCAATTTCTCTATCTCTCTCTCTCTCTCTCTCTCTCTCTCTCACACACACACACACACACACACACACACACACAAACCCCTCAAGCAAGCAAGTAACCTCTCGTCTTCCGATCACCAGCCTTCCCACACGGCACCGGAGCAGCTACCGTCAAAGAGAACGACTATAAGCCGTTCTGTTTTTAGGGTCAAAGAGAATGGCTATTAGCCATTCTCTTTGCTTGACGAATGAGAACAGGTCTTTGATTAAAGAGAATGGCTAGTAGCCGTTCTTTTTTATTAAAGAACGAGAACTATGGCTAGTAGCCGTTCTTTTTTATTAAAGAACGAGAACTGCTAGTAGCCATTCTCTTTGACCCCCCTCTACTAGAACACGCATGGAGAGACCGATTTTTAGAGCCGTTCTCTTTGATCCCTTAGTTTTTTATGCCCAATTAACCTTAAGGAAAAAAGAGAAGGTGATAGCCGTTCTCATAGACCTTTTTCCTTGTAGTGAATGTGTTTGCGGGTAAAAAAAAAAATGTTTTTCTCGAAAATGAGTGCAGAAAAAGAAATGAAAAATGTGGAACTTGAAATGGTGTTTTCCGTGTTTTCCTTCGTATTTTTATTGAAAACATAGAAAAATGAACGAAGTACAGAATTAAACTCATTTTCTGAATTTTGAAAATTGAAAATGAAAATTATGTTTCCTATAAATTAAATAGAAAACATTTTTGCAAACCAAATAGGTCGATAAACTTTTCCTCTCCTTTTCCTTTCTCTTTTTGATATCCAAAATGAGGTTTGATATCCAAATTGAGGTTAAAACAGCCCATAATTTCCTTTCAATTCTAAAATCACATGTATTGTATTTTCATTTCTAGCTAGGATTTTTATGTAGTGATTTGTTAACAAGATTTTTACTCAAGGAATTTTAGCCTTTGTTTGGATGTTAGAAATTAAGAATGAAGGAAAGGAAAAGGAATGGCTTAGAAATGGCAATTAAAGAGAATTTATTTTTAAATAATTTGTATTTTTTATTTTCATTTCCCCCGTGCTATCCAAGATCCAAACAAAACCTTACGTGAGATTTGTAAATTTTTATTTTCAATCCAAACCGTACGTCTATATGATATATAGATAGCTCCTTTGCTTTGGGGACAATTTTCCAGGCCTGCAGGTATTATTGAATTTTCAGTACTGATGCATGCATGAACTACTTGAGTTTAAGCAAAGATTGAATAGTCCATCTTCATGTGCATCACATATCATTTTATGAGAAGAGTGAAGCAATACATGAAACAAATAGTTGCCTAATTAAGTATAAGAACAGTAAATATTGAAAAAAAAAAAAGAAAAAAAAAAGAGATTGAGAAAGAGATAAATATAGAACAAAATCATTCAAAATCCATGAGTGCAAATTGAGCTAACATGATAGTCTGCCACTCTGCCGGGCAGATTTTAGAATCCCAACAGTGCAAGATAAGAAATTGAAATGTTCTGAACAATTGAAGCCGAAGGAACCAAATATAGTTCAAGCTAAGAGATGTTGCACTTTTGGAAGTAAGAAAATGGACCCACTATCTCCTTAAGTAAGTGTATGTGTGGAGAGAGAGAGAGAGAGAGAGAGATTTATAAGAAAATGAAAAAAAAAAAAAAGGATGGAAAGGCCATAAGGAGAGATAAAGTTGCTACATGCATGAGTATGAAGTGAGCAAGCATGATACCATTGGTAGTGGTCATTCTAGCTTCCTCCTGTTGCAATATTTCATTTCTAGTACAGTACATAAGAGATGTTGAGTAATAAACAAACAAAGACTATATACAGCTGCCATAGGGTTGAACCTTGTATTCACAAGAATAATTCAACTAAGTACTTAGAAGATTCATTGAACAATAATCAAAAGTTTCAAAAAGAAAAAAAAAAGGTCAATCATCGATCACTAAGTCTTAATCGTGTTAAAGTAAGATCTTAAAACGATTAAGCGAGATTCCATCCTATCCTTTGTCACAAAATGACCACTTTTAAGATCAATCACTTGAACTTCATGTTTCTATTTGACAGACTTTTACCATTACACCGAACAATAAACCCTAATAATCTAAAATTTACATTATATTATTGAACTCAATTACTCAATTTTAATATCTAATTTAACCAAACAAGAGCTACCCTACTATTCCCAAACTCGAATATATCTATATATATATATATATATATATAGTAATAGAAAAGCATATACAAATAAGAATTGAACTTGAAATTAAAGAGACACCTTTTTGAGAAGTTGAGTATGAGTTAATTAAGCTTATGTACTGGAGTGTGTGTATATATATATATACACACACGCACGCAGAGCTAGGTGTATCACAAGGGGTGCCATGGCACCCTTGACTTGTAAAAAACTATTGTATTAGTTATATATTATATGTATTATATGATAAATTAAGTATATTATTTACAATATGGCACCCCTCCACTGCAAAATTAATGGAGTTGAGATGGAGAGAGAGAGATCGAGAGGAAAAGTGAAGGAGAGGAAGGAAATTTGAAAATTTTGTGTATGAATTGCTTATACTAAATTATCTCTTTGTTTTCCTTCTTTTGAAAATTTTTTATCACATGAAACTCGAAGAAATTTGTGGTAAATTTTAGTGAATTTATCCTTTATAAAATGCAAAAATTCTCTCTATTGGGATTTGACATGCTTAAACTTTAAAATTTTTGAATTTTTAAACTTTTGACACCCCCTGATAAAAAGTTCTGGCTCGGCCTCTGTATATATACAACTTAATAGTGTGTTTACTAAAAAAAACAAAAAACTTGAAATGACTTGGTCGAACTTATAAAGAAAAATGAATTATAGATCACAATTCAACTTGAAGATTTTATGGCATTGCAATTCAATTCCTTCTAGCTTTTCTAAACAATTTTTTGCATGAAAAATAATAAGTACAACTAACCTAAATATTAAAAAAGTGCAAAGACAAGGGAGAGAGAGAGAAATGATTGGCATCTTAAAAGGGAGTTTTGGTTTGCGAAACACAAGAAGCCTATAAAAAGAAAAGAAGGGTGTTGATCTGGAGATTACATAAAGAAAGTCGGCTTCTTAAAGTAAATTTTTTGAGGGACAGCTTGTGGGTTGGTTATAACGAGGATATACCTGGTCCACGCCGAACCTTGTTCTTTCTTTTTGTTTTTTTTTCCTTTTTTTCTTTTTCCTTTTCTTCTTTTTTTCACTTTCTGTCAACAGTGACAATGGAACCCAATGAGCTATTTTTTGTTTTTATCATTTTTTTTTATGCCAATATTAACATAAAGTGGCTTAATTGGATCATATCTTATTTATTGATTTTAATTTCAATCTCAATCTTATTTTTATGTAGGTACACTAACGATGGAATAATAATCTCATTAGTAGGCCGGCGCAGCTTTAAACGGTCCATTCAAATATTAATACAGGTATATATATAATGGAACACGTAACCTGATTAACGAGTTTTTATTTTTCAATATTTTTAAATATAAAATTGTACGTATTAGTGTGTTACGTGCAAGCAAGGTAACAAGATTTTTTTTTTCTTTTTTTTTTTGATGACGAGGGTGTTCGGGCCAGCTTGCGCGCACCTCGATTGATCCCCGGGTGACCACAATATCCTACTAACCACGGATACCGAGTAAGAGACAAAGTAAATACTTTGGGTAGGTGGCCCAGGAGACTCGAACGGGGACCTCGGACTTGGTACGCCGAAACCCAACCTTCTGAGCTACCCTCTTGGGTGAGGTAACAAGATTGCTACTTCCTATCATTGATGTATAGCTCTTTTATTTACTGCTGCATATATATTTATATAGTGCTTGAAACCCGTATATGCTATTGGTTCTTGAGTCTCATGTGCAGTGAATATTCCTTGTATCATCAACTAAGATAAACATGAGTGAGAGAGAGAGAGAGAGACAGAGAGAGAAAAGTTAATTTATTGAAAATAATAGAACATACATGGATTAGTAACACCAAATTTAAAGTTATTCTCCTATAGGGATTCTCATCCCATCTTAATCTTAATTATCCCAACAAACTTTTGATCCCCAAAAATGTGGGGGCCACTTTAGGGTCACATTAATATTTACCTAATCATAGCCTACCTGTTCAATGTTTTTAATTAATAAATTCCAATCCTTGAATTGTCTCGGCTCAAATAACCTTGTCCATCATAAGTAAGGGAGCAACACAATTGAATACGTACAGTGCACAAATTTTTTTTTTTTTTTTTTTGATAATCGGGTGTCCGGGCCAGCTTACGCGCACTTCGACTAATCCCGGGACCCTGAAGTTAACGACCGGGAAAGCCCTCCAATGGCTCCAAGAGTTTAGCACGAGTCGAACTCAGGACATTTTCTTCTTGAGGCGTGGTCCCTTGCCAACTGAGCTACCCCTCGGAGTTAGTTCACAAATTAGCCTCAACCCATAAGCAAATTCATTCAAATTAATTGTCATTTCTCTCAACCCTCAACCCACGTACGTGTATATATATATATGAACTGAAGAACTAATTAATACATTTATTCATGATATGCTTTGATATATTGAAATGCTACCCATTAATTACTGAGATCGATCATAAGACAATATTTATTATCAGACCCATTTATCAAAAATAGAGATGGAAAAAAAAGTAAAAAAAGAATGATAAAAAAGAAAAAAGAGAGAAGAGGGAGATCGAACAAAATGAAGGGCACATCTTATCTTTAAACTTAAAAGTTTGTAAGGGTCAGAGTCTCGAAAGTCATACAGATAATTTGGGCTGGCAGTGATTGGGATGGATGTGTGTGTTTCTCTCCAACAAAGTAATTTTGTCTCTGAAGATCTTGAAATTTGTGATCAAAGGTGTGTCATCAACACCATTTATTATTCTTGTGGCCCCTTCACCCCCCCAGTATCATAATTATCCTCTCTCTCTCTCTCTCTCTCTCTCTCAATTTCAGAGCATCATTTAATTTTGATAAAGAATTCAAAAATATGATCATGATTTGGAGAACTTACATAGTCCCTCGAGTAAACACTGTACCCCCACAAAATTTTCAATATTTCATAGTTTTTTTTCTTCTCTTTTACTGAGCAGTTCCTTGGATAATTATATAGATAAATTATAAATTACCAATAAAAAATTTTATTTACTAATCTTAAGGAAAATATTTATTTTAGTAACTATATATATATATATATATATATATATATATATATATATAGAATACAAAAATGTTGAAAAAATTATATGTGACTATATAATAATATTAATAAATAAATAAATAAGAGCAGTCATGGAGAATTAGAACATAGCAGAAAGACAAAAGAGAAAAAAAACAAAAAACCTAAAGATGGATAAAGAGTCTTTAAGTAAGGTGTGGAGAGTGGAATAAAGGCAGGGATAATGTAGAATAAAGTGATTTGGATAATTTAATAAAGGGAGGACTTAAAAAAAAAAAACAAAAATACTATCTATACAACCAGGAACTTTAACTCGAATTTAAAAACCACCATGATGTGTCATGCTCTGAGTGGTGTGTGAAAAAGATAGAATCTATTTGAAAGAAAGACTAAACCACTCAAAGCATGACACATCATGGTGGTTTTTAAATTCTGGTTAAAGTTTCTGGTTGTGTAGCATTTTTTCAAAAAAAAAAAAAAACGTTTTTATGAATACGTAAGTACGTAAAAATCTGAAAAATAAAACATTTACAGCACAATCAAAATTCTAAAAAAAAAATTGAGAACATTTCTTCACTTCTTTCGTACGTGTATCATTTTCGAAGTAAAAAATTTTACATCGTAAATGATTTTACATTGTAAATTACTTCACAATGAAACAAACATAGCCTAATTTTAAATTAATGTAGTCCATAGCAGTATGACAAGGTTTGAAATATGATCCATTGAAAATATATCACGCACGATTCATATCCACCAATTGGATTAGTTGGCTGGGATTCACGCCTCATAAAGCGGAAATCTCAGTTTTGACTCATGGCAATTTTTATCAGATCCTCCTTATGTAGATGTCTAGGTTTTTTGGGATGGTACGTACGTATGTTCCAATTAATTATCATCATTTTAAGACTTTTTTTTAATGTAAAATTAAACCCACATTAATTATCTGTTGGACCACAATTTATCATAAAGAAGAAAATTAATAAGTATAGCACTATTCTAACTATATATCAAGGGTCCTTTAATGATGCAAGTGATAAAATATTTGACAACATAAATATGTGCATGCTCTTCGTGTGATCTTCTTATTGTGGCCAACTAATTTATAATGCGGTCCGAATTTATGATTAATTAATTGCAACCATGTATATTTTTTTATTATAAATTACTAGCTTTTTGAAACAGTTAATTAATAAAGTAAAGTATCAATGCATCCCAAGGCACTTTGTGTACACCTATTCATACATGGTGTGTGTATATATATATATATATATATATATATATATATATATATATATATATAGAAATGCTATTATGAGGCCCACCTTACGCAAGGTTGCATAAGGTTGTCTCCATATGGCCAATTTTATATGACAGTTCGTAAAATTGACCGTTGAATTTGATGTCCATCTTCTGTATGTCATGCCTGCAAAAAATCACAGTGATCCGACGATTGGTTTTTGAAAAAAGTCGTGAAAATATGCAACTCATTTGTTCTTCAAAATATTACCATTTTTTGCACGTAGATTTTTTCAAAAACCAACCGTCGGATCACTGTGATTTTTTGCAAGCATGACATACAGAAGATGAGCATCTAATCCAACAGTCAGTTTTACGAACTGTCATATAAAATTGGCCATATGGAGGCGACCTTAGGCAACCTTGCGTAAGGTGGGCCTCATAATAGCATTTCTGATATATATATGCAAGTGTTTTCAGAGCTTGACATGCAGGAGGGTTGAAAAGGAAATAGCAACCCAGGGGGGTAGCTCAGATGGTTGGGTTTCGGCGTACCAAGTCTGAGGTCCCCGTTTTGAGTCTCCTGGGCCACCTACCCAGGTATTTTGCCTTGTGTCTTACCCGGTGTCCGTGGTTAGTAGGATATTGCGGTCACCCGAGGGATTTAGTCGAGGTACGCGCAAGCTAGCTCGGACACTCTCGTCAAAAAAAAAAAGGGAAATAGCTAGCCAATAAAATATTGAAAAGGAAAAAAAATAAATTTTTGAAGTTTGGATCAACATATTTAGTTACTTAGAAGTATTTATGTTACTAAATTCCATGCTCTCTCTCTCTCTCTCTCTCTCTCTCTCAGTTTATTAACATATTTCATGTGATGTCCAGTGTCCTCATTAGTCTTGTTGAGTATTAATTCATTTGGGTGGTACACACACATACATATATATATATATATATATGCAAAAGTAATTAATTAGAGGAGAATATGGCGAAAAATTCAGCGGCCAATAGTAAGGACCACCATGAATACTTTGA
Source organism: Hamamelis virginiana (assembly GCA_017140935.1). NCBI lineage: Eukaryota > Viridiplantae > Streptophyta > Magnoliopsida > Saxifragales > Hamamelidaceae > Hamamelis > Hamamelis virginiana. Next base: position 1,851,188 of record JAESVK010000164.1, read on the forward strand.
ATATTAGTTTTCCGTCATAAGCAAGTCTGGTACTTGAAGGAAGAACCCACTGAACAAGAAACTATTTTTAGCACTCTCGACTCTTGCTTGGCACATTCACAAGAGATGTTGAAATTGCTCCTTTTTGTTTATTAATTCCCCAATTAATTAGTTAGGACAAAATCAGTTTAGGTAGTACTAATCATTCTTATGTATAATATGCATACCACGACACCCTTGATCTAAACCATGCCTCAAAGAGGCTAGATTTTGGCCAATTCTTGCTTACAAAGCAGCTTACTCAGATCAACGAACCTAAGCATATTTGCATTTGTATTCCACTTTCACGGAATAGATTTCGGATGCGAACAGATGGAGGAGCGTCAGTACATACCCATTTTTTAAAATTTAAAGAAATTTGGAATTAGGATAGGTGTATATATATAGTTTAATATAATAATAAAAAAATCATTTTCTAAACTAATTTGCAAACTTTCAAGCAATTGTAATCACTTGTGCTTTAATTTTCAACAAATATTGGGAATGTCTCCAACTTATACTCAGGCGCGCCATGCCTCATGAACTTTGCGAGCGCCATAACACCCTAAAGAATCTTGAAGAATTCTCAACCTCTATTAATAAAAGTCTTTTTTAACACACGCTTCAATTATAACATTAGAGCCAATATTGGTTGTTGATCAATAGTTACTATTTTTTTTTTCTTTTTTTTGCCAAAGCAATAAGGCTTTCAAACTGTCAGAACCCGAAAGCATAGAATTATAGTAATCTAAATCGAATTATGGGCAAAACTCTATGTCCACCATCCAAATAGTTTTAAGGTTCCAAGTCAACCTTTTTTTTTTCTTTCTTTAAAAAATTTCTTTGGGTAAGAAGGTTTTAGACTTTTAAGTCAACTTACATGGGAGAGATTTTGTTTTATTTATTTTGAAGCTCTTTTTCTTTACAAAAATTTTCTGTGGGTCTCTCTCTCTCTCTCCCTCCCTCCCTCCCTTTGTCCTCTCCACTCTCTGACACACACACTGCTCTCTATATGGCGTAAACTTGATGCCTGATAGTGCAAGCAAAGCAAGCACCCCACCTTTTTTTTTTTTTTTTTTTTATCTCCCTCCCTTAAACTCACTGTATTCCTCTTTGTCTGTAAAAATCTGCTTTTTTCTTTTCTCTCTCCTCTCCTTTTTTGGCCTCACTACTACTATAAGCTCTTGCTTAGTGCTTCTTCACTAGCAAAACCCACCTGCAAAACTCTCTCCATTGTCCTCCTTCACCTTCTCCACTCTTCTTCTTCACCACCCACCTGTCATACAACTTTTTTTTTAATCCAAACCCTTCATTCTCTCTCTATATTTTCTTAGTCAAATATTGTCTTTCTCTTACAACCTTGTGCTTTGTTATGGAAGGTGTTTAAGGCTCAAGATATTGAGAGAGAAAGATAGAGAGAGAGAGAGAGAAACTAGTGATGTGGGTAATCTCTTAAACTGTGCTCGATCATGATCTGTTGAAGAAGAAATAGTAACCAATCAAGCTGCTTTAATGGTACTCTTCATGCCATTTTCTTTCATCTTTCTCCATCTTTATTTCTAGTGGAAAAAGAATGCAGAAGGTTTACTACTAGCTACTCATCTTCCTCCATCCATCATTTTCCTTCATGGCTAGCTAGGTAGTCTCCTGCGTTGACCTCTCTCTCTCTCCCTCTCTCTCTCAAGGGTTAGATATAGAAATGCATGTGTAGAGTGAGAAAGAGAATTATTTCCTCATTTTGTATTGTCTACATGTCCAGCTCTTGTCTACATTATTAACTAAAATCTGCTTGATATTCAAAGTCTAGTAGATTAAATTGTTGAAAGTCCTTTTGTTGCTTTCTTCTTTCCATCAAAGGTTATGGACTTATAGAGCCTTAGAGTCCAGCAAACCCCAGAACAGTCCTCTCTCTCCCTCTCTCTCTCCCTCTCTCTCTCTCAGGCCAAAGCAACTACAATTCAATTATCTGGGACCAAAGCTAGCTTCTGCCTCTAATTCATTAGAGTGGGCCATTTTTCTTTGGTGTTCAATCGACAAAGAAGGGTGCTTAAGATTAGTTGTCAACAGTCCATAGGTTCTAGATGGTCCTGTATTGTGTTGGTTCTAAAAGAGTGGACAATTTTAATTTTAAGAAAACTCCTCCTAGGTAGAAATATTTTAAGGCAGAAACCCCACTTTTTAAATTTAATCATTTAGGCCTCTAATTCTCTCCTTTCTTGTTCCTTCTCTTTTGGTCTCCAAACAAACCAACAAGAAAGAAATTATAAAAAAAAAAAGATCTAGAGATGGAACTTTCAAGTCAAGAAGGTGATATCCCAATTCCAATAAACAGTACATATGGTGGTGGGGGACATGGGCATGGGCATGGGCACATGATCCACCATGATCCTGCACCCCACAACCACATTATTCCTTCTTCAGCACCCCAGATCCCCTCCTCCAATGGCCCCCCCATACCCACAACCCTAGAGGACCATATGCCCTACAAGAAGGTAATTAGGTACAAAGAATGCCTCAAAAACCATGCAGCAGCCATGGGAGGGAATGCCACTGATGGGTGTGGTGAGTTCCTGCCTAGTGGTGAAGAAGGTACACTCGAAGCCCTCAATTGCTCTGCCTGCCACTGCCATAGAAACTTCCATAGAAAAGAAATTGAAGGTGAGACATCATCCTCTTGTGACTGCACCTACCATAATAACATTAACCCACAATATCTCAACAGGAATAATAATATTGGGAGGAAAGTCATTTTGGGGCATCACAAAGGTATTTTAGGTCCAGAGGCTTTAGGGTATGCTACTAATGCAGCTGCAGGACCACTTATCCCTTCAAGAGTAGTAGCACCACCACACCATCAGATGATAATGTCCTACAACATGCCCACTGCAGGGTCCCTCCCTTCAGAATCTGATGAACAAGAAGATGGCCATGGGATTGTGTCCTGCAGACCACCTCAAGTACTTGTGAAGAAGAGATTCAGGACCAAGTTTTCTCAGGAACAGAAGGAAAAGATGCTCAACTTTGCTGACAAAGTTGGTTGGAAAATTCAGAAGCAAGAAGAATCAGTGGTGCAACAGTTCTGTCAAGAAATTGGTGTCAAGAGAAGAGTCCTCAAGGTTTGGATGCACAACAACAAGCACAATCTAGCCAAGAAGAATTCCTCCAGTACTGCTTAAAAAAAAAACCAAAATTAATGATTTCTATCTCCTCTCTCTCTCTATCTCTCTCTTAATTACTTTGTGTTAGCTAGCTGAAAGTGTTTTTTTTTTTTTTCCTTTTTATAATTATATTTTATTTTCCATGGGTCTGTTTCTTGGGTTCTCTTTGATTAATAGTTAAAATAATATTGGTTATGTAATGTGACTTAATTAGTCAAATTAATTGGGTTTGGTAGAGTTTCCAGTTGTGGGTGATGATGTTCTTGTGATCCAATCCATTTAGCCATCTGAGAATCTCCTATGTATGAATCAATATTCTAATCTAAAGATGAGCTCCTTAATTTAATCCCTTAATTCTTTTCTCTTTTTATTTCAGTTTCAGAAGTTAGTTAAATGTAGTTTGCTTTGCTTTCTTTTGAATGAAGTTCTTCTTTCACCCAAACTAAACAAAAACAAAACAAAAAAACATTTAGAAAGTACTTTCCTTGTTCTGAAAGCAAAACATTAGTGGCCTATTAGAAGTATTTTTCTTGCACTCTTAAAAGCAAATTAAAGTTGTTTTCACTTTCAAAACTAAGAAATATACTCAATTAATTCTTACTATCTAAAGTTAATAAAAGTACTTCCAAAATGACAATGAAAACATGCCTACTATATTTTTCATTATTAATTGTTTGGGGATAGGTGTGTGTGCTTTTTTTGCAATTGTCAATTTTATATATGGTTGTTAATTTGGCTTTTTAATTCTTAGCTGAAAATCTTTCAAATCCAATTTTATATTAGTTTGAATTGGCCCAGTGTAAGTTTATTGATGTTTCAATTCATTTGTGTCTCCCTCTTTTGTTTATCCTTGTATGTATCTACCATCCTTAATTAATTACCATTCCAACCTTACTTTCCAATCACAAAATGAAATTAATAAAATGTTGAAACAGTTAAGGGCCTGTTTAATTCGTGAAAATTTTTTGCAATTTTCATTTCATTTTCAATAAAAACGGAAAAATGCCTAAAAAAACCAATGTTATTAAACCCGGATCGGATTGGCCGGTTCAACCAGTTAAATCGGAAATCGGTCCCCTTTCCAGTTGGTTTAACCCACAAAAATCTATTTAAGTCAAAAACCGGTCAACCCGATAGTCGAACCGGTCAAACCGTTTTTTTATTTTTTTTGATGTGCTAAAATGACTAAAATAGTCTCAATTTTTTTTTAAATCTCTTAAAGCCAAGAAGGCTAAAAAAGCAAATTAGTCTAAAAAAATTTCAAATAGCAAAAGAAACCCAAGCACTTAATTTAATAATACAATATTCTTATCTTGCATTTTAAAAAATATATATAATAAAGATTGATCAATAGTAATTATCAATTTTCAATTTTGATGACTGCACATAAATTCAAATATATGAATTGATTGTACAAACATTATAAAAAAAATTATATTTTGAATCATTTACAACTTTTATTCTAAAAAATAAATAAATAAATAATATAATTATGACGTCACGGTTCAACTTGGTTGACCCGACGGTTGAACCGGTTGACTCTTAACCCGGTAACTTTTCCCGTTCGATGAATGGTCCGGATTTTAAAACAATGTAAAAAATGCGTTTACCTGTAAAAAATGAAAACTAATTTCAAGAAAATGAATTCAGTTTTTAAGAAAATGTGAAAACATCAAAAAGACGTTTTTTGTATTTTCACGAAAACTGAAAACAATGATTATATCGTGGCAATGCTTATAAACATAGAAAAATATATATAGATCAACTGTAAAACCAAAAAATAAATATAATAAAACATATAGAGATAATATTATATAGTTTTAGTACATGCATTTACACTATTTTTAGATTTTGAAAACAGTTTTAATTTTTGCAAAATAAACAGATTTTCTAAATTTTAAAAACTGAAAATGAAAACTGTTTTTAAAAAATTTTCACGCATAATAAAAATTGTAAACAGGCCTTAAATTATTTTAATTGCTTCTCCAAATATTCAATGAGAAATGACCACAATTTTTAAGTGATATATGTTAATTTCACCCTATAGAAGCAGGTTAAACCTTTTTTCTTTTTTTGAATTTTGAATTTTGAATTTTGAATTTTGAATTTTTCACATGTCATATTACTTTACAAAATCACTTTCACTGCATCTCTCACAAAATGTTGGGTTTAGGTAGTATTTTACTTTTCACTTGCCTCTTCAATTAATTTGTCAATTTACCAAATTTGGACTTGGATGGTACAAATTCAAGAATGGATTCCTAAACAACCCCCACTCCCCCTGAAAACAAAAAGAAGAGAGAGAGGGAGAGGGAGAGGGATAGAGAGAGAGAGAGAGGATATTGTGCCTAATTGCCATTTTCAGACCCCAGGCATTGGTTATGAACATTGTGTCAAATTGGGATTTTTGGGTAAGAAACAATGTGAAAAATCTGGTTTTGTCACACAATCTAGTGGGCATTATGAATGTGTGGCATTTCGAGAATCAAATTGTCTACATACTTTTTCCTTAGTAGGCCAGACAATTGTTGGACAAAAAATTTCAGCTCCAAAAGGGGAGCCCAGGCTTCACACCTAAACCTTATGCTTGCATTTAGATGGAGAAGGGTATTTGCTTTTGGGGGAGTTTTTTTTTCTTCTCAAACAAAAAAATTAAATATTTAAATAATTATAGTAATAAATAAATAAAAGGGGGTTTGTCTTGATGTCCATGAAAATTAAATTGTTTTATTTTATTTTGCATATAATTTTGATTTTTGAAGCTGGTAATGCAAACACGCCTCTGGATTACACAACCGACGACCACCGGAGTGAGAAAAGAAGGGAAAGTAATAAATTTTTTTTTTTTTTTTTTTTTGGCCAAACGATTAGAAACCTATATATCCTCACTCCAACTTTCTTAATATGAATAAATGAGTATCCATGCACTTCTAACTAAATAATCGAATATGATAATTTTTCTGAAAATGGAAATATATGTTACTAGGCTAACTTGATCGACCATCAACAAATCCCTAGGTTCAAAAATTTTCCTGAAAATAGAAGTATATGCTACTAGGCCAACTTGACCATCAACAAATCCCTAAGTTCAAAGTTTTGAATTCGATACTTGTAATTCATGACTTTTGAGAAAAGGAAGATACCATCAAATCATTGAATGATTGCAAGTTATTTTGTCAAATTTATTGAATGATTGCATCGTACTTATGGTGTGTAGTCCATCCAAAATGCTCAGATTTCATATTATTTTGTCAAATTTAATCCAAATTTCATTCTGTGACTATATTGAATGAGATAGAATATCAAACTTTCGATGAGCTTCATATACCATGCAACATTCCTTAATAAAATTTTATACATAAAAATTCTCAATCCACAATAAATTAAAATGCATGTCTTAATCCAGGAGGGTTACTCAGATGGTTGGACTACGGCGTACCAAATCCGAGATTCCCGTTTTAAGTCTCCTAAACCATATACTCAGGATATTTGTCTTGTGTCTTATCCGGTGTCTGTAGTTAGTAGGGTATTGCGGTCACTTGAGAGAATAGTTGAGGTACGCGTAAGCTAGCCTGCACACCCTCGTCATCAAAAAGTAAAAATGCATGTCTTGAAATTAATTCATGAAATTAAGATTCCTTCATATACACGAAATGATGGAAGAAAGAAATTAGTGTGAAACCCTAAAGAGTAAAGAGAGACATGTCTTACCAGGAATTATGTCAAAAATTTCCAAAGCTTTTTCACAATCCACGCGCACCAGTACACCATGCCCACTTATTATTAAGTCAGCATGTGCCCGCATGCATCCAAGGGCACTTACCCTAGCTAATGTTTCAAACGTGGAGGAGGCAGTGACCTAGGGCATCAGTGCGTATATGGCTGCTTCTTTTTCTTTTTTTTCATCAATATATTTATTTGTATCTTGAATCTCTCCTAATATTAATAAGAAAAAATTACTGCTCCTATACTATCAGTGAAAAATATTTTGTACCCCCAAACTATCATTGATACCATGTACTATCAATTTGTGATAGATTGCATTCTTCCGTAAACTAACCAATTATCCGTTTAACAGACAGAAAGTCACATGCGTTCATGTGAATGTATTTTCCACAAACATTAAGTGAATATATGAATGTAAGTGTCTTTCTGTTAAATAGATGTCCAATTAACTGACGGAATGGAACAATTTTCCGCAAATTGATAATACAAGGGATCAATATGTCACAATTGATAGTTCAAGGTTGCAAAATGTTTTTCGCTAATAGTACAGGGGGTAAATCCGTAATTTTTCCTATTAATAAATGAGAATGTATCTATATATTTCAATTTCATATGTTCGAATTCAAAAACTCTTCTCTAAACACGAAAAATATATAAAGTTCACTTATAAAGTTCATCTGAAAATCACGGTCATGGTCTGTAAATTATTACTCACTCCATCCCAATTTATAAGGCCACATTTGACTTTGCACACATTAAAAAATCTTTTTGATTACTTTGTCTCTACAATTTTTTTCCATTTTCTTCCAAATATACCCTTCTCACAACAAATGGAGCAAACATTTTTTTTTGCTGTAGCTCCTATTTCACTCTCAATTTTAGCGCTTTAAAAGAATTCACGTTTGAAACTTTTGGCTCCAATCAAAATTTAAGCTAATCTAAATTGAATTAAATTTAAGAATTTCCCTTTTAAAAAGCAAAAGTCTACTTTAAATGCAAGGAATTTTCATTCATTGAAAGGGGTATAATGGTAAAATAATTTAAATTTGAATCAGAAAAAGTCAAAGTGGACATTGTTTTGGGACAAAAAAAAAAGGTCAAATGTGGCCTTATAAATTGGGACGGGGGAGTATTTAATCCATCAATCAATAATGAGTTTTAGTGCGTTGTCTTGATTTAAATGTAACTTTTAATAGTCATGAAATTAACAATCTAATTTTAAATTTAGATTATATATAATGTAAGGAGGAGATCTTAAATTTTGGCAATGATATTTTCAGCTACCATCAGCTAACCTCCACCCTTGCAAAATTAAGGGGGTTAGGGGACCACTTAATCATTCATACACATTTCATTGGAAGAAAGACTTGTTTTACTCTGTCTTTTTTTTCAAAAATATACATCTGTAGTTTGTTAATAATGGGAAAAGGGGCGGAGCAACAAATAAATCAAGAATCTTATTTATGATTTAATGGAACTCGGTATGATTAATAGAACTCGAAACCTGATCCCGAGAAAAAAGAGAAATGTCCCATTGGGACAAAATTTATGTAGAGTTGTTTTACATTTTTACCTTTGCAAATTTCTCCAATCAAAATTGACTTACAAATTAAAAAGGTGTACTGTAAAATAAATAAATAAATAAATAAAAAGGATTATTTAACCCCCACCCTCATTTAAGATGGCCCATTCAAAATTTGGAAAACCATGATCTTCTGAGCCACATTTAATGTGCTTGAGCTAGGTAAAGGACCTAGAATTTATTATTTTTAATATAGAAAATTGCTGTCATTGAAATGACATCCCTGCCCAAATGTAGTCAATGATATAGTACTTGGTTGTGTGTGGATGGATTATGGCAAAGGAGAGAGGGACCCACTTCATGACAGTACCCCGTGAGGTACATAACATGCTGTTTGAAAAGTTTTTTAAGTTCCAAGTAGGGCTAGGTGATTTGCTAGATTTGATTGTTAGTTAGGGCATTGAAGCACTCTTTTTTTATTTGAGTTATTATTATGTGGGGGTAACAATCTACTTGCTAACCCACAATATCTACATGTCTCATTATTATGCCTGCAGCACTATGTGATTTTTTTTTTATTACATAACCAAATTTTTAAAAATAAAAAATAATGAACTAATTCAACCTGTTTTATTAAATAATTTATACTTTTATCGCTTTTGTTTTCATATTTTGAAGGGTAAATTAATCCCCGAAATCTTTTTAAATATAGATTAATTTTATAATATTCTTTTAAACTTTAAAACTGACAAATAACCACTAAACTATTAATAAAGTTCACAAAGTCTCCTAAATAAATTTTAGCAATGGAAAGATCAAAGTACTACAAATTATTATTAATTAAGAGAGTTATTTGTCTCGATTTGATATTTTATAGTTTAATTTTAAAGTTATGAAAATTTTATAAACTTCACCTATAGTTCAAATAATTATTTACTAAAGTTTTAAATTTAAAAGAGTTCTATTAAACTGATTTATAATTCGAAAAGATCATATAAAATTTACCCTTTAAAGAACTTTTAAAAGCAGCCAAGCCAAGAGTAGAAGAATATAATAGTATAGACGGGAATGCTAATATATTCAACTTTGCATCAGATGAGCTCAATATGGTCAATTGTAGAATAAATTTTAAGAAATTGATTGTTGGATTAGATAATCCCCATATGTTTCACAGTAATCCAACCATTGGTTTAATTTGTTAAAAATGCGACTATAAAAATTTGAGTTTACACTGTGCGGGGATAATCTAGTCATTTTCTCATGTTGCTGATGTCAGACGGGAATGAAAACGGGATCAGTAGCAATGCTCTTTTTAATAAACATTACAATTATAATAAAATTATCTAATCCAACTGTGGATTATCCAAAACAAGTTCTACAACCTGCCATACTGCAAAATTGCATTAGGTGCAATTTATATTAGTATTTCCCATAGTACACGTACAAATCATAACCCTTGACATGCATAATTTGATATGATGCAACAATTACACGCGACTGCAGTTATACATCATCAGTGTAGATACAAAGTACTTCTTTATCTTTAGTTGTTCTGTGGGATTTTTAAAATTTTTTATTTTGGTGTTTTGTTGGTTGGGTTCTTTGGGAGCACAAGACCATACGCACTAAGTCATGAATAGTTGTTGCAGGCATCAGCAAGAGTAGATGTGACTGATGAAGTTGACAAAGCGTGACAGGGTGGGGGGTACTTTTGATGTTCCTGGACGTACACCAAGGCTAGTGCACATTATAAAAGAACAATTGTAAAATTACCAACATCATTCATCTTTGGATTTCCCCTTTTTTTTAATGATTTTCTTATGCAATATGACCAAATTGAACTATCTATCTTTCACAGCAGCAAAACATTTCATCATATAAAAAATAAATAAATAAAAACTACAAAGCCAACAGAAAAAGAAAATAAAAGAAAATCAACCCCCCCCCCCCCCCCAAAAAAAAAAAAAAAAAAAAAAAAAAAAGACCTCCTTATCTATGTGTCATTATGCTATGAGAACAGCTCATTTAGTCTAAAGTCGACCCGCCGCAAGTATGATTCATTTCCCTGTTCATAATGTGAAATCTAAAACAAAGAACTATAAAGGGTGCTAAACACAAAGAACTGACCAGCTTTATGAGAAACCATGGTTCCCATGGTCCCATTGATATTAGTGTGAGCCCTCATTTGTTACATGCATGCTTCAATTCATTCGGTTGTGAGGTGTGTACTCTGAGCACTTAGTTGGCCAAGCCCGACGTGGCATAGAAATTGATGAGTTTGAGCATACCTCATCCCAATTAACCTGTTAATACAGCCGAGCTCGGCCGGGGTTAAGAAGTGATTCTGACATTGCCCATCCCTGCAATAAAATTGATTTTGCAGATTAACAAGAGCACAGAAATCATTTGTAGCATCTTATGAAACATCATCAGATAAATACAAGCTGCCAGTAGTGACACCAATTTGGGACACATATCAGTGGAACCACTTGCATCAGAGTCTTCCAGTTTTCAAAGTTACATGCCGCATTTGACAGTACTTCAAGACTTCATTGTTTTTCATACTAAATACAATGGGTAATTATATCCAAAATAGCGTACTGATTTCCAATCAAAAGAAAAACCCGGCAAAAAAAGGAAGGAAAATTCGCAAACAAATATAGTTTTCTAGATTCTCTCGCACCTCTAAAATGGAACCTTTTACTTCTGCCCAATAACTAGTCACAACTTTCTCGAAAACCACTCTACAATGATGTTCAAGCACAAGTGATAAAAACATTGTAAACAGGTTTCATGATCAAGAAGCAAATTGCACACCAAAATGTAGCTATAGCTTAGTTGGTATCTAAAGGGCATCCCAAACCCCAAAGCGCAAGAGGTGAGGAATTCAAGTCTTATTTTGTCAAGTCTTATTTAGTTAAGAGTCAAGTCTTATTTTGTCTTTTATTTAGAGGGTCGTATGGTGTTGGTTCAATTATATTTAAGTTTCTTAAGTTTTATTAAGTTAAGGGTATTTTGGGACTTTCATATTTTGTAAACCTAGGCTGTAGTAGTGGACCATGGGTTCCCTTTTGTTAAGTGAATGGGCTTATAGTGGTACTACTAGGCCCTTAGCATTTTTAGTTTAGTCTTACAAGTCAGTTTCAAAATTTGAAGTCTAATTTTGGAGTTTATAGTCGAATTACAATTAGGAGACAATCAATAGGCTATATATGTCCATATACTCTTTCATTCAAGGGAGATCAATTACATAATTTTACATCTATTAAAGCTCTCAAGGACTACGTGATGCAACCCTAACTCTAGGTGTGATGCCTAAGAAATTCCAGTCGTGATTCAGAATATTTTACCTTTGTCTTCTTCTTTCTTAATTCTCTTCACTACTGTGTTTGTTTGAAAACCACCAATGACCCTTGTTTTCAGACCTTTTAAACCCTAAAACCTTACATTTCAAAACCCTAACCATTCTCCAACCTTGAAGCTGTGATCCTAGCATCCTCAACCATAAATAGTTGCATCCAGTACTTGCACTAACCGCTGCACAGAACTTCCAGCTATTTATTTCTAAAATTCCTGCAACTTCTTACCTTCAAACCTTAGCCTATTTTTACCCTAATTCATCAATAAAGCCTCCTACCCTTCTTCCACCTAAGAAAAGCTAAAACCACAAGCTGTCGTCAACCTTAGTTCACCATAGCTGATTGCAGAAACATACTAACCTTTTTAGGTCTGTTCGTGTCTAGTTGACAAACTTTCCAGAGCCAAGCTGGCAAATGTATTATGTTCCAATTTCCTAATTTCTATGGAATTATGTATAGTAAAACACAGTAAGAAGCATCTTACTAAAACAAATATAGACTATGACTTATAGTGCCCATGCGGTACACAATACGACATATGATACATGCACAATACTGTCAATATTGTCAATACCTATATGCTTTGGCTGTTTTTGGTAATTTTTAAGGGAAAAAAAAAACATTTAAACTTTTTCCTTCAATTATACTTCTGTTAACTTCTGTTAAAAAGGTACTTCATAATTAAAAGAAATCAATTAAGGAGTCTCTGATGCTTTCTTCTGCCATCTCTACAACAATCACTTCTCTTTACGGTGCTCAAAATCAATCGTTGTTCATATATGTCCTCTACATCAAAGGAACACTTACTGCATCCTTTTAAGTGTACATTAAGCTATTTTAAGCATATCTTCTAATTGAATTCTACTTTAATCTTTCTTTCAATTTAATTTAAGTGCATGTTATGCTACAATATAATACACATTATGAAAAACACGGAAATCAATACTCAATAAAATACGCAATTTGACAACTATGTAAATAACTCAAATTCTCTTTTCAAAAAGGTGCCCATCACCTAAAAAGCACCTCGAGAGTAAAAGCTGGCAAGGCACATAGACAGAGCTTAAAGCTAACAATGTTCAACACTGTGATTTGGATACTTCAGTCAGGAAAAACAAGATATATTGATATCCACAAACCTGCTCCACAGCTTTACTCTTGAAAAGCCCGTATGAAATTGAAACCATCTTACATGACTCAGCAATATGAGCCTCAAGATCAGTTGTTGAGGGTATAAAATTTGAAGATCCATGTTCCCGGTGCTTCCTAGAAAGAGACTGATTCTCATTCCATGAACGAATGCAATGTAGAAGCACATGAGCCTGTAACACAAGGCAAATCCATCTTAAACCACAAACATGAAGAAACGCTTTCCCTGGTCACCGTGATAACTATACAACAGAAAGAAGTTAACTATCTCACATGGAATGCTGCTTTCAAAATGTCATCTGACTTTGCCTGGTCCCTGAGCAATGCAAATACTTTACCCTTTGAGGGATTATAAGTCACCAGATATCTCTCTTTCTGTCATCAAGAAAGAAAACATACTCAAATTATAAGAGAGTGGCACAAATATCCTCAAAAGGAGGGAAGGGGGGATAACACTCAATCCATATATAATACCTCTCTCTCTCTCTCTCTCTCTCTCTCTCTCTCTCTCACACACACACACACACACACACGCACGCAGATCCTCACTTGAAATGAGGGCATACCTCAAATAGAGGCTCCACAGCAAGATATGAACCTGGGTCTTGGAAAGCATCCTTAAATCTTGGTCCTGCCAAAAAGTGGGAACAAGAATCAGATTGAACTCAGGAATCAGGTCGCTGTTAAAATATCAACATTAATGTGTAAAAAACCTATACTAATGTACATTCATACCAAGAACAATGGGTCCATCTTTCAACCATGGAAGATTGAATACGCTTTCCTTCATATTCCCCTCCTGCAATGAGGGCACACGCCCTGCAAAAGGAGATATAGCATCATTAAGCCATTAGATATATTGTGAAATATGAACTTCTTGTGTTTGCATAATAACCATCAGACATGATAGGGAGAAGGGTGGGGAAAGAATCGATCTTCTGTGCTGAGCACTCAACCCAACCTGTCTTAAGGAAGGACTCAACTGCCACAGTGAATCTCGCCCGGTTCAATGTGTGCAACACGACAGACCTTACCTGGAAAAAGAACAGGTTGACATAACAGAAAAATTAAATAAATTTTAACAAAAGAAATATAAAGAAAATAAACTCAAATAAAATGTATAGTATTTATAAATGAATAAACCTCTTGGTAAGAGCTGAAGACATATCCGCATGAAAGGAGAGCAAATGTTGTAACCAAGGATGGATTTCTTTTTGACATCATGATACTCAGACCAGTTCCCAGCTTCACAAGAAGAAGGTTCACGTAAATCAGCTTCTAAGGAATATACTACACATAAATGCATACATTATGAAATAATATATTATTAGACTTTATAGTATATATGATAAGGACCCATTTTCCAGCTTACTGATATAACATGAGCATTCAATAGAAATACTAGGATTATTAAACCATATAACAACATATTGTCATAAATTAGGTTGATACACAATATTATCTGTAGCATTCATCAATACAAAGGGTATAAACTAATATGTTGGCTTAATTCTCACTCTGTTTCCACCATAGAGCAAAAACAAGGGGTATAAACTAGCTTGCACACTACTTCCACCACAGAGCGACAATGAACGCTCCTTTGGATCAAAAAGCAATCCAATTATGATTGTTTCTCAAGATAATACAGCATATATTTGTTTCATGAATCAGTAATGCTGATACAATTTATCCTAATTGGTTTTTTAGTTATCCACAATCCAATTTTCCTTAATTTTCTGCATCAAGTCTTACATTTTCAATATTTTTTTCCAAATTAGCTAAAATCTTTTCAAACTCTTTATCCAATATCACCCAACAAACACTAGCTAATTGGCAAGAAACTTTATTAATTTAATTTATTATGCACACGGTGAACTGCTACCAAATAATATCTATTTTTGCAATTAGTTTTTACATATAAAACCAAATGTAGAAAAGACTTAGTGTACATTGTTTCACTCCAAACAACAACACTAACTGTCAAATGAAATCAAAAAATATGATGCCACTTAAGATTTGAATTGCAAATTCTAAGATTCAAAGGAAAACCATAAGATTCTTACCAAAAGTGATTCAAACCTAAGATTCAAATTTTTGTCTTAATATATGAAATGAATAATAAAACTCAAATCTTATATCATAAAATTTAGTGCATATATGGACTATAAACGAAATCAACAGCTTCATAAAGCTTATTCTTATGTTCATCAATTTTTGTTTACATTTTGGAATAAAATTTAAATTTAAAAAATAGTTTAAGGAAATGAATTCACTATAAGAAATGATTAGTAAATTCATTGGACACAAACACCCATCTCAGGATCCCAGTTACATGGATATCATCCCTTGAAAAGTGAAAGAAAAAGTTTGACAAGCATACCAGATCTGCAACATTGCCAACACATTCTCCTTTAGCAGTAACATCCCCTATGTTTTCTCCCTTGGCAAAGGCTTTGTAAATTGGTGTACGAGTTGATGTTGATGTTACTGCACCGACATTCTAGCAAATAAAGATGAATATGAGGCTGCAGAGCTGAATCAATCATGAAAACATGACATTGTAAGAAATTATCAAACCTTTGCCACATTAGCAGCGCAAGCCAAAGGCAGAAAAAGGTGTGGCACAGCTGCTGTTGCCAATTCTACCCCGGCACCCAACTCCATAAGAAGATCACCCGTAAACCGGAGCTAAAACTCATCATAATTTTTAGGAAATTGGTAGTATTGAAAGTCAGAATCCAGTGAAATTTTGACTAGAAAAACAACTAGTTCTGAGAGTTATCTTACCTGTTTTAGATCATAATCAAATTTCTTTCCTTGCCGAGCAAAAAGCATTTTTCCAACACGACCAGCACCATCCTACACATATAAAATGATTTTAACTTCATGGAATATCAATTCAACATTAATAATGTGTTTTCATACCTGGTTTTGGATTTGAGATTTGAATTTCTAAATCTCAGGTGGTATGGATTTCTAAAATGAAATCTGTCACCTGTTATTTGAGATCCATGAATCTAAATGATAACTAAGCTCTCTATGAAACCAAATTCAAACTCAAAGTAAAGGCTATTGAGCAACAATGTAGCAAGTGCGTTAGATAAGGAACTAAAGCACAGTCACTCATTAGGAAACACTTGAGTCTGGTACCTATGACTAAAGTCTACAATAGCTTAAACAGTCAACATCATTGTCCAACAAGATTCATATCTCAATCATAAGTGGTGAGCAACAATTTGTTGGAGACCTAGAGCCAATCAAAACCTATATAAAGTTTTACCTTTTTGTCGACTGAACTTAATGATTATAAAATCTGAGCTCTTTGCACTTAAGTATTTCATTTCCACAAAAAGAGACATGCTCCAAGTGGTCACATAGGCCTCCAAGTGGAGCTTAACAGATGCATATGCAAGAATTGAAGAGAGAATCCAATGCTAGCAGAGGTCTATTATTTGATTTGAACATGTATGATATGACAAGATAACAAGATGTCAAACTTAGGACTGCTTATCAAGTGGTTAGCTGGGCACTCCTGGTATCTCTGATATTTTGCTCGAGCATCGTAACAGATTTAATCCACATGAACAAAATTAATCATCATGGAAACAGCCAAGTCATACCAGACTGGATTAACATGTTATATGTTAATGTTCAATAATTCCTTTTCTTTTTTTTCTTTTTTTTTTTTTTTTTTGAAAGAATGTTCAACTATTCCAACATAAAGATTTTACATCATAGAAAGCTTTCTGACCCTTCTACACGTAAAACAGTGTTCCTGTCCTATTTTTCTGGTGTTTGCCTAAAACCCTGAAAATGAGCTAAAACAGTTCTCCACTGTTTGGTACAAGAAACAGCAGAAAACTCACAATAATAAATGGAAAGTGTGAATGTGCAGTCACTATGTTCCAATTTATAAATGATCAGTTTCCACCCAAACCCATAAAGTAAATCAAGAGTTGTGATCATCTAAGAAACCAGATCAGTTATTTGGGTAATACAACTGTCTAAAGGTCATTAAACTTGTAACAACAAAAACAAACAACGCAGCACTTTTCAAAGAGAGTGGGAGATTCGGGACTCACTCATTAGGAAAATGGCTTTGGATATTTGAGGTTAAAAGAGAAAGTCTTTGGAGGATAATTGAGGGGAAGTTTGGCAAGGACTCAGTGTGGCAGTATAAGAGAAGTGAAGGTAGTCACAGGGTGGGTGTATGGAAAAGGATTATGATGGGGTTGAATGCCTTTAGAGGATGAATTTGTTATGCAATGTAAAATGGTTGGAAGTTTCATTAAGGCATTATATCAATCGTATGAACCCATCTTTTACATCAGCAACGATTTTTGTTAATGTTTCATATAAGAAGGCAAAGATGGTTGGGAATGGAGCGGCATTGGAACACAATTTGAAAAATTTTGAAAAAAATGAGAAGTGGAAATAGCAGATGCCTTTTTAACACCTGTATTCTAAACTAGTTAATAAACTAAAGGAGGATTCTTTGTTTTGGAGATGAAATAGAGAATGGGAGGTTCAAAGTGGGACCTCAATGAGTCTCTTATGGCAGAGAGAGAAGAGTGATTCCTGGTAAGAAAAGTGTGGACCTCGGTGGGCCCATAAAAGGTAGCTTTTCCTGGGTGGACAACCACTTGGGAAAGGAATGACATCAGGTTCCCATTTAATCAATAGGATAAGAGTAATCCAAAGAGATAGTCAATTTTGGAAACTTTGATTTCAAAGTCATCGTCACATTAAACTCTTTACTTCTATCTTTCTGGATGCGTTTACTCTTCATAGCCTACTTGAGTGTTTTATAAAGAGTGCAAGCGCAACTCAGGAGGATTTTCAAGGATTCTTGGCAATCTTCCATACAGAGAAGAATCGTGTACTAAAATTAATATATTCTTGACTACCTAGGAGTAGGCTATTTAGAGTTGTTCCTTTCTCAATTTCATGGGTTCTTTGTGCATTTGACCTTATTTGAATTCTTCGTTCTTTTTCTTGATCTTGCCTCTTTATTCACTCAATTCACAATCAAAGACGAAATAAAAGGGCTTATTTTGATTGCCCCATGCCCCCATCTAAATATACAGTAATAGGAATTCTTCGACCGAATACGTCAACAACAGTTGAAGCTTAATCCCTGATGTGTATTTGAAGTCACATAAGGAAAAAAATTTTAGGGTTTATCATCAGTTAAAGAGGTAAATAGGTCAACCCTGCAAAAGTCAAGGCCTCATTCAGTGACATTAGGTGTGCTTGTTTAGCTATGTGGTTATGTTTCATATAAAATCCATGTACTCGAGGCCTAACTCTTCTCCTTTAATGAGAATGAGTTCTACACTAGCTGTAAATAAATTAAATAAAGAAACAACAAATGCAACATCAATTAAGTAACCTAATGAATCCAAAAGCGCCATCAAATCAAACACAGCCAAATACCAATCTAGAACCACAAGAAACTGAAAACAAAACCCACAAGGAAATTAGATCCTCCAAATAATATAATAAAATCAAATTCTTAAAACTTGGGTGCTTTCTATGACCAAATAGGGTTATACACAATGCTATGAAAAGTAAGTTTAGATGACCTGAGCAGCCAAATTCTCTCTCTCTCTCACTCTCTCTCTCTCCTTTTTTTAGAAACATATTTCTTCACTATTTTGGGGTTCTCCACAATAGCTCCACTATTGTTGCCAATGCTACCTTGGAGCACTACAACCTTCACCATCATTGTTTACCAATTTAGGTCTTAAATAAGGAAAACTTTATGCCCATAACTTAGCTTGCTTTCTTAGTAAACGACCAATATCGACCCTTCTAACTTATAGCTACTAATTAAACCAAGTTGACCCCCATCTAGACTATAGTCATTATGGCACAAAAATATCAAAGTAAACCTAAAATGCCAAATTTTTTTTTTTTTTGGATTGGCAAAAGTATAGATTTTATTAAAGATGGAAACAAGATACACACAACAAACCACCAAAAACAGGTACCCAAAGTAAACCTAAAATGCCAATTTTTTTTGTGTGAGTTTTTTTTTTATCGGCAAAACTATAAATTTTATTAAAGATGGAAACTAGATACAGCCAACAAACCACTAAAAACAGACACCCTGTCAAAGATCAAGTAACCGAAACCACCAAACTCCCTACCCCTATAAAGCAAAACCAGCCTACGAATTCCACACAACACAGAATCTGAGCACCCCAAACAAGACCCACTATCATGGAAAAATACAATAAAAATTATAACTATAACAATCTTCACAATGATTACATACATGATACAACTACAACACTGCTCAAGATCTCTTCATGCCTACAAACCCACAACGCGACAAAATTTGTCCAATGCTGCCACATACTGCAGACAAACACCAAACCCTTACCCTTACAACAGCCCAATCACCACACATTGGCAACACCAAAACACAAACCATAGAGCAGAATCAGAACACATACTGCCACAAACTGCCCATTTGGATAAAAATAAAATAAACCACCCTGAAACCCTGCAGCCCCCACAAAACACCAGATCAAAACACACCTAATACAGAACACAAAAGACCATCCTGTAGCCCACATCACTAGAAACCAAATACTGAGCTCTAATCCATGTATCATCGGAAGACGAAATATGCTAAAATATCACTGCTATTTTTTTAAATCTGAATAACCCAAATAACAGCAAAGAAAGCACAATTCCAAAGGCACTTAGCTCTGTCTCCCCTGAGAAAACAGTCATCAAAGACCACAGCCAAACCAAAAAGTCTCTAAAAAATATAATAAGAGACCATGCGATGAATGAAGAGATGATCCATTGACTCACTATTCCACATAAACAACACATATTCAATGAAAGGCAACTATTGGGCCTTCTTTGGATTTGGCCCTCAGTATTAACCTTCTTATAAGCAACTGTCAAAGCCAAAATATTAACCTTAGAAGGAATTTTCAACTTCCAGAATTAAAGAGCCCAGGGAGAAAGTTGACACAAAGCAGAAATCAGTCATTTAAGTGGAAAAAGGATCTGCAAGAGAAATTGTATCTGGGCTCAAGACTCCAACATGCATCAGGATCAAAAGTGAAAAGGTACACATTGCTCAAACTCTGAAGAAGAGAAAAGAATTCAAAGATCTCTTCATTGTTCAAATTATGAAAGAAATCAAAATTTCAAGAAAATGAATTGAAAAAACTAATAACAAAGTGCACATTCAAAGATCTTTTACACCTCAACAAGTAATAAAGACACAACTAGGCAACATAAAAATAGAGTATCCCCCAACCAAAGATCCTCCCAAAAACACATCAGTAAACCATTACCCACAATAAGTCTCATTTGAGTTCAAAAAATTAGGATCTATAAATAAAATATAGAACTTTTTAACTGTCTCACGTATTCCCAGTTTAGGCTTACTTAGTATTAGCATATGGACTAAGACCACACATGGATTGTCCTAATAGCAGCTATAAATGTGTATCACCCCAACACATGGGTGAAGGACCACTGTGGGAATATCCATATACAAATGTTTTGTTCGTGTCTATGAAATCATAATGTACGGATGCCTGAAGAAAAAGTAAACCAAGCAAGTAAACTTTAAAAGAGACAGATTCAAAACCACTGCACAGAAGGCAGGAAAAAGACAGATTCAAAACCATTGTACAGAATGCGGAAAAGACCTACCAAATATCAAGTTTTAATAGGAGTGAAATAGTTCAATGGTAGGAATATAAGTGAAAATAATGTAGCAATCTCACAAAGCCAACAAAACGTTCCTTATAGCATTAGCAAAGAGAGATGGTTGGGGATCAAGTACTATTGATACAAGCCTTGAAAGGCCTCGAAATCAATTCAATTTCAAGATGGGGCCCACTTGGGACCTCGCTTGATTGAGTTTAATTAGACTGAAATTCCAGCAACTTTTGGCCTTCAAATCTTAGCCTACTCCTAAAACCAAAAGCTGTCTTGAACCATACCCCCCTATAACTTATTGTAGACATCATATTCTAGTGCCGTCTGGAAGATGGTGTTATTGCTTAAATTTATTTGGTGTGCTATGGGTAATGCCTCAAACTATTAACTTTTTAAGAGGAGTAACCGGAAGCAGCATATATAGCAATTTGGAAGATGGTGCCACATGCCATTTTTTGGACGCTATGGAAGGAAAGGAATAGAAGAATCTTCCAAGGGGAGGAAGAGGTTTCTTTGCAGTTAAAGGATAGGGTAGCTAGGATGGTTTTTGAGTGGAAGGAATCAACTGTCTTAGTTGAGCATGAATTTTTCTGCATTTTTTTGAATACTTTAAAGCTGTGATTTTGTCTTTTTGTTGTTTTTTTGGTATGCGACGCATGTACAGGCATCCCTTTTTTAATTAAAACAATACACTTTTACTTGATACACACACACACACACACACACACACACAGAAAGAACCGATCATGTAAGGACACTTTCACTGGGAGAGGTATTTTTGAAAATCGACCGTTAGATTAGATAATCTTTATTATATGTATGTCATGTCTGCCAAAAATCACAGTGATCAAACAGTTGATTTTTAAAATGCTGACATTTAAACAACTTTGACAGCATCCAACGGTAAATACTGTCAAAGCGTTTCACGGACTGTGTTTTGAAAACCAAGATTATCAAATCTCTTTAATTTTTGGCAGACATGACCTCATAAGAAGATTATCTAATCCAACTGTCAGTTTTTCAAATATCATTCTTATGGCATCCAGAATGGATGTCCGATAACGAGCGTCAAGACGTCCTGACAAGATCGCTTATATATATGTATATATATATATATATATATATAGAGAGAGAGAGAGAGAGAGTTCTGTTCCTGTGAGGACTTCCTTACATGAGGACTTGGTCTTTTGGCCAATGTAAAATTGGTATTTTGAAAAACCGACCGTTAGATTTAATATTCTTCCTATGTATGACAGGCATGCCATAAATTACAGTGATCAGACCACTGGTTTCTTAAATACAGACTGTTAAGCATTATATAGGTATTTAATTTTTCACAGTTTATATTTAAAAAACCAGTGGTCCGATCACTGTAATTTTTGGCATGCCTGTCATACGTAGGAAGAATATTAAATCCAACGATCGGTTTTTCAAAATACTCATTTTACATTGGCCAAAAGGCCAAGTCCTCATATAAGGAAGTCCTCACAGGAACGGGACTAGTGCTGTCCAAATATCAACTACAGAATGTGTATCTATGTTTGCAAAACTAGGCTTGCTCGCTGATCACAAATGTATAAAAATCATGCTTACCTTGAGAATCCAGTTAATAGCAACAGCCCCGGGAACAGCTCTGTTTCTGGAGACTCCAACTGAATTCAAAAGAGTTTGCGTCGTGAAAACACCCATTGCTCCACCAAAGAAGTGCTGCAATAAACATGGTAATCATTAATATAGCATTCACAAGCATCAAAGTAATTAAGAGTCACTAGAATGAATTAGATACCTCATGTGGCAACATAGTCTAACTCTTCCACACACACACACACACACACACGAAAGAAAGAAAGAAAAAATAAAAAATAAAAAGAAAAGAAAAGAAGCGGTTGATTTTTTAATAAAAAAAGGATACCTTCAAAGCTCTCCATGTCATGTATGGCACATAAGAAGGGGTAACGCTATCAGGGAAACCTTCCGGCACTACATAAGATCTTACGAATGACACCAATTCCTGCGCCACAAAATCAATACATGAATTACAGCACCACTCATTTCACGAGCTGAACAATGATCATAATTATGACATCGATCAACATTGGACAATAACAAGAAAATTGATCAAAACTCGTCACTCTAATGCAACATGCAGAAGCAAATTGTAAACACATATATGTTTAGAGAGAGAGAGAGAGAGAGAGACTGACATCGAGCGGAGCCTGCGGAGTCTGCAAGCTGACGGCACGGATCGATCCCTTTCCCTTCTTGAAACTTCCAGAGCCGTCGAAATCCGCCATGTACTTCCACCGTCGGCCATCGATCTCTTCGCAGCAAATCAATCTCAAGCTCGAATCGATAAATTGCTCCTCAACGAACCCAAAATTACGAGCCTCGGAAGAAACCAATGACGATGCGCTTGAAGACGAAGCCTCTGAAGAAGGAGAAGGAGAAGAAGCGAGATTGGCGCTGATACGAATCGTTTCACGGACGAGAAGGCGAGCGTCTTGGGATGTAGTTAGGGTTTGTGCTGCTGAGTTTCGAGGTTGCTTCAGCTTGATCGGCGCCATTGGAAAGAATCGAAGAAATGAGAGAGATAGAGAGAGATGAAATTGATGGGAGGTTACGAAGGTGAGAAGAATGAAGAAGGGGGCGGTTTTATAGAAGACATGAGAGCTTTGGTTTTAACGACGAAGACGATAAATTTCCCGCTATGGGGAATCAAAGAGCAGGTGGCCAACAATTGAGCGCGGAGCTACAGATGTAAACCGAGAAAGGAGCTGTAGAGAGAGAAAGTTATGAAGAGAGAGAAACTCAGCCTTCATCTCTACTCTTTCGTAGAGTCTAGAAGGAGAGAACCACACGACGCAACGAGTAGGGAACGCGGCATCTACAGTTGCTGATGTGGTAACTGGTGGATTCATGGATGTTTTGTGGGGTCGACTTGTAAGCACACGTGGGACGGTGGAATTAAACGGTAGGTATTTACCCTACTGTTATTGTTCATTTGGGAGGCTAAGCAATATGTCGTTTTGAAAATATGCAACTTATTTATTTTTTAAAATATTACTATTTTTTTAATGGTAGTTATTTTAAAAATCAACTATCGGATCACTGTGATTTTTTTTCCAGTTCTTTTCAAAGTCATTTTTCTCAGAAACCAACCGTCGGATCACTGTGATTTTTTGCAGGCATAACATACAGAAGATGAGCATCTAATCCAACGGTCAGTTTTACGAACTGTTATATAAAATTGGTTATATGGAGGGGACCTTATGCAACCTTGCGTAAGGTGGGCCTCATAATAGAATGACTGATATACATATATATTGAGAGAGAGAGAGTCATGATCCTATCAATTATATTTCATTTTAACTAGAATTAGTTAGAACACAAGTCATTGGATTTTCATTTACTTAATACATGATTCATCTCAAGATTCCAATCCAATGGCTCAAGGGTTTTACATGATTTTAGTTAAAATAAGGTATCCCTCATGAGAATATATATATTATTTTATTAAATTGATCTTGTCATATATTGTAATGATGATACCCAAGAACATAAAATAAAAAGAATTAGTGGTAAAAGAGATGATGGTACCATCATGGATGGAAGATTTTTTGTCATGTTTAGCATGTGTTGCCGTATTTTGGTGTTTTTCAAAAAAGAGGAAATCAATTTGGTTGGGTTTAGAGGGTTAAACAACCAGAAATATCTACATGACCACCACATCCTTGGGTTGCCGACTTTATTTATATACCATAAAGAATGATAATGATATCCAATTTCGTGATGGACCGATCGCATCTCATCATATTAATGGGAGGGGATATTACAAACCCCTCCAAATTCTATGCCAACTCCAATTACTTGTAATTTTTTACCGTTTTATGAAAAAATAAATTGTTTTTAAGAAAACTGACTGCGTAATTCATTAGAAAAAAAAAAAATTTGAACAACTTTGTAGAATAAAGTTTTTCTAAAATCTATCATTTAAGTAGATTTTTTGGCATTTTTTACGAAATATTCTGTAAAAATAATAAATGTCAAAAAGTCTGCTTAAATGATAGATTTTGGAAAAATCTTCTTCTACAAAGTAGTTTAAAATGATGTTTTCTAGTGGATAGTTCAGCTAGTTTTCTTAAAAATAATGTATTTTTTCATAAAACATTAAAAAATTACAAATAGTTGGGGTTGGCATAGAGTTTGGAGGGGTTGCAATATCCCCTCTCCATATTAATCGTTTTCCACCATAGCCCATTAGACTGCGGCCCATTTGCTTATTTTAACAACAATAAAATACTAGTTTCAGTGTCTCACACTTGACAATCCGCATTTGCAACGAGTTTTGTTTGCTTAGGCTCCGTTTGGATTTGGTACTGTTTGGATTTATTTTTTATAAATACTTATTTGCTTTTTTTAAAAGCAAATAAGTATTTATAAAAAAAAATCCAAACGGTGCCTTAATTAATACTAAAACCATAATATAGCATCCATAAATATTATTAATCTCTCATTTTAGAAAATATATCATGATCTTATAAAGTATTCAAGTACAGAAAAATTTCAAGTAAAAGATCCGGACTCCAATTGCAACACAACTTATCAAATTAACAAATAATGTTCTTTTAAAAAAAAAAAAAAAATTTGGGGATATTTTTGTCAAGTAATTTTTTGTAGGATCAATTGAAAAATAAATTTTGAAAAATCAACTGTTGTATTAGATACTTCTCTTATAAATGTTACGCCTACTAAAGTTTACGGTGCTCCAATAATCGATTTTTGAAAAATATCATTGTAAAAAAACTGTAATTTTTTTGTTTTCCATAATATCATCATTTCTTCATAGTAAACTTTTTCAAAAATTAATCATCGGAATATTATAATTATTTGTAGACATAATATAAATAAGATAGATATTTAATTCAACAAGTAATTTTTTTAAAATTTATTTTACAACTAATGCATCTTGCCAAGGCGGATTCGGTGAGAGCGGGTCCACTGAACAAACTTGCCAACTCGGATTTAAGAGCCGTCCTTTTTAGTCTTGGCAGTTGGCTGAGTCCTTCAAAACAAAGGACCAGATTTAGTACACTTCATTGTTTTCGCATTTAATCCGCACCTCTATTTGTCTTGCCTTAAAGTTTGATTTGAAAGCTAATTCTACTTAATTTTGTTTTCAAAACTTTAATAAAAAATTATCCCACCACCACGTCATATTGACTTTCTATTTTCGTAAAAGTCAGTGTAAAGCTTATATAGATAATCGTGAGATCTATATTTTAAAAAATTGACTGTTGAATTAGATATTATGCATATATATGTCAGGCATGCCAAAAATCACAATGATCCAACGGTCGGTTTTTCAAATATGTCACTAAGAAAAATTGTGACAGTTTTCAACGATCAGAATTTTTCGGTCTGTATTTTAAAATGTATACATCGAATCACGATGATTTTTTTCAGACGTGACATCTATAATAAGGTTATTTAATCCAACGATCGATTTTTCAAAATATGCATCCCACAATTATCTATAAACTTCATGCTAACTTTCGCGAAAGTCAGCATATGCTTGCTTAGATCGGGATTCAACTTTAATAGCATCCATTGGACTTACTATACTCCCTTAACTTTAATTGTACATTTCACAAATTGTTTTAAGAACTACTTAAGTGTGGTACTACTTGAATATTTTAAAATGTACTCTGTATATCTTTCGAGTCACATTTAGATTATTTATTGCAAGGGCCGCACATTCTCCTATTAGGATTGAGGTTATTTTTAGGGTTCTTTACCCATATATCCTTCACTTCAAAGATTTATACTCAAAAGTCTTGCAAAAAAAAAATTCTTATCCAAAAATCCTTTAAAATATGGAAGGACAAAAATGTCCTTAATAACAAATGGATAGTCATCTTTCATTCAAATTTCCTTGACTTTAGGCGAGTAATATTTATCCGAGCAATGCTCCTGATCCCGTGCAACATTACCGTATTTAATTCCCATCTGACATGTCCATGTGCCACATTAGCAATATGAAAAAAAATAAATAAATAACCGGACTACCCCTAACACAATGAAAATATCCCAACTCAGTGAAAACACTCCCAACATAATGAAAACACTCTCAACTCAGTGAAAACACTCTCAACACAGTAAAAACACTCCCAACTCAGTGAAAACACTCCCAACACAGTTAAAACATCACAACACGGTGAAAATGACAGTGAAAACACTCAAAATGCTTTGAAAACTAAAAAAAAAAAAAGGACATTGAAAAATACTAACAATGAAAATGTGTAAGATTACAAAAAGAGAAAAAAAAAATGTGTCTTAGTTTCTACGAAGAAGAATAAGAAGAGGAGGAAGACAAAGAAGCAGAAGAGAGAGAGAGAGAGAGAGTAGAGTTACTGTTACAGGGGTCATTTCACTGTGTTTTTATTAGCACAATAAAAAAAAAATGTTATCTCTCAAAAGAATCTGATGACTTCTCAGGTATTATCGACTTCATTGGAGAGATTAGAGTGTTCATCCATTGATGATTGAGCACAAGATCCACAGCAGAGTCCTCGTTGCCGATAATAATCACCGGTAATTATCGACTTCGTAAATGCGCTTTGAGAGAGAGAGGGAGAGGGAGAGAGAGAGAGGAAATGGGGTCTTTGGGGCTCAAGGTGGAAGTGGGGTTTTGGGGCTCAAGGTTAGCAAACATTTTTTTTTCTTTTCTTTTTTGACAAAGAATCATCTTTAGATAAATAAAATACCCTCACTTATGGCAGAGGAATACCGAGAAATCAAGCCAATCAAAACAGGAGATTACAGAATATAAAATGAAAAACCTCCCAAAAACAAACCAACCAAAACCGAAGCAAATAAAACAAGGATACGAAAAAACTAAAACAAGCCTATAAGAAAACCACAAAAATAACAGGCCAAAAAAAAGACGTGTAAAAAAACTGAACAAGCCTAAATAAAATCTAATGAAGGAAATAAGGAAGGCCTAAATAATCCAGCCGCACAATACCTTTCAAAAATCGGGGATGATCTTGATTACCATTATACGTGACAATCATACCCATTTCCCCTTCTCTAGCAAGAAAATCCGCCACACTATTACCTTCCCGAAATTGATGAGCCTCCACGAAATTTATCCCCTCAATTAAAGGTTAGCAAACATTTATTAGCCACAGTAGAGATGATGGGTCTAAGTAATGCATTTGCATCTTTTTGACTTTCAATGCTACCTCTCTCTCATAGCATTTATATCTCACTCTCACGCACATGCCTGGAGGGGAGAGACAAGGCCTAGAGGGGAGACACCTACATAATCACGTGATGGTTTTTTCTCGAAAATAGAGAGAGATAGGAGAGAGAGTGAGAAGAGATATGGGTAGTGTAGGATATGGGAATAAGTACGGGAATAGGATACCGGTTTAATAGCATTTTCCTATTTATCCTTTATTTTTGCCTAAAATCAAGAAAACTTGATTTTAAATAAAAAATCAAAATCAAACTTGATTTTCCTTTATAACTTAAATTAAAAATCAAAATTAAGAAAAAAAATGAAATAATACAAATCAAAATTAGAATATACAACTTCTTCAGTTTTTCTTTCATAATTTAACTTCATTAGTTTTTTCCATTACAATACCCAAAATAAAAAAAAAAAAAAAAAAACTAATGAGCTGTAAAAAGTTCTAATGAGTTGGAAAAAAACTAATGGGCTGTAAAAATAAAGTTAACCTCATCAGTTGTTTTTTTTTTTTTGGTTTTTTTTTTTTTTTTCGTTTTTTTTTTTTTCCCCAAAAAAAAAAAAAAAAAAAAAAAAAATTAAAAACAGATGAATTGTAAAAAAAGAAATAATACTAGTAATTTTTAGTGATCATTCATATTCTAAAATCAAAATAGAACAAAGCAAAAAAAAAATAAATAAATAAACATATGGATGAATATATATATATATACTCATGGGTTAAAAAAAATATTAATTTTTTCCTTCACAAATAAAGATAAACTCATTAGTTTTTTGTCCCTATCCATGCACCAAAAAACTGATGACTTCTAAAAAAAATTAAATATGAACTCATTAGTTTTTCTCGGACCATCTATATACTAAAAAAATTGATGAGTTTGAAAAACATAGACTAGAGGTATTTGCAATCTTACCATCCTTCAGAAACTTGATCTAGATTCAATTCTTTGTAGTGGCAGAACACAAAAGAAAAAAGTTATTCGGTGACTAACGATAGGACTAAAATCAAACTATATGTAAATGACGCCAAAGATGGTCAGTGGCATAGGCTAAAAATGACACCGGGAGGGTAGTTCAGATGGTTGGACTTCGGCATACCAAGTCCTAGGTCCCCGTTTAAAGTCTCTTGGACAACCTAGCCAGGGTAATTTGCCTTGCGTCTTACCCGGTGTCCGTGGTTAGTAAGGTATTGCGGTCACCCGGGAGATTAGTCGAGGTGCGCATAAGTTGTGGCCTGGACACCATCGTCATAAGGAAAAAAAAACAAAAGAAAAAAAAAAGTGGTTGGTTAGGCTCCAATTCTAGTGGAACTTGAACCACTAGATAATGGGTCATATAGGTCGCCTAAGGAATTGATGATGGTTAAGTTGCCTCGCCGACGATTTGACGTGCTCTACACTAGTGGGCAGAAAGGGGAAGAAAAGGCTTTGGATTCATGAGTGTTCAGAGAGGAGAATGGTGAAAATGGGAAGGTTCCTGGCCGTGGCTCCCACCTTAATTAGAAGATGGCAATTCCATGTTATCATGTATGGAATAAACCGTAAATTGAAAATTATATCTTGTTGAATATTTTAATAAAAAACTTACTCCGTATAATTTATGTCATGAAGGTTACAATCTGTTAGTCAAATTTTTATTAAATCCTAACAGCTATATTTTCATTAGTGTCTTATCTAATTTACATATCCTCCCATTTGGTATCATGATGGAATTTTAATTTCATATCATAAGTTACAATTCCTATACCAATATATAGAGGATCATTCCTAACTATTTGAAATACACTCTAATACTCATCCATCTTCTCTTCTCTTTCCCTAGTTATGAGTCTTTTATGTTTATTCTTGAGTTTATTTTATATGAGTTTTTTGGATAAAGTAAGGTGTGGTGTGATGCTTCAAACTTTTCTTAGTAGTACAGACTTTGAGAAGTTAACAGTGAGTGACTGAGCTGTTGTATCCTGGAGGCGGCGTGCTAGTGAACTACTGTATCAGATATAATACATTGTACATAGCGCGAACCGTCTTAAAGAGAGCGACCTAATTCGCGTCTCAATCCTGCCGACCTTCACTTTTTACAACAATTCATAATATTATGTGAGGTAATATATATCTATTATATTTTATAAATGTAAGATTTATGTATGAGTTCCAACAATTTTAAGACGGTTCGCCATGAAAGAAAAAAAAATGTCATGCATGCTCCTAACGTAAATAATTTTAATAGACCATTTCCATATTGCAAATAAAAATATGCATTCTGGTGGCATTTTAATTCACAATTTTTTGGAATTCTTGTGTTAATGTGAGGCAAGTTATTTTTATTCTTGAAATCTTGATTTTATATTGTGAAACATGAAATCCAATAGTTTGTATCCTATGCTGGATATCTATCATTAAATTTTGTCTTCAATGTCAGTATTGATGAATATTTCAAATTCTCTCTCTCTCTCTCTCTCTCTCTCTCTCTCTCTCTCTCTCTCTCTATATATATATATATATATATATATATATATAGTGGAGGTTACATGAATTGCGAGAACATTTATTATGTGATACCATAATTATTTTGACTCTATGATAACTTGTGGAAATTATGGATCAAATGAGAGGAGTTCAAATATTTTGCTTTTGTAGACATTGTTTATTTTTTGGAATATTTTAAATATTCACGGCAACATGTTTTATTTATATAATTTATTGCGGTTAAATTAATTGGCATTGCACATGATTGTGAATTTTTTCTACTATATTGATAATTACAATATATGTTTTTGAAAATGCCAATTGTGATGTGTTGTCTTGGAATTATCCAAATCGATTAGAGATCCCTTGGTATTATCCAAGATGTTTATTTAGAATGTTCACATTTGAGTTTAATGGTGAACTATATTACCTTAGTGGTGTATATACTTGAAATTGTTCAAGATGATTAGAGAATCGATGCTCTAAAAATATTTATTTGTGAATGAGATATCCACTATACTTGAGGCTAAAATTTCAATTCGCATGGTGATTCTCTATTTACCATTGATTTGTCAGTGAATAAGGAGCATCAAAGACAAAATAAATCCTCCATGCCCCAAGTTAGGGTAAAAGAGATGAGTGCTCTCTAATTCATCTGTTGAGTTGATGTGTGTTGAGAGAAAGAGAGACTCTATTGGTCTTCAGGCCTTTATTTATAGACTTTTAAGTGATAGTCTCCTAGTTGACTTTAGCTAGTTGTTAGATCATCTTCATCTTCAAGTCTTATCTTTATTTTTATTTTCAAGCTGAATTATCTTTTTCTACTATCTATTCCCATCTGGATAAGACTCATTCTTTGACTTGATAATTATCATCCAAGATTACGTGAAGAGTTTGAATACCAACAAACTCCTTAGAACCTGCATTTCATGATTGGTTTCGAACTCCTAGAAAACTAATCTTTTACTAGACAATTTATCATTGGCTAGAATTAAATAACTTAATTAAAGCCATTTTACTAGCCATCTATTGGCTTGGTTAAATTATAGATTAAAATACCCCCGAACTCTTGTAAAAATTGAGAATTAATTTTTTTAAGAGTTGATTCAAATGACCATTTTTTATTTAATTTTTGGCCTTGCTCTTGATTTTCTATGGAACTATCAAAACACCACTATGAACTCATCCTAATTTAGTCACGGATTAGCTTTATGAACTCATGGTTTTGGATTTTTATTATTTTTTTATTTTTAAAACTCTTTCATTGAATCATGAACTCACATTAAAGTAGCCATGATTGGCTTTATGAATTCATGATTTCTGAAGCTTCTTTTTTTTTTCGTTGGTGCTGGAAAATGCATGATGGCAGAAATTTTTAAATAGTATTCGAATTTCCTAGAAATATTCATAAATAATTTTGCTTTGAAATTTTGCACAGTAGAATTATGCATGCGAATGAATTTGTCCATAAAATTTCATAAATTTTGAGTTATTATCACTATGTTACCTATAAATTAGGTAACATATAATAGTTGGGATGTACGTGATTAAAATTTTATTTTATTTTATTTTATTTTTATGATTTATTTCTTTAATTTATAATGAATCGACATGGCTTCCATGTCAACATGTTACATGGAATATTAGAACACAAAATTTGAATTTTATGGTGGAACTCGTAGTAACATGATGAGCTACAAAAAATTAATTGAATGCTTTTGCTTGATTTCATTATGGCTTGGAGGCGCACTAAGACACCATTTCAAGGTGTTGAACTCTCATTCAATCCCATTGCTTTCTTAGGGGTACATGGTTTTTCTGCAAGAACAAAGCCAAAAGATACTTACAGTGAGCTAACACTCAACATGAAATTATGAATAGCCTGCTCATGCATTTGTCACTTTTTTCTTTAGCCATAACTGGCTGACCACCGCAATTTCAGATTATGGAGAAAACAAACCCTAGCCTTCTGACATATGCTTTAATTAGCTAGCCAGTGGTTGAAATTTTAGTTATAAGTTGAAATTAAACAGATAAAATCAAGTTATCGAGCCAAAGATTTTTGCCATTAAAGTTACAAAGCTACAAGAAAATGCCCTTATTGCAACAAGTGTTATCTTTTTTTTTTCCTATACAGGTATCATAAGCCAGTTTACGCGCACTAGATTAAATCATGCACCCCGAACAAGGCTTCCGAAACAGGGCTTGCGCCATGCGGTCCGTGGCCCTAGATATATATTAGTAACTAGTGAGAATCGAATACAAGACCAAGGAACTTGGTAAGCTCTTAGCCTCGCTTGCTCCACCACTAAGCTATCGACTCTGGGGTTGGAACAAGTACTATCGCAACAAAATAAGATATAGTATTAATTATAAACAAAGCTATTGGCAGAAAATGGGGGGTTGGGGGGCAGTTATTTAGTAGGAGAATTAGATAGCAGTTGCCTCTCTTAATTACTGATAAAAATATATTATAAGCTTCTTAATTATTAACTCAAAATCTACACCACATAAGGAAAAGGACCAGCTATGTACACCATTAAATGGCTCTGATTGTTGCGTCTCCATCTAAGTTAATTATACGTAATTATCCAAAGCATTATATATATATATACTACTTATAAAAGGCCCAATGTTGAAAAAGTTTTTGATAGACTAAAATGCCCTCGCATTAAATGTTAGTGACCCTTTTACACATGAAGTTTATCTTTAATTCCTTTTTTAGGAATTATATTTTCAATTAATTTTCTAATTCAACAAGGCATCAACAAAGGTTGTTATTTTTTTAGTGTTTTGAATATTAAAAAATAATAATAAATTTTATCGAATAAAGAGAGAAACAAAAGTGAGATTTGACTCTTTTCAGTTACAAATAAAGGTGCTCTAAAAAAATATATATTTGTTAATATGAAATTCAACTAAATAAAGTGAAAAAAATTATTAATTAATTTTTTTTTTCAAATTCTAATTCAAATTATAAATAAGACATGATTTTTCAAATAATCAATTACTATAAATTTCGAAATAAATTACTTTATATTTATTATTTCCAAATTCCAATACAAAAATAAATCAGAGTGATAAAAAAAAAGTTTGAATGTATTCCCATCCGTAAACATTGTTCACATGAACTAGCTTCTTATGAATACCATACTCGCAAAAAATCAGAGTGATCCAACGGTCAGTTGAACTTATCCATTATAACAAAAACTATTTACGTTTGTTTCATCTAAGCTATGTACCATATTGTTCTTATTCATATTGTACAAATGGTAACATAGGGGTGCTATTTTGTAAAACCGACCGTTGTATGAGATGTTCCATATATACACATTGTGCATATAAAAAATCACATAGATCCGACGGTTGGATTTTGAGAAAACATTTCAATTGTTTAAATTTTGTATCATATGGTTCTTATTTATATTGTACAAATGTTAACATACAGGTACCATTTGTAAAACCGACCGTCGGATAAGATGTTCTATATAAACACATTGTGCATGCAAAAAATCTCACAGATCTGACGGTTGTTTTTTGAGAAAAATATTTAAATTTTTTAAACTATGCAAATTTAATATCATAGTTTTTTAAAGAATGTAGCATTTATAAAAAAAAAAAATGACCGTTGAATCAAAATGATTTTTTTCATGCATGTCTTACATAAGCAGAACATCTCATCCAACGGTCGTTTTTTAAAATGTCACTGTGAAAATTATTATACTTATATATTAAAAATAAGAAATAAAAGAATATGCTTAGCACATTATTGAATTAGGAAATTAATTGAAAATATGACTCTTAAAAAATGAATTAAAGATAAACTTCATGTAATTAATATTGCAAGAGGGAAAAAGGATCATTAACATTTAATACGAGGGTATTTTAGTCGATCAAAAGTTTTTTCAACATTGGACCTTTTATAAGAAGTATATATTTATAAAAGAATATGAAATAAGGTTAAATATTATATATCACAAATTTTAAAAACAAGCTATCACATAGCTTAGTGGTTAAGCCTTCTCATATAAGACTTAGAAGTCTTAGGTTCGAATAGTGGTGTACAAACAGTCAGGTGGCCCGCGGGCCGATCGTGACCGGCCCGCTATCTTAACGGTAACGAACATGTCCGGCCCGTTACGGTCCGTCCGTTATTAATGGACGGATTAGGCCAGTAGTTCATGTTTGGTAGGCCCGTCCGGCTCGTGTCCATTAAGATGCCCGATCCGGCCCGTGTCGTTTGGCCCGCGACCGTTTGACCCGTGACTGTTTGTCATTTGATCGGCCCGTTTGGCCCGTGTCCCTTTAAGTCTTAGATGAGAAATCCTAACCACTAAGCTATGTATTAGCTTGTGTTTAATATTTGTGATATATAATATTTAACCTTATTTCATATTCTTTTATAAATCTATAATACTACTTATAAAAGTGTAAATGATGGAAAACTTTTGATTCACTAAAATACCCTTATAATAAATAATAATGACACTTACGCCTTCTTATATATAATTTTAATTGCTTAAAATCTCTTTAACTTATTTATTAGAAAATTTCTTTTTAATTACTTTTTTTTTTATTCTTAATAACTTTAGCACTATTCCATTCTCTATCAAGTTTTCTTTTTTGTGTATAATTCTTTTTAAAATAAAAATTTATTATACTTTAGCTGTGTATTTTTTATATTAGATTATATTTTCTATATCTATAAATATATATATGTGTGTGTGTAGTTTGAATATTAAAAAAACTTTTGATTGGTCACAATATTCTATATATAATTATAAAAGTAAATAAATAAGTATGGTTCCAGACAATTTCACCAATCAAAAATTATATTAGTAGGACATTTCTAATTGCTTGAAGAATACTTATAAATAGTATGGAGTAATTCTTTTTGAATAAAAATTAATCACAACAAAATTATTATAAATTAAATTGAAATTATTTTGTAAGTACGGTCTCATAAAACTTTATCAGTTGTTTTAATTCAATTATTTTTTTATATTATAAATACTAACACATTTATAGATCGAAGTCAATTACTCGAGAAATTAAATATTATATGATTCATACTTTTTTTTTTATTATTTTCAAGAAAAAACAAATATAATTTGACCAATTGTTCTACTATAGTTTTTATTTATAAATACCGATTCATCACTATATCAGATTTAATTTCTCAAATAATTATTCACAATTCATTTCTTAGCTTCATGCAAACAAGAAAAAAAGAAATTTAATTTCTAATTATTTTAATAAAATTTTGATATTTTATCTTAATTGTATTGATCACTCTATTACTCAAAGTTGAAGGTTTTTTTTTTTTTTTTTTTTTTTTTTTTTTATAAAAAAATTATCACGTGCATCGCACGTGGTGCAATAGTGTAAATGTGGGAAAAGCTTTTGATTGATCAAAATATCCCTATATAATTTTAAAAATATATAAATAGACATCGTCTCTTAAAATTCCACCCATCACAATAAATAAATTTTCTAATTAAATTAAAATTACTTAGGAATATTAATTTATTTTTAAGTTTAACTCAATTTTTTAGAAATAATTTTACTAAATTTTGTTTATATGAAATTCTACTAAATGGAGTAAAAATATTCTTAATTAAATTAAATTCTTTCAAATGCTAATTCATTTCTAGATAAAACATGAATTTTCAAATAATTAATTACTATAAAATACCGAATAAATTACTTTATATTTCTTATTTCAAATATATATATATAAAAAAAAAAAAAAAAAAACAAATATAGTTTTCCTACTATTTTTAGCACTCTTTAAAAATAAATAAATAAATTATACGAAAATTTTATAGTTTACTAAGTTCACATATATCGATTTAGTATCGTTTAGATCTCTCAAATTTTTTTTAATGACAAAATTTTAATAATCTTAATTATTTCATCTAAATTACATTGTTCAAATTATATTTGATTTTCTAAAAATATTTTTTTTCTGCAAAAATTTATATGTGCAACGCACGTGCTACATTTCTAGTATATATATATATAGTGAGAACGAAGAGACTATACCGAATAAAAACTATACAATAAACAAAAGTTGT
Organism: Hamamelis virginiana; assembly: GCA_017140935.1. NCBI lineage: Eukaryota > Viridiplantae > Streptophyta > Magnoliopsida > Saxifragales > Hamamelidaceae > Hamamelis > Hamamelis virginiana. Next base: position 1,887,609 of record JAESVK010000164.1, read on the forward strand.
TTAACTTTATTTGATAATCACCACATAAATGTTTATTCTTTTAGGATTCTACAAATGGATTTTGATTTTTTGATTTATTTATATTTTAAGATTTCCTTATCCTTTTCACAACACATTTATAAGTGCGTTCACGTGAATGTATTTTCTCACCAACATTAAGTGAAGGTATGAATGCATGGAAATTTTTTATGTAAATTTTCGCATAAAAAATATTTTAAAAAATCGAATATAATGTGAACAATATAATTAAGATGAAATATTTAAGGTTATTAAATATTTTTTATTAAATTTTTTTGAAAATTTTAAGTTTTATAAAAATGATATTAAATCAATATATACGAACTTTATAAATTATAAAATTTTAATATATTTTTTTAAAGAATACTAAAAATATTAGCAAAATTATATTTATTTTTGTATTAGAAATAAGAAATATAAAGAAATTTGTTTGATATTTTATAGTAATCAATTATTTGAAAATCATGTTTTGTCTAGAAATGAATTAGAATTTGAATGAAATTTAATTTAATTAAGAATATCTATATTTAGTAGAATTTCATATTGATAAAATTTTATTGATGAAATTCAGTGAGATTATGTTTGAAAAATTGAGTTATACTAAAAAGAAATTAATATTCATAAACAATTTTAATTCAATTTTTTTTAGAAAGCCTATTTATTGTGATTGGTGGAATTTTATGAGACAATGTCTATTTTTGTACTTTTACAATTATGTAGGATATTTTGGTCAATCAAAAGATTTTCTCACATTCACACTTTTATATTTATTATAGATATAGATATTCAAACCTCGTGTTCACATATTAATATTTTCATGCTATAAGTGATTGTAGAGAAGTCCAGACACCTAACTTTTATCATTCTCACTTTTTGGTGGCATTTGGTATAACTTTTGGGAGGTTCCGAATGGACTTCTTAACTTTAAAAGTCATTTTGCAAAAAAAAAAATTGTTGTTTGGTGAGTTCTTCCAAATCAACTTTTAGAAGAAGTCATGTTCTGGGAAGTTCATTTGGAAGAAATAAAATAAAAAAGTATTTTGAAAATTCATGTTTATACTGCGAAGAATAATTTCCACACTTTTTGACACAAAATGACTTATAGAATTTATATTTGCCAAACACAAAATTCCAATTTTCACAAATCTTTATTCAAATAGACATAATCTATATTCAATATAGATACCAACTATTGGATTTTATGTTTTACAATATGAAATCAAGATTTCAAGAGTTTCTAGGCTTTTCAGAGGAAGACATCAAAATAGACAATTACCAAATATTCTAAACATATTAAGAATAAAAATAACTTGCCTCACATTAACACAATAATTCCAAAAATTGTGAATTAAAGTGCTACCAGAATGCATACTTTAATTTGCAATATGGAAATGGTCTATTAAAATTATCCACGTTAATTGCGTGCATGGCATTTTTTTTCTTTTACAGCGAACCGTCTTAAAATTGTTAGAACTCATACATAAATCTTACCTTTATAAAATATAATAGATGCATATTACCTCACTTAATATTATGAACTGTTGTAAAAAGTGAAGATCGGCAGGGTTGAGACGCGAATTAGGTGGCTCTCTTTAAGACGGTTCGCGCTACTACGGATTATATCTGATGCAGTAGTTCACTAGCACGCCACCTCCAAGATACAACAGCTCAGCCACTCACTGTTAACTTCTCAAAGTCTGTACTACTACAAAATGTTTGAAGCTCCACTCAACACCTTACTTTACCCAATAAACTCATATAAAATAAACTCAATAATAAACATAAAAGACTCATGGGAAAAGAGAATAGAAGATGGATGAGTATTAGAGTGTATTTCAAATAGTTAGGAATGGTCCTCTATATATAGGTATATGAATTGTAACTTATAATATGGAATTAAAATTCCATCATCATACCAAATGGGAGGTTATGTAAGTTACATAAGACACTAATGAAAATATAGCTGTTAGGATTTAATAAAAATTTGACAAACAAATTATAACCTCCATGGCATAAATTATAAGTTTTTTATTAAAATATCGAACAAGATATAATTTTCAATTTAAGGTTTATTCCATACATGATAACATGGAATTGCCATCTTCTAATTAAGGTGGGAGCCACGGCCAAGAATCTTCCCATTTTCACCATTCTCTTCTCCGAACACTCATGAATCCAAAGCCTTTTCTTCCCCTTTCTGCCCACTAGTGTAGAGCACGTCAAATTCGTCGGCAAGGCAACTTAACCATCATCAATTCCTTAGGCGACCTATATGATCCATAATCTAGTGGTTCAAGTCCCACTAGAATTGGATCCTAACCCACCACTTTTTTTTTTCCCTGATGACGATGGTGTCCAGGCCAACTTACGCGCACCTCGACTAATCTTTCGGGTGACCGCAATACCCTACTAACCACGGATACCGGGTAAGACGCAAGGCAAAATACCTTGGTTAGGTGGCCCAGGAGACTCGAAACGGGAACCTCGGACTTGGTATGCCGAAGCCCAACCATTTGAGCTACCCTCCCGGTGTCATTTTTAGCCTATGCCACTGACCATCTTTGGCGTTATTTACATATAGTTTGATTTTAGTTCTATCGTTAGTCACTGAATAACTTTTTTCTTTTGTGTTCTGCCACTACAAAGAATCAAATCTAGATCAAGTTTCTGAAGAATGGTAAGATTGCAAGTATTTCAAATTTGGGGAGAAAAATTACTAAGTTTATCTCTGTTTTTCAAACTCATCAATTATTTAGTATATAGAATAGATGGTCGGAGAAAAACTAACGAGTTCATATTTATTTATTTTTAGAAGTCATCAGTTTTTAGGTGCATGGATAGTGGGACAAAAAACTAATGAGTTTATCTTTATTTGTGAAGGAAAAAATTAATAATTTTTTTAACCCATGAGTATTAAAAAAAATAAAATATATCATCGATATATTTATTTATTTATTTTTTGCTTTGTTTTATTTTGGTTTTAGAATATGAATTCTCACTAAAAATTACTAGTATTATTTCTATTTTTACAATTCATCCGTTTTTTATTTTTTATTTTTATTTTTTTGTGTGTGTAGATGGTGGGAAAAAAATGACATACACAGAAAAAAAAAAAAAAAAAATACAAAAGCAAAACAAAACCCAAAAAAAAAAGACTTGATGAGGTTAACTTTCACTACAAAAAAAATGATCTATTGCAACGGACTTTTCCGTTGCAATTAAGCATATTTCCCGTCGCAATGAGCTTCTTGCAACGGAAATAACCGTCGCTATTCTGTCGCTATTGCTATCGTCGCAAAAATTATAGCTGTTGCGACGGCTTTTTCCGTTGCAAAATAAAGGTAGCAACGGTAATTCCCGTCGCAAGACATGACCTGAATATACGGTATTTTATACCGATTGTTGCAACGGAAAATGCCGTTACAATAAATTTTTGCAACGGAAAATGCCGTTACAATAAATTTACATTCGGTTACCAAGAAACAATTGTTGCGAGAGAATTTGCCGTTGCAAAATTGTTGCAACGGAAAAAGCCGTTGCAAAATTGTTGCAACGGAAAAAGCCGTTGCAAAAATTTTCATTCAGTTTCTCACCAAAAGTTGTTGCGAGGGAATTTGCCGTTGCAACATTTTTGTAACGGAAAATGCCGTTGCAAAAAGTTTCAGGTTTCTCACCAAAAATTATTGCAAGGGAATTTGCTATTACAAAATTTTATGCAGATTTTTGCAACGGAAAATGCCGTTGCAAAAAATTCTAATTAGTTTTATTACTATTTATTAAAAATTGTTGCGAGGGAATTTACCGTTTCAAGATTTATATATACTTGCCACGAAAGTTGCCGTTGCAATTTGTAATTCTACCAATAGAAATTCCACCACACGAATTTACAACAGCTATTCTTCAAATTAGCCATTGCAAAATGCCCCTTTTTTTTTTCTTTTTTAACAAAGCCTATTTCCATTTTTATTGAAACCATAATTCAATCATATGATTCATCACTTATTGAATAAAATAAATGAACCCTGACTATCCAATCGATTATATTTCATACAAACTAATAGAATTTTAATGGCTCTTAACTCATTGCTCGTAGACAATACAAAAACAAATAAATCAATCTAAAAATCTGAGACTAATAATCGATCTAAATAATCGATTATATTTCTTCACTAGAGATGCACTAAAACAAAAATTGTCCAAGCAAAAGTACATCATTTATAATAACCAATCATTAACTATATACACAGGAAAAACCTTTTCAATAACGAGATATGACATCTTGATTATCAACAAAATCAATGTAGCCCCAATCAATCTCCTCTTTTGTGTATTCTTCTCGTTCCATCTTGAAGACATGCTGAAAGTTGTAAACAGAACCTCATCAGTTAAAAGATAACTATTTGAGATAAAGTTTAAACATCATTAATTTAGAGTGCACCAAAGATGAGATACTACTTCCCACATTGATCAAAAGAAATACCCAGAATAGAAGGCCCCAGTACCAAAACAACATACACACAACTAGACCAAAAAAAAAAATTGCAGAAAAACCAGAAGCATACTACTCACATGTAAATAAATAAATACAAATTTAACAGGAAAATCTTAGGAAACAACAATAAAGCTGGCCATGATTTATAGAGCATATGTTCAGCAATCAATAAAACGAAAAGTTCAAGGAGCATGCATATCTGATATAGTGATATTGAAATAAATGAATAGCAATATAAGTTAAAAAAAGAAAAAGAAAAGAAACAAATGAATAAGTGGAAGTAGCAATAGCCCCAATATATTATAAAAAGGAGCTAATCTCGCGAGCAGAATTTTCCACAAAAACAAGGGAAACAGTGAGAATAAGATTCCAAGCTTGAACTTTGAGTCGCACTTCAATTGCTTATAGATTGAAATCCAAGAAAGTTAAGACATTTTGATACCAAAACCTTATGCACAAGGTTTTTAGCTTAAACTTAAATTTTAATTGTTTCATGGACATAACTGGTAAAATTTATGAAAATTTTGATCATGCTTTAAATTGGATGTAAAATCTCATTGAGTAATTAGAGAAAAGCATTAGTTCAGTGTCCATACCTCCTAAAATTGTAATCCCTTGACCCTGAATTTTCTGAAAGCCAATGCACCATACTGCAGTACCTCTTGCCTGGTACTGCTGTTGCTGGTGGTGGCTGCTGCTGCTGCGGAGACGCACTGCTGCCTGGTGCCATTACGAGGGAGTCTTCAACACTTTTTGTATAAACCTTGCAACTGAAAATGCCAAATCTTCAGCTGGGCGGTAAGGAACTGGACCTCCAAACTCAGTAAACCTGAAGGCAATACAGAGAGAGAGAGAGAGAGAGAAAAGATAATCAACCAGGAATTACCTCATAATTTCTTATGAATTTCTACTTGTTTAGTAGGTAGAAATACAGAATATCATGTCCAGTACAGGAGACAAAGATGCAAACTTACCAGCCAGTCCAGGCTTCAGTCCAAATCTTAGGTTTATAAGGCTTGTTTGGAGTGAAGTAATCACAGTAGAAACCATTGCAGGCATTAATCTGTCAAAAAGAATAAAATAAACCTATTAAGGAATGACATCATTTTGGAGAATTGATCACCCGACACAATAGTGCGATTAGAAGATCACATACTTTCAAATTTCAATATATGAATAGTTCAGCCAGATGAAATCGGAACAATTGGTAAAACATCAATTATGAGAACGATAGCTTTTTTTTTTTTTCTATACCACTTGCAATGGAAGTCGACTCAAATGTGGTTATAATTAACAAAGAGACATGGTCATCAGTCTATCATTACAATACTCAAAAGCCGAAGGAAAATAAATAAAGACAAAGCATAACAGGTTGGACTAAGAAAGAGCACAAGTGAGCCATGTGAAGTAGGGATAAAAATTCATTTCAGCCATGACGCATGACCACACAAAGAGACAACTCACAATTAGCCAACAACCCCACCAAGGCTGAGGGAACATAACATGAGAACCATCAAGAATGGATTAAAAAACATGACAATAATAAAAGGTGAAAAGGAGAAAACAAAAAGCTGTGCGACACTTACAATAGGATCAGGGGCATCATCTTGTTTGCACATGACCCATGGGACACCGGTTTTCAGACCAACAGCCATTTTTGCTGCCCATTTAGTGTAAGCTTGACCTGGCACACCGATTTCGTACTCCATGGGTCCATATTCATTCTCAATCTGTCACAAATAGTTCAGCGAAAGCTATTTCTCTCAGTTTTCATCCTCTTTTTTATCGAATGATAGAGGGTTAAGACAGATTCAACTTGGATTCAATTGAAAAATAATAACCAACATATTTAAAGCAGAGAATTGTAACAAGGGAAAGATTAAAATGGACTGCTTTGACTACCTGGGAAAGAATTATTGGACCACCCTGAGATTCAAAAAGCTTCTCTGCTTTCATCATATCCACGATTTTCTCCGTAAATTTATGCATTTGTACCTTAAATGTAGAAATTTAGAGATCAAAATTGATTGCGAAATACATGTATTACATCAATGGATTAAGAAAATGAAAGGAGATTGTATAACTGAGGAAACTTCAGGTGTAAGAATCAAAGTGTCTAACCTTGAATGGCCCATTATCTGTTCTGAAATTGATACCTGGAATATATTTCAGCCAAACAGGGAAACCCCTGAAATTTAAAAATAATAAGTTGCTTGAACATTCAATACAGTACACCTTCTCTTTTTAGAAATTGTATGCATAACTTCCATTATTACCCAAAGTTCCATTCAGCACAAACATAAGGTCCAATCCTCAGATGAACATAAAGGCCTGCTTGCTTCAACAGCTTGATAAATTTAACCAGGTCATATCTGCCTTCAAAATAATACTGCAAAAAAAAAAAAAAAAAAAAAAAAGAAGGAAAATTTACTATTTCCTTCAAGAAAAAAAAATGCATGCCTTTGAAAAAACAAATCCATAAAAATAGAAAAAAGGGTAATTTTCCAGTACTTTGCCTGGCGAAGGCTCATGCCCATTCCAGAAAACATAAGTCTGAATCACATCCAAACCTCCTTCTTTTGCCTTCTGAATAAGATCTGGCCACATCTGCAAAGACCCAGAAAATATTTCCAAAAATATTCATATACACAGAAATACATACATACATACATACATATATAGAGAGAGAGGGAGAGACCTATGTACTGAAAACCCAAGAAAATGAAGAAAATAGAGAGACCCATGAAGTACATTTGGAGTAATACCTCAGGAGAGCTTCTTGGGTAGTGAATGGATCCAGAAATAAGGATCCTTCTCTGCCCATTAACTATGATAGCCTTACTGTCATAAGACACAGAGGCTGTGACAGAAGAACAAAAACAAACCAATGAAACCAACACCACCACCAACACTTTCCACATTACAAGCTTCAAATCCATGAACATGACCCTGAAACCCCCCCAGCTCTCCTCCACCCCTGTTGCCCAGCCAAAAAGAAAAAGAAAAAATTAAGGACTTTGCTTGTTTAATAGATCTACAGGTTCCAGGACGCCAAATTTAAGTGTCTAGCCAGATGTGGTGTTGCTCAAGCTTGGTTCTTTAAGCAAATGAACTTTAAACTAAAGTTGGAGTTTTGCCTGTTTAGGACAGTGAATCAGCTTAAAATGTTAACTAACAAGCTGAGCTTGCACTGTTTATAGTGTGTTGGTCATCATCCCTAAGTTCAATTCCACATTCATAAATATATCTCTATTTTTCATTAGTCTGATTAAGCTAAACTTGGGAAGTTCAAATGAGTCTGCGATCTAGGCTCAAACCTGTTAATACATGGACATCAAATCAAGTTCAATAAACTTAAACAAATCAAAGGAGCTTAACCAATCAGAAATAAGATGTATCTCTTTCATGGGAATTAGCAATTGAGCTCCATAAACATTAGTTTCAGAATCCTAAAGCTGATTTCATCCATATCTCAAAATTTCAAAAATATATCATGCCCATATTCATCACCATAGCACACTATATCAACAACCGTAATAACTTACAGAATGCTTATATCCATCAATGGATACTAACAAATTTTTATGATTTATTCTGAAAATCCATTATCACTAAGGCAATTGGTAAACCATCAACCAGATGTAATGCCCATAAAAAAGGAATCAATGACCAACATCTAATCAACACAGATTTGATTATCGAAAACCCGAATTTTGCATGGAGTTGCAAATGAGGGACATTAATTTGCCGAAGGTACTATTCTAGTCAGCAAAGGCCAGCTTAAAGAGTGCATTGGAAACACATTCTCCTGTTGCTGAAGTTCATAATTTGGTCTACAAAAGATAACTTGTTATTGTGAAACAAAGTATCTCGCATAAGCAGTACTACTTCTTTTGCTAAAGTTGTTGTTTTTTGTTTTTTTTTTGGCCCCAAGACTTCCAGAAATGTTCATCTAAGTATATGTTTATCCTAAGTATAGTTATCAATAAAGAATCATTTCAAGCAAGGAATGGGCAACTTCAAACTTTGAAAACAACCGATCTTAACATATGAAGGACAATAATCATGTAAGAAGTTGCTGCTTCATACCAAGTAGCTTTTAACCAATAACTGAAATGAATGAAGATTCTCCAACTTAATCAAACAAAATGACAGCGAAAGTAGCGCTTATGACCTATGAATTATGGATAAAGCTCCATAAGTGCAGCCAGTAAGCTTACCTTTCTCCATGGAACTGATTTTGATGAAGTTTGAAGTTGGTTGTCAGACTGCAAATCCAAAATCAGAGGAAGGGAAAAAAAAACCAAGTATATTTAGCAACCTAAAATGCCTCTACCGAAGAGGCTCCACAAAACCAACAAGAATTGAGGGACATCAATACCTCTTCAAACTTTTCAAAGTTTTGAGACATTTTAACCGTTGAACCTCCCAGTTAAAACAGTCTGCAACTATTAAAAATTGATTAAAAAGCTAAGTGGTAAGGTAGTAGTTCTTACCTTCCAAGTCCTGCAGGTCAACAAAGACCAGATTTTGATATTGGGCAGTCATTTAAAGCTATAAATGCAAGTAAACGTGCAATATCACCATTGCAACCTCGATATGCAAGTGTTGAGCTGGATGGGTGACGATAAGACTCGACATATTCCACTTGATTCGTGATTATCCATAGTTCGAGAAAGCAACTCAAACATTCATTATAATTTGGGAACTTAAATTATGCCATATATATAATTTAAGGGGTAAAAAGAAAAGAGCAGTTTGCTCATTTCGATATGCATTTAAATTTAAAGGTAAATCATACATATCCATACTAAGTACTAGGCCATATCCATAGTTAGTCCAATCGACATTTCTTACCAACGAACTCCCATCGAGTCACCAAAAAACAGCCTAAACAAGCAAATGCTTTACCCTTCTATCGGTTAGTGTCAGTACTTTTCAAAAAATGTCTGTGTGAACCGCCATCTTCCCAACTCTGTACAATCTACATACAAAAAAACTGGCAAATAATTTATACTTTGGTTAGTGAGCTATTTAGAGAAAGTGACAAGATAGCCCCTACAGTTGCTTACACCAGATAATTGAATATGTTTCACAAAATGACTACAGTTCCTAAATCATGTTTTTCTTAGTTCAGGCTGTAATCCCTATACTCCTACAAAAAAATAGATAATAACAATTGCATAAACTTGGTCATAGTATGAGAAATGGCCACACACAAGACGACAGAGCTCATCTCCGAAAAGAAAACAAAAAACAAACCTGTGGTTATAACGATAAAGCAAAGTGATACCATAGATAAATGACAAAAATAGATGCTTTTCACAAGAATAAGAAACAAAAACAAGTGATGCTCCTAGCTTATAATCCATGAACACTCAAAGGAAGGCTAAAAAAAAACCATCTCTAATCAATCCTAGCCTTGATTTAATATTAATTAAAGAATTTGCTAA
>JAESVK010000164.1:1912571-1943457 GCA_017140935.1 Hamamelis virginiana
TTGAGGACGGTTCCGCAACCGTTTTCAAAGGGTTATGAAAACGGTTTTAAAACCGTTTTCATAGGATTTTTTTGTAGTAGTGCATCAAATAAGGCTTCTTCTAGCTCTAGCAAAGCAACTGGACCTTGCTTTAAATGCGGAAGAATGGGCCACATTTCAAAGGATTGTCCTATGAAACAAAAAATAAATGAACTTGATGTTTCAGATAAATTTAAACAAATACTTTCAAATCTCTTTCTCTATTCAGAAGAATCTGATAATGGAGAAGAAGGGCTTCAATAGATGAAATTTATTCTTCAACAGAGGAAGATGAAAATCCTGATGAATCTGAAGAAGGAATTAAAGATAACTGTAAATGTATTATTATGTTATCTAGAGAACATAACATTCTCATTGATTTTATTGATGAAATCAAAGATCATGAGAAAAGAAAAGAATTGTTGTTAAGATTAAAAAATGATCTTGAGAAAGACCATAAAAAGACGCAAACTAGTAAAACTAATTATGATCTAAAAGAAATATTCGACCGATTCAAACCTGATAATTTAGATAAGAATGTAACTATAAAAGATCTCCAACAAGAATGTGTTCAGCTAAGAAAAGATTTAAAAGAATTAAAAAATAATAGTGAGAAAGATATTAGTGATTTAAGGATAAAAGTCACTAGGTTATCTTTACAAAATCATGCCTCTTCTTCAAAAACTCCTTTAATAGAAAACAATGATGAATCAGACTCTGAAGCTTCTGAGAATGAAAATCCGGGAACTGAGAAAGATCCTTATCTTCATCTTTTAACTAGAATTAATTATCAAAAATGGCATGTCAGATTAACTATTATTATTAACAAAGAATATGAAATTAATACCATAGCATTAATTGATTCTGAAGCAGATCTCAATTGTATTCAAGAAGGACTAGTGCCTATTAAATACTTGAGACTACAAAAGAAAAATTAAATGCTGCAAATGGTAACAAATTACACATTAACTATAAGCTAACAAATGCACATGTTTGTAATGGTGGAGTCTGCTTAAAAACACCATTCTTACTTGTCAAAGATATTGGTCAAAACGTAATTTTAGGAACTCCATTTCTTAATCTAATCCAACCATTTCAAGTTGACAATAAAGGAATTCAGGCTAATTTTAAAGATAAACAAATTGTTTTTCAATTCATTAGCCCACCCCAATTAAAAGATTTAAATCTTTTAAAAACCTTATCAATCCTCCCAGAACTAAATGTAATAGAAAGAAGAACTAATCAACTATTTTTTCTAAAAAAGGAAATCTCCCATAGAAAAATTGAAGAAACCTAGCACATAGGTTTGTTCAACAAGAAATTGAATCCTTCCAAAAGAAGCTAGAATCAGAAGTTTGTTCTGATCATCCTAATGCCTTTTGGGAAAGAAATAAACATATTGTTAAATTACCATATATAAAAGATTTTCAAGAAATTAATATACCAACAAAAGCTAGGCCTATCCAAATGAAAGAGGAACTCTTAAAACATTGTAATGATGAAATTAAAGACCTTTTAAAAAAGAAATTAATTAGGCCAAGCAAATCCCCCTGGAGTTGTGCAGCCTTTTATGTTCAGAAAGCTTCTGAAATAGAAAGAGGTGTACCTAGGCTTGTGATTAATTATAAGCCCCTCACTGATGTATTACAATGGATTAGATACCCATTGCCATACAAACAGGATTTAATCCAAAGACTTTCCAACGCTAAAATATTTTCAAAATTTGATATGAAAGCTAGATTTTGGCAGATCCAAGTTCATGAAGATGACAAATATAAAACTGCATTCACAGTTCCATTCGGGCACTTTGAATGGAATGTAATGCCTTTTGGATTAAAAAATGAACCCTCAGAATTCCAAAATATTATGAATGATATATTTACTCCATACATTAACTTCACAATTGTTTATATTGATGATGTTCTTGTATTTTCTAACTCTATCGAACAACACTGAAAACATCTTAATATTTTCTTTCATGTTATCAAGAATAAAGGATTAGTATTATCTGCCAAGAAGATAGAACTTTTTAAAACTAAAATTAGATTTTTGGGATTTAATATACATCATGGAACAATTCTTCCTATTGACAGGTCAATTGATTTTGTCAATAAATTTCCTGATATAATTAAAGACAAAACTCAACTTCAAAGATTTTTGGGATGTCTGAATTACATTTCAGATTTTTTTCCAAACCTTAGCCAACTATGTGCTCCTCTTAGGAAGAGATTGAAAAAAGATCCACCAGCGTGGACTGATGAACATACTCAACTTGTCAGAATTATTAAACAGCAAGCCCCTAGACTTAAGTGTCTCAACATAGCTGACCCTAAAGCCTTTAAGATTGTCCAAACTGATGCATCAGGTGTAGGGTTTGGAGGAATTTTACTCCAAAAAGAAAATGATAAGGAGAAGATAGTTCATTATCATTCAGGAACTTGGAACCCAGCACAACAAAACTATTCAACTATCAAACAAGAAATTTTGTCCATTGTTTTATGCATAACTAAATTTCAAAGTGATGTTTTAAATCAAAAGTTTTTAGTTCGGGTTGACTGTCAGGCTGTTAAATCCGTCTTACAAAAAGATGTAAAAAATTTGGCGTCAAAACATATTTTTGCCCGTTGGCAAGCAATATTATCTATTTTCGATTTTGAAATAGAATATATCAAAGGAGAATCGAACTCTGTTCTAGACTTCCTAACAAGAGAATTCATCCAGGGAAATCGTGATTTAAATGTCCACTAGGGGAAGGGGAAGGGGCAGGTCAGCTGCTCCGCCAAATGTTCCACCAAAAACTCGTTCAACTAACCCTGAGAGTTCCACAGCTCTCACCACAACTCCAGAATATTATTCTCAAATAATCCCAGGAAAAAAGAAATCCTTGGCAGACATTGCAGAAGAAAAATATATCAGAGCTGCTGAACAGCAGGTTGATGAACTCTTTGGTACTCATAACTCTCAACTCAATACTCCAGAAAGATGGGCTAATCAAGCCTTAGCCTGCAAACAATATTCACCAGAACAGTATCTTGCCCTTTCAAAGGATCAAGGTACATCATCGGCAATTGTCAAAAATCAGACATTTGCTGAAGCCACTTCTTCAAAACAGGTGGTAGCCTCTACCTCCAATCAAAGAACTCTTCAAACTGAACAAGTTGATATTGCTCCCCTTTTTAAGTCAAGATATTTTCAAAAACCTGTTCCAATTGAACTTTTTTCTGTTGAAAAAGAATTTGCTGGAATGGGGGCAATAGAAATTGTTAATAAAATATATTCAAAGAAATTCCAGTTTCATCCCTGGGATTTTTCTAAAACTCAAAAATTTTATGAATTTATTTTAGTTGATACTAAATCAGCAATTTTTAAACATCATTTTGATAAAGCTGATCCAAGTATCACAACTCATTCAACTCTCAGAATTATCAGGATCCTCTCCTATTCAGATTGGGGTCAGGATCCAATCAAACCAAGAAAATTCTCCGTGAATTTTCAACCAGCTTTCTTCAACTACCATGAGTATCTAGTAGCATGGTTTAACACTCTTTACTATCAAAATCAAAGTTATCGCTATACATGGATGATTTTCTTTGATAAATCTTTCAAACTTGATGTCCCCAATTGGTTCTTAGATTGGTGGGATATAGTTGGTCCTATACCAGATATTCTCCCTTCTAAGGTTCTTGAAGGATATCAGATCTTTCAGGAAAAAATTCGTCCCTCATTTTCTCAAATTAACTATCCTAAAATGTTACTGTTTTATGGACATTTTAGCTTAGCATGGACAATGGCTTGGAAATATGAACTCTTAACAAGTGATCAAATTCCAAAAGTGATCCGCACTTTTTCAGTTAAATGGTGGGATGGGTCCTATTCGGATCATATTCAGCCTGAAAGAATTCAAAACTGGTTCAGACAGCACCCAACTATTTGTAGTTCAGGATCAGCCGATGCTGCAAAGGTGTTGTTAGACAAAAACAATATCATGCACAAGCTTGCCACATCTTCTACAATTTCAAAGAAAGAATTGAAGAATCAGCTTCTTCCAGCTCTTTCAGAAATAGAGGATGAGAATAACTCAGAAGGGTCAAACGACTCAACAACAGAACTTGGCCAGGATGATGATGAAGACTTCAAGCCTTCAGATTATTTGTTTGGCTAAAATACTGTATTCCCCTGGTAGTGGATTTGTCTCTATACAGGGTAAAACTCTTTTTAACTCTACACCGAAAGTGGATTTGTCTCCACTCGGTTGCTCAACTCGTCAGGCGCCGAAAGGAGTCACGCGTGACATTCCAGACAAAAATCAATTATTGCTACAGTAAAAGTGGTTACTGTTTGACACTGTAGCAATAATCAAAAGTCAAAAAGAACTCTCAAGAGTCGATCATGTGACCGACATCCAACACTGTAGTCATGTGAGGTCATGATTACCCCCAACACTTAGATGCCTCTTCTCTTCCTATATAAGGAATTTGAATTGCATCTTCAACTCAGAGTTTGTTTACCCCTTCAACTTGTAAACCTCTCCGAACCCCATACCAGAGTTTGTAATCCTTCTCTTCTGGAGTTCGTATCTATCTCCAACTCTTGTAAGTTTTTATTTATAATATAACTAAAACTCTTTGAATCTTTCATTTATCAACTGTTTTCATTATATATCTTAGTATTTGAATATTGTTTTGCAACTGTTTTCTTTATCTGCATCTCGGTCCATATATATATATATAGAAAAATGTTCTAGTGAGCATTTGCTGACTTTAAGCTAAAGTAAGCAAAGAACACAAACCCTTGGATTGAAATCTTGAGATGAATTATCCATTAAGTGAATGAGAATCCAAGGGCTTGTGTCCTTTGCTGACGTTAGTTAAAGTCAGCATTTGCTGACTAGAACACTTATATATATATATATATATATATATATATATATATATATATATATATATATATATATATATATAGTGCTCATCGAGTTAGCATATGCTTATATAGTTATATAACTTATGTAAGGATGAAGCCCATAGATAATTGGAGGATGGATATTTTGAAAAACTGATCGTTGGATTAGATATAGTACTTATGGATGTCATGAATGCCAAAAACTATGGCAATCTACTGTGAGAATTTTGAAATATAGATATGAAAAGCTGTGACTGATGAAAATTATCATAATTTTTCTAGTGACATTTTTTAGAAACTGACCATTGGATCACTGTAATATTTGGCATACACGACATGCACAGGTACAGTATTTCATTCAACGATCAATTTTTTAAAATATGCATCACACAATTATTTATGAACTTCATGCTGACATAATTTTATACAAGCATATGCTGACTTAATCATTTCTTTATACAATCCCGTGTTAAAAGTATGCCCTAAAACCAATCCTAAAGGGCATGTTAATTGCATATTATAAAATTTGGAAGGTATAACTTATCTTATGGGTTTAAACATATATGATGAGGTCCTTGAATAAATGATAAGAGAAATATACATCTCAAGTTGTTGAGATAGAGAGACTGATATTTCTCATACACATTTATTCTAAAGAGTTCCTACTCATAGGTTTATTAAAGTGGATATTTATAAACCATTAAGAGTAGCACAGATTTTAACTAACTCATATATGAGGATATGTAGTCTTTCCTATCAGTGTAGTGACACTTTAGTTAATATGTGGATGCATATTAGAGAATATGTGCACTGAACATGATCTACAAGAATATTTCCTATGGAGGTTATGTCAAAGGAATATTATTATGTTACGTCCATTTATTTGGTAATCCCTAGACTCGAGACACCATAACTGTCTTATGCATAGGTTGCTATGGTTTGATAGTATCTCGTACAACCTTAACCATAAGGTTGTAATCGGTACTCATTGGCTCTAATAAGTTATGTAAGAATATAGATGAGTGTGCAATAAGTAATCATCACTCTCACTTGATGAGAGAGAATGTTAGGATTAGTTTACAAAGATAATTCTCAAAGTAAATCTCTGGCCAGAGTGATAAATAGATATTGAAAAGAGTTTCACTACATTTACCTTATTGAGATTATTTTGTGGAACATATATCAAGTTGTTAATATAGGGTTTAACCGATAACCATACCTATTATCTTAACAGTGACATTAGGGGATGAAGGATTAAGTAACATGAAAGGTTCACATAGTTCTGTTATTCACCCAAACCTAGGGTACGCCATGATATGTTGCTAGATGTCACTCATGACCAGTGAAAGCATATTGATAAAGTGTTATCAATGAGGGCATAATTGGAATCGTTCCAATTGAACCTTAGAAAAGAAAGTTTCTGTTTTGGGAGACATAGAGATGTCCCTATCAACTGATTGGGGTGAACCCAATGGGTCACATACAAACAAATAACATAAGTGAGTCTCTTAAATTAAAGAGAGTGGGAATTTCCTAATTAATAATTAAACAATAACCTTGTTATTAATTGTTAATAATTAAGAAGTTTAATTATAATTGGAAATAATATTAATAGAAATCCTAGTGGTTCTCTATAAATACAAGATAATGGGTCATGCTAGCACAATGTAACCCACTCATCAAAAGAGAAGGAGACACAAAAATAGAATGAGGAAACCCTAAGGCCGTGACCCTCTTCCCTCTCATAGCCGTGAGCTCTCTCTCTCCTCTCTCCAAGCTTGTTTCTTCAATTGTGATGAAGTGCAAGAATTCAAGAGGTCTTGTGTTCGTGTGGATACCATCGGAAGCTTCATATACTTTGAAGCTCGCGAGGAAAGCTACATCAAAAGGCAAATCAAGTATATATGATTTAATTTATTAAATGTATACTCTTGTTTTATATTATTCGTGGTTCCATACTTGTTCGAATATTTGCTGGATTTCGATGAAGGATTCAAAATTTTGAAAGTATTATTCTCTGTCTTCCGCTGCGAATCCGGGTTTCATCGATATCCTTTCATCCCAATCTAGTATACAGTCACACAATTATTTTATAATAAAATGTGTTCTTAACTTATATCCATTGTTTTAAAACTGTGTACACCCCATTTTTACCAATTATTTCTACCATATGTTCATGCAAATGATTAACTAGAATAGCTGATCATTTGGTGAGGAATTGACCTTGTAAAGACCAAATTGCCCAAATTGCCATTTTCTGAGGAAAATGACAATTCATTATTTCATGTGTACATTTGGATTAGAATCAACCCATTTGTATTGCATTTGACTTTTGAGGTGTTTTAGAACATCCCTGTAAATTTTCATAGCATTCTAATGAGAGCTCGATAGGTAATTAGAGTTTTTACGACTTGAAGAGCATTTTCGTCATTTTTCTCGTATAATTACCGAATGACCTCCGAATTCGAAACGGATTGTTTCATGAGGTTTATATGGATGTGGGGAGTGTATTTGGAGTGCCAATTGAGCCTTTGAAAGGTTGGGATAGATTCGCCCAAAATCGATCCCACGGGTAAGAATGGGCTGAATTAAGGTTTTGTTCAAATCGACCGTGAATTGGTCATTTTCACCAAAATGAAAGATTTTCAAAACATGTTTTCAAGTACTAATTTCATATTAAAACCATGTTTTTAGAAGTGGTGCAAGCCTAATTAATCAATTTTACAAAACAAAGAATGGTCATATGACCAATTTTGGCACAACCGGATCAATTGGCTAGCTTTTTACTAAAACCCTTGACCATGGTCAAGTATTTTTAACCCAAAAATTTTCTAAAAATGTGGAGGATCAAAACACGGTCGTTTTGAGCCCTAAACCATCGAATTTGGATCAGATTTGACCAAAATATGGCCAAAATATGAAAACCCTAGAATTTGGGAAGAAAATATGGGAAGTCAGCATGGTAACCGTCCTAGCTAGGACGGCCAACCGTCCAGCCCAGGACGGCCAGCCGTCCAGGCCAGGACGGCCATCAGGATGGTTGAGCCAATTTTGCAATTTTGGCATGTTTGAAACTTTCCCACTTGTTTTGGCCAATTTAGTTCGATTTTTTGGAATAAATTCGAACTTGGTTCAGCTTGCAAACCCTAGGAGGAATTGTTCTAAGCCCTAGGATTGTTTTTAGATGATTAAATCCTAACCATTCAAGGTTTTGAACCTTAGCTCTATATATGCTGCATTATAGAGTTAGAGGGGAAAAGAAGAGAATTCTAGGCTTTTTGAGAAGGAGGCTACAAATCTGGACCTTCATCTTTACACCATTGAAGGGGCAAGAGCTCAAGGCTAGGAGCTTGGAGGAAGGTAGCCAAGAAGGAGGGAGAAGGGTAAATCCTCAACCTTATTCTTGTTTTCTTGAATTCTTACATAAATCTGTGATGCTATGATATAAGTTCTCTTCATTCTCATATGAGATGGATCATCTTTTTCTTTTTTTGCTATGAGAATGTTTAACATGATAGGGTAGTTTCTTATTTATTTATGCATGACAACAATATTGATAGTTTTAGTTTTGTTGTTCATGGTGTTTATTTAATATGTTTGCATATTAGAATAGGATATGCAGTTCATTTTTTAGCATAGGGCAGTAGCATATTTGTATGTTTAGCAATATATAGGTTTTGATTTAGTGATTATTCATTGTGATTTTAAGTGAGATAATTTGATAGGGTAATTTTATTATGATTTTTATGAGAGAATATGTGATTAGGGTGTCTTTTATTGTGATTAAATGCATATTAGAGTTAGCTTCATTATTATGATATGTGATTAAATGTGATGAGGGTTAACTTAGTTAGGATTTTATATGAGTATGCATGTTAGGATTAGTTTTTGTCATGATTTTATGTGTAGATGCATGATTAAAATTAGTTTTATTGTTATTTATGTGTAGATGCATGATTAGAATTAGTTTTATTATGATTTTATGTTAGAATGCATGTTTAGGGTTGTTTAGCTTAGTTATTACCTTAAGTGAATATGCATGTTAGGGTTATTTAGCTTAGTTGTGATTTATGTTAGTATGCATGTTTAGGATTAGTTAGCCTTGTTGTGATTTTATGTAAGTATACATGAGTAGGGTTAGATTTGTTGTTATTTTGTGTACAAGCATGTTAGAATAAATGTTGATATATTCATGTTGTTATTTGAATCTCATGATAATTGATTGGTGATTTTAATGGTAATATGAGTACGTTAATATGTTATTTTGAGATGTGATGAGTCTTGAGTCTTTTTGTTTATGCTTTTTATGATTATTTGAACACTTGCCATGGATTTGATTGTTTGAACATATAAATTGTGTACGAGGGAGCGTGCAAAGGTAAGATCCTCCCCTTGTGTTTAAATTATTATTAATGTAACTAATATAGATAATGCATTTATATCACTATTTTGTTGGTTGATTACATTATTTAGGATTGTTTGCATTAAGAATTTAAATAGCCCAAATAAATTAGAAGTCCTTTAATTAGGGCGAGGTGGGTGCCTACAAACAAAAGCTTGGAACCTTCCCACGTCGTAACCTAGCCCTCGGATCCAACTCTAGTTTGTAGACTGCTTTTCCATTAATGGAGTTTGTTTTATTGAAAATAAAATATTTTTATGATTTCCTTATTCCTTAAAAATAAGGTGGCGACTCATTTGTTTGTTTTCTAAACCCCCCTAATCACATCGTCCGGTGATGATGTGGACACCACCTAAGCCCGTCACGTGGCTGGTCCACAAAAACTCAGACCGTTCATCGAACCAAAAAGTTACCGGGTTAAGGGTTAATCGGTTCAACCACCATCGGGTCAACCGGGTCGAACCGTGACGTCATAAATATATTATTTATTTATTAGAATAAAAGCTGTAAATGATTCAAAATATAATTTTTTAAAAATGTTTGTACAATCAATTCATATATTTGAATTTATATGCAATAATCAAAATTGAAAATTGATAATTACTATTGATCAATCTTTATTATATATATTTTTTAAAATGCAATATAAGAATATTGTATTATTAAATTAGGTGCTTGGGTTTTTTTTGCTATTTGGAATTTTTTTTAGACTAATTTATCTTTTTAGCCTTCTTGGCTTTAAGAGATTTTTAAAAAAATTGGGACTATTTTAGTCATTTTAGCACCTCAAAAAAAAAAAAAAAGGTTGACCGATTTTTTAATTGGATTGACCGATTTTTGACTTAAATGGGTTTTTGTGAGTTAAACCAACTGGAGAGGGGACCGATTCCCAGTTCAACCGGTTGGTCATGTCCGGGTTTAATAACATTGCTTATATCTCTAGAGATTCGGTGAAAGATCTAATACCTTCTTTTTTTCAATCAAACTCCCTTCATGGTAAAAAAAAAAAGGCTTGAGATTAGAGATATGTTAAAAACACAATTTCTAGCCATTTGGCATGGCCAAGAGTGCTAAGTGTATCTCAGATAAGTATGATCATGCGGTTGGTGTTTTAAAAAATGGGAGAGTTCATGGGAAGAAGGATGAGAGCGCCCGCATAGAATTATAGAAGACGAACTCCTCTGTCTCTCTCTTATGTTCTGGTTTTGTACTCCCGTTCAAGATCATTGTTTCAAGTTTAAACCAAGAAGAAGAAGAAGAAGAAGAAGAGGAAGAGCAATGTCTGCAATCTTCAGATTGAAGAAGAACCTCATATCAATCTCAAATACAATCACCCGTTATCTCCACCACACCTCCCCCAAACCCCCCATAGCTTCTCTCACTCTATTCAACTGCATCCACGGCCCGACACGTCACCGTCATCGCCGTCGTCGAGAACCAATCCTAGGGTTTCAACAACGCCACAAGTGGGACGGAAGCTCCGATAACTTCGACCACATTAGGGCTGACGTCAACTGCCCCCGATGTTCCAAGACCATGGCTGTACTCTTCTCCAACCGTCCCTTGTCGATCACCGCCGGCGAGACTGGTATATACCAAGCCCTCAATCTTTGCCCTAATTGCAAAACTGCCTTCTATTTCAGGCCATTTAAGCTTGTGCCATTACAAGGGAGTTTCATAGAGATTGGTAGGGTTAATAAAGGAGGGGACACGGGTGGCAGCGTTGGCAAAGGCGAGGGTAGGATTGGGAAAGGGGAAGCCGGGGTGCCGGTTTGGGAGAAATTGCGGTCGTATGCCGGCGATACGCCGGTGACGGAAGGGAGTGGCGGCGGGGCAGAGACTGCGCCTGGAAAGACCGCCGGCGTGAATGTGGAGCGGCCAGCGCCGGCGCCAGGTGGGTCCGGTGGGTGGAGCGGGTCGAAATTGGGGAGGGAATTGCCTACGCCGAAGGAGATTTGTAAAGGCCTTGATGAGTTTGTTATTGGGCAAGATAGAGCAAAAAAGGTTTGGAATTTGTGTAATTTGTAGTGACTTTGCAGGATTGGTGCAGTTGTTAGCAGATTTTATTGAATTTTTGTAGTTATTAGCAAATTTTGTTGATTCTTGTACTAAGAAAGGTTGGTGTTTCTGAATTATGAGAAGGGATGTTAGTTTTGTGAACATTTAAACTTCATATTATATTCCTTCTTTTGGTTGATGAGTAAACCGAGTACTATGAAAGTAAGTTGAAGGATTCAGAATGTGTGCGTGTATATATAATCATCATTGAATTCTGTATATTTTCAATGCTGAGGAAAATTACTTTGAATTATGAGGGGGGCTGTATCTATGGTGCACATTTTTGTTCCATATTTACTTTCCCCTCGCTAAGCAAATTGCATAAAAAAAGTAGAAGATTGGATTTCCAATATTATGGTTGGTGGTGAGAAAGGACATATGTTCTAGGGATTTAATGGATGATTATACTCTTGATAGAGCTGAATGACAAAAAAAGGATTCATGTAGCCGACTCCATGTTATTGGGGTTAAAGGCTTTATTGAGTCGAGTTGAATATGTTGTTTCGCTTTGAAAAAAATACCAATGAAGACTGATGCTTTTGAATTATGGGAACGGAAGAAATTATTATGCACAGTTTAGTTTGAATATTTGTTGACACTCTTCGTTTGGATGCTGAGGAAATTGAGGAGAAGTAAAGGAAGCAAATATCTGAATGTTATGTTTTATGTTGTTTTGGTTTCTTCAAATCTCAGCTCAGATTAAGTAAGGTTTTTGTTTTCTGTGATAAATCTGATATCCAATTTTTATTTTATTTTATTTTCCATGTTCCTTCCTTTTGCAGCAACCAAATGGAGCACTTGGTGTTTTTGATTAATCAATTCTAATAGTTCTGAACTTCTGATGGAATTTCATTTACTTCAGCAGTCTTGAATGTAATCATGTATATCTTTCATATTATGAATATTTTTGGTTGACTTGACTTGTTGCATGCAATAGGTGCTTTCCGTGGCAGTTTACAACCACTACAAAAGGATATACCATTCCGCGCAGACTGAGTTAGTTCTCAATAACCTTAGTATTGAGTCTCCTTAGTGTCCTACAATCCCTATTTAATGTTTCGTGATAGAAGGTTGAGTTTGTTATCCATGGTCAAGGTATTCACAAGCTATTGATAATAGGTGTCTGTTACTAGTTAGATGCTTGTTCGTATGATGTTGCTTTATATAACAGAATTTGTTGATTGGAATGCCAGATCAACTGCTGAATCGGGGAATACTGAAGTTGAAAATGATGACTGTGATTTTGTTGAGCTGGAGAAGAGCAATGTACTACTGATGGGTCCCACTGGCTCGGGTATGTACATTGTATTTTTGAGTTTTATGCTTTGATTGTTGCTTGTCTTGCAAATTTGTCTCTTCTTCACAAACTAGATGATATTATTTCACATCACTGATTGTATTAGTGCAAAAGACTGCATATAACGCTGCTGTTCTGACACATAATTTTACTTTGACTATAAGGACAGGGAAGACATTACTTGCCAAAACACTAGCTCGCATTGTCAATGTTCCATTTGTCATTGCGGATGCGACAACATTAACTCAGGCAAGTTCATTCCTTGATTAAGTTTGCTACTTTACATTGTTGATGATATGGAGGTTATCGTTTAAACTGTTTGTCCACATGCCAGTGTATGAAAAGCTGCCTTATTTTGTTGTTTTTTATTTTTTCTCATGCTGATTTTGTACTGCAACATTATTATTATTATTATTATTATTTTTCTGTTTAGAAATCAGAGAATTTCAGATCAAATGGTTTTGATGGAAACAGCATGGTTTTAGCAAATCAATCAAACTGAAAAGGATGGGGGTTGATCATTGGAAGGAAACACATAATATGATTTCAATTGCTTTGAAGGAAAAGAGAAATCATATGGGATCTTCAATAAATTTTTGAAATAAGATGATTTTAATTTCCTGTAATAATTAATTTAATAATAGATGATTTTTAACTAATTTGATATCTAATATTTACGCATACAAATTGTGATTATTACGTTATTCCATTTTTTGTTCGATTATTATGAATGTGAGACTTTTCCATATCTCTGTATGTTCACTGCCGCTAAATGTGTTAAATGTCTATTAATGTAGTTAGTAGGAACTTAGGCTGTCTAGTTGGATTTCACTGATAGAGGCAACTTTTGCTTCTCTCTCTCTCTCTCTCAGGCAGGTTATGTTGGAGAAGACGTGGAATCAATATTGCATAAGCTACTTATGGTATGGTTAATTTTATTTCACGTGTATGCTTACACAGACATCATAACTTTAATTTTCTTAATCTTCAGTAACATTTTTTGTGACGATAAAAAAAAGTTTCTCAAATTGTGGACTATGCAAACATAACCCCCCTCCCCTCAAACTCCACAAGGCTGCTGAAAATGCAAAATGTTGGGCAATTAAAAAAACATGTTAAAAAATGAGTATAGTTGAATGAGGATGGACAGATGTATGAGTGGTGATATGAGAAAAAATGTAAAAAGAAATGAATGTGCATTTGCAAAAAGGTAGTGGTGGCACCAATTGAAGACAAGATAAGGGAAAATCATATAAGATATTTTGGTCATATGCAACAAAGACATGTGAATGCTCAAGTATGAGGAGTGATTTGGTTAGAGTTGAAGGTGCCGAAAGAAGGCTCCAAAAGGGTGAGAGGAAGGCAAAAAATAGTGCGGTTAGAGGTGGTCAGAAAGGTTATGATTGCCAAAGATTTAATAGAGTGTAACCTTGGGTTCCTTTAGGAGATTCCTTAGGGCTTGATTTTTATTTGATGCCATTTCTTTTTTTGTGTTAAATAAAAATTTACTTACATAAAAAAGATTTAATAGAGGATATGACCCTTGAGAAAGCTAAAAGAGGCCACTACCCAGGCTTTGTCCCACCAAAGCAGGTCTTGGGAGGGTGAGTTGGGTAACTTTCGATGTTGCATGACGTGGTCGCTCTCAAGGCTTGAACCTGTGCATTCTCACTGGCCAACTTTTACTATTGCACCAGACAATGGCCTTTAATGGCCCTAGATAGATTTAAAGAAAGGTCATTACCCAATGTTGGTCTCGACAAAGCAGGGTCACTGTCCCTAGATAGAGCTAAGTGGCAAAAAAGGATTCATGTGGCCAACCCTGAGTAGTTGGGATTAGAGATTTGTTGAACAGAGTTGAGTTGGTTAGAGGTTGGAAGACCACTAATCTATCAAAATTAGTGTGATCAAATTATATATTTGCAGAAAGTATCTTCTGCTACCTTTTCCCTTTTTGTCTTATGTCTCTCATTTTACTTCTTTAAGTTTTATTCAATTAAACAATTTGATCAGTTGTGACTGTGGATAGCCTGATGGATTTTGTTACTTGAGTTGATAGGTCGATGCATTGAGGACCTAGATTCCAAATTGTCATGTAGATATCAACCAACCATGGTTTGTAGATTTGAGTACTACTGTATTTTATTTATTTATTTATTTTTGGTACTGTTGACATGTAAATGTGAAAATATGCCCATACACACATACACATTTGTTGACCTTTTGTCTTTCAATTGTGCTGGTCTAAAACCTGAGGGAGGTTGCGTGTACATCAGGTTTGCTTCCTGTGTAGAACTTCTGCTAATCTGTCAAAAGTCCTGAATCATTGGCATTTGATGGATTGAAACAAGGGTACGTTTTTGATGTTACTGACCCTAAATAGCTTGTAAGGCAGTGATATTGTTGATACTTGGTGTTTAATTTATGATGATATTGCTGATAGATTATATGTGAAGTATAATCTAATGTATTGTCACTTTCAAAAAGAATGCTGAGCATATGAACTTTGACAGAATATATTTGCTTAACCATGTTCATGGAAGATCTTGAATTTGTAAAATAAGGTAAAATCAATAATCATATAACCGATTCATATTAGTAGCCTTCATCTGTGAAGTCATCAATAATTTTATAACCGATTCTTATTAGTAGCTTTCATCTGTGAAGTCATACGCACCTATGGATGTTCTAACTTCTAAGTGCTTGATTGTTTAGTTCAGACAATCTTGATCATATATGATGTGTATTTTACATAAACTCATTCTAGCAATATACATATAGTAATGCTTGTTTGTAATGTCCTTATGTCTGTGTGTGCAAATTTATTTGACATTTTGTTAGTTCAGAGCTCTATCTGATTGATGTGTATTTTTATTTTCTCAACCTTGTTGTGGAAGGTAATTGGTTATTTCAAGTAATAGTTACAGCTTTGTGCCACATCTTTATGTCTTGCATGTATGATTCTTTTGATTGGCATTTAGGTTGCTGAATTCAATGTGGAAGCAGCTCAGCAAGGAATTGTGTACATTGATGAAGTTGATAAGATAACTAAGAAGGTCCTGCAATTTTATAATTTATAGGTTGAGCACCTAGTTATATACTTGCATCTGTACTTGATTCATTGTTATCCAGTTGAAATTTTGTGCAGGCTGAGAGTTTGAACGTTGGCAGAGATGTATCTGGAGAGGGTGTTCAGCAGGCATTGCTGAAAATGCTGGAAGGAACTGTAAGTGGGGCAATTGTAAATTACTCGTCAGTTAAATTTTGTTCCGCTATTTAATTTTTTAACTATGCTTTTGAGGAGGATTGATGCTTGCAGTCTGTTGGCTTTAAGTTTTCTTTCACTGATCTTGTACTTGTTTTTTTTGTAGATAAAATAAAATGGGAGAAAACCTATGTTTTCATTTTTTAATATTTATTTATCTTTTCATTTAGACTCATTATAACAAATGTTTAATTACTTGGCATCAGGACATGCGTGATTATTCTACTTTAGTGTCTATCATAAGCACAAGTCATTCGGCATTCCTCTTCTTCTTTATATCCTCTTACCATCTCAATTCTTCCCTCTCTTTTAGAGCTTTAGTCACACCAGTGCAGTCTATAAGCTGCATTTTCTTAGATAATTACCTAAGTTACTGCTCTCTCTCTTTTTTCCTTTTTCCTTTTTAAGTTACCTTCAGTAGTGTTTTAAAAAGATTATGCAACCAACTGCTACCCACATAATCGTATTCACTCTTCTACTAATTAATTTATAATGAAGCCAAATTAATCTTTGGTATTGGTAAAATTTTATTTTTAATCATTTAATTAAAAAATATGAACAATAGAGGTGCTTGGGTTGTTTGAGAAAAATGAATATATAACATTGTTGATGGTGGTGGTGATGGCAACCATGGAGGCAGCAGTGACACAATGGTGGTGATAGTAGTGATTGTGGTTCCAGTGGATGGTGTCACAGAGGGGTGCTTGTGCAGGTGGTTGTATCTGGTGGTGGTGGTACAGTGGCGTCTTGGTTGTAGTGATGAATTCAGCATTGGTTGCTCCAGTGGTGGTGATGTTGCAATAGCAGTAGTGCATGGCTGTGATGGTGGCAGCGGCAGCAATGGCATGGTGGTTGGAGTTGGTTGTAATGATGGAGTTGGTGGTGCTGGCAGTAGTGGCTGCGGTTTTGAGCAATGTGGTGCGTCAATGATTGTGGCGGCAACAAGGTGGTGGTTGTGGGGGCGGCAGGATAGTTGTTGTCAAAGTAAACATTTCCTCATCTTGGAAGTTATTCAGTTCTCACAATTTTGAAAGGTGGTAAATCCTTCTGGAAATCATCAAAAAAACAAGAAGTAACCCAATATGAATTCATTACATCAAAGAATAAGGGGACATGCATTGTCCTGACTGCTCAAAAGAACTGGGAGTTCATTCATTGTATCAAAGAATAAGGGGGCATTCCCGGCTCTCCTACATGCTTGCAAGACATTGCTTTGTATGGTGGAGGCATTCTTTACAAGAGTCCACTTTAAAAGCAGTAGAAGTCTATGTTTTGTTTGCATCCGCACCTCTTATGGCCAATCATGGCACTCTGCATGGGCCTTTTATTGGCTGCTCCTTTTTGAAAGTTGTATTTTCATGTGTGAAGGTCTCTTCTATCTCTTAGAGCACTCCCTTTTATTCTACTTCTATTTTTACCATCAGCACATTCTCTTCTTAGTAAGAGGAAAATCACTTTTATTTTGATTGGGAATTGATTTCCTCTTTCTTGTGGGATTTAGCTTCTTCAAGGGGCCATGAGTCCCTTTGATCCATATTCTCCCATTCAACTGACCAGCCTTTGTTTCTTGTTTCATTGTGTGCTTATATGGCCCATTTGGTGTTGCTTGGGGCAGCTTGGTTCAATGAAGCATATTAAGGCTCCCAGGCTATTTCAGAATAATCCAATTGGGGCCAGGTTGGTTCAGTGAACCCTATTTAGGCTCTTTGGTTATTTCAGAATAATCTTGATTCTAGGCTTGGTCTTTGAATGAAGCTGATTTGAAGTCTTTTGGGTTGTTTGTCTGTTAGAGCAATTTCAGCTGATGAATCAGCTTTATCAAGCTTACTTGAAGCCTTTTGAGGCTCTTTGGTTGCCTTGTTTGTCTGGGCTCTTAACTCAGCCTATATAAGACCTTTGGGGTTGTTTAACTACTTGAGAGTTGGGATCAGCGTTTCAAATATCGGGCGATACCATACGTATCGGGCGATACGTATCGGAATTCCGAAGGTCCTCTACGCGATTCTCCCCTTTACTCTATGTGAATAGAAATTCACATTGTATCGGGCCGATACGATACGTATAGGCCTGTATCGGCCGATATTCCCATAGAGAAGTCGTTACGTATAGGATGTTTCCAACTTTTTCTGGCTTAAAAAAAAATAAAAATAAAATCAGCAATATGAATAATGAAGAAGAGGTGATTATTATGCATTTTTTTTAAGATTTGAGGAGTTTAATTTAGCATCAGAGGAGAAGAGAGCCGCAAATTGAGAGAAAATAATGAAAAACCCATTTTGTAGTTGCCGATGTTGTCGCCGGTACAGCAGGGTGAAGTCGCCGGGAGCTGTTGCCTCCTTTGGAGGTCACCGGAGATGTGAGCTTTTGCACCAACGTTACAGCAGTCAGTCTTACTTCTGTGTGTGTGTGTGTGTGTGTGTATACATACAGCTTGCACTGACATTGTAAAGCTTAACTGGTTACCGCCTCTTGTTTATATAAAATAAGGAGACTATTCCCACCGACATTGTAAAAGAGTGCAATTTGTTTTGAAGTCTGAGTTTTGAAAAGTCAAAATAGAACAAAATAGATTAAAAGTATTATTATATTTTAATTATTTTATTCTTTATTTATATTTTTTTCATTTTGTAATTATTTTTTTCATTTAAAAAAAATTATAAAAAGTATTTAAAATTTTTTTTATATTTGTAAAAAATATGTTAAAAATTAATAACAATTCTTAAATATTTGACAAAATTAAAAAAATAATTTTATAAATTTATAAATCATAAAATGTATAAAAATATATAGAAAAATAAATATTTTAAAATTATGAAAAAAGTTTTAAAATTATAGAAATATTTAATTTAATTTAAAACACTAAATTCCTTATAAGAAAATTTCTAAAAGTATTAGAAAAGTATTTGTACAAATTATTAAAAATAAAATACAAAAATTATAAACTACAAGTGTACAAATCATGTTGTATAAATCACGAAAACTCTTTAAAATTATTAATATACACTATTACAAGGTGAAAATACGTGTATGACTACTTTTGGGGTTGATGTGCCAAACAAAAAAAAAAATTCATGGCCTCGGTGCCCGATACCCGTTACGTATCACCCGATACACCCGATACCCGTTACACCTTTACCGTTATAGTTACGGGTCCGTTACCCGATACTTAAAATCATGGTTGGGATAGTATTGACTATTTGATCCAGATTTTCTTTTTTCTAGGCCCTCTATGGGGATGTTTTGCTATTGAAGGTGATATCAGCCAGTAGATTATCCTTGATTGCTTTGCTGTTTGGAAAAAGTGGCTGCCAGCACATCTGAAACCAGGATTACAGGACATAGAGGGTAATTGGAGGTAATATCTGATATAGCTTGTGATTTGAATGCTTATGGAGGGAAAAGTAATCAACGAAGCTTTATGCCTTGTCCATAAAATTCAATTCTAGATTTATGGTTCGCTGGTTTTTGAAAATGGGTAGCATGAACGTGCAGATAGGTTGGTTCATTTTGGTCCTATCAAATTTGAAGAATTTGAGTTTTCTTATATTTGGTATTCTAGGGTGAAAATTGAGTTTTGAGACTACTGTCAGGTGTCTTTTGTGAAATTCAAAGGTATGCCATATGCTATCCTTCTCCTTCTCCTGCATCTTTTTGTGAGTTTAGCTGTTTTTTACTGCCTTTGCTGTAATCAACCAGCCCAGCTATAACTTTATGGACCTATAGTCAGATATTTCAATCGAGCCTAAAATTTGCATTTTAAATTTTTAATGAATTATCCAGTTATAGATTTTATGTGGCTTAATTAGGTTTTCATTCACATACTCTTGAAAACTGAGTGAATCTTATGTTATCAATGTGGTTAATAATCAAGAAAAGATTTGTCTTGAAGGGACAACTTGTAGCCTAGCATTAAGCTCCCGCTCTTCTTCCTCATCTCCCTCGTGCGTAGGGTCAGTTTTTGATGACATAGATATGCATACGCCAAGTATATAGTTTGCAAATTCTACTATTTAATTTGTAACCTTTCTTCACTGGAATTCAAGGAATGATAGGTATGCATGCGTCAAATACATAGTTCGGAAATTCTACTCTTTACAAATTTAATTTGTAACCTTTCTTCATTAGAATTCATGGGATGCTAGGCTTACTTTCAAGCATAATTAGATTTATTAATCCTTGATTAGCTATTTTTATTGCAGTAATGCTATATATCTCAAAAAATTGTCCCAAAAAAACATCCCAAATAAATTCTGACCCTTCATTTATTATCAATAAGGAATTTGCTAAAAAAGAGAAGGGTTAGATCTTCAGCCACATCATTTGGGATTTACTTTTGGGTCAAATTTTTTGGGACATAAAGCATTTTCCATTTTTATTGCCTTTGTACTTTCCGAACTTTCCGAAGGTTGTCTTACCCTCACAGGGTGTAATGCCTGTACTTATTCAAATTGTCGAAGTAATGTCAGTCTCAAACTGTCAGTACCATTGTCGAAGTAATGTCAGTCTCAAACTGTCAGTACCATCCTTTATAGGTTATTTAAGAGTCTTTGTATTTGTTCAGATAGTTAATGTTCCTGACAGAGGAGCTCGGAAGCATTCTCGTGGTGATTACATTCAGGTACACTGGACCTTGAACTGTCAATTTTAGTTTCCTATTGCACAAGCATTTGCATCTAATGTGATTTCATCATTAATAGTTATCTCTTACATTTTATTTGCTGCCTGATTATATTTATTGTTTTATGGTTATTATCTAACTTTTTGTCTTTGCCTCACTTGTGTATGTCAGCACAATTGTTTGCGTTGTTTTAAAGGGATTTTATTTGTCTTGGTTACGTCACCTTGTTGTATAGTGTGGTACACTCAACTTTTGTGAATTTTTTATTGCATGCACCGCTCATAAAGTTCAAATGGTTCCTAGTAGAAAAATCTGCAGTTTCAAATGTTTATGTATATGCTTCTGGTTGCTATTTTAAAGATTCATTGGATATATAATTATTTTGGGACTTGAAGTGTTAAAATTTTTTGTTTTCAGAGAAGTCCATGATAGTTATAATGAAAATATGGAAGTGTCTGGGCAGGGCAGTTAGAAACGACTGGTTTGTATCCACAAATCATTTTTGCTTAGGTGTATAAGTCTACTAAATAGAAATAAATGGTAGGCCAAAGTGGGAAAGGAGAACCTAAAATTTTAACTATGTGGCTAGCTTCCCTCTTTCTCTCCTGTCTTTTCTGACCTCATCTTTGTCGGAAGTTCTCTTGGTAGGAAGGATTCCATTAGGGTGGTGGGTCTCCTAAAAATGAGTTAAAGCCTACATGTTTTTCAGACCAGCTGATTTGCCTGTCGTTTCTATGGATGCATCTTTTCAGTTTGATGCCTTGGTGGAACTGTGGAAGTCTTTTCCTTGGTGGGTGTATAGGCCTCAAACATATTCAATTTATCATTTAATACACTCATGTTAACATCTAAATATTTTTTGTTCAATCTTTCCAAAGTGTTTCCATGTGTTTTCAAATTTATTCATCGTTTTTGTTACGTTTTTCAAAACATTTTCGTTTCAGGAACTGTTGAAATGACATGTGAAAACGAGATTCAGTACCCTACTTTGGAGCGATAGTCTTTCGCTAGGAACCTTGAAATGAGAATAGGAAATAAACAGATGTTTTTTAGAGCTTGTAAATTTCACTATTATTTTCATATTTGATGTTATTAAGCATCTCGTTAACTTTGTTTTGATGATTGGCAGATGGATACAAAAGATATCCTTTTTATATGTG
The DNA here is from genome assembly GCA_017140935.1 of Hamamelis virginiana. Lineage (NCBI taxonomy): Eukaryota > Viridiplantae > Streptophyta > Magnoliopsida > Saxifragales > Hamamelidaceae > Hamamelis > Hamamelis virginiana. The sequence continues at coordinate 1,934,289 of JAESVK010000164.1, forward strand.
GTGGTGCATTTGTTGATTTGGAAAAGACGATTTCAGATAGGTAATGACCTTTGTCAATGTTGTTTGTTAACAGAAACCATTCAGTCTTGTAATGGGAAGTTGAAAGGTTATACTCGTTTTTACTTTTTTTCCTAGACGACAAGATTCTTCCATTGGCTTTGGAGCACCAGTTCGTGCAAACATGAGAACTATTGGACTAACTAAAGCCGTGGTGACCTCATCATTATTGGAATCCGTGAGAATCATAACCCAATATGGTTAAAAGAAACTGGATTTCTTCCATTTTTATTTCACACCATTTCATTTCTTGAGATGAAATTTTCTGACTTTATTTTAGTGTTATTTTAATTTATCCCAAATGCCCCCCAAAAAGTTATCCTGAAAATTGCTTTTAATAATGCAGGTTGAAAGTGGTGACCTTATTGTATATGGTCTCATTCCTGAATTTGTTGGACGGTTTCCAATTTTAGTGAGTTTAACAGCTCTAAATGAAGACCAACTTGTTCAGGTGCCTTTATTTTTCTCATATTATATTTATTTAATTTTTTCTCGCATTATTCTGTTGGTAATTTTTGGGCCTGAAAATGCCTACAGAGAGGGGATGGGGTTTCAGAGGTACTTTGAGGATTATCTAAAGAGTAATGCTAGATGGACCAAATCTTACACCAAAATTTTTAAACCAAATGATGTGTCAGAATAATATAGTCTTGATTTTTGTGCATTTCAAAAATACACAAAAATCAAGACAATGTGATTCTGACACATCATTTGGTTTAAAAAATTTGGTCTAAAATTTGGTCCACTTAGCATTTTCCTTATCTGAAACATGACTGTATTCCATCATTCACTCAAACTAAAAATTTCTATAAATTTATTCATGTTAAATAATTATTATTTTAAAAGCTGGACCAGACCAGGTGGTTGAACTGCTCGGACCGCCTACCGGTCACATCTCAGGTCCGGGAATTGCTACAAAATCATTCCATTTTGAAAAGCATTTTATTAATTTCAGTTCACAGTAAATAGACAGATGAACAGGAAAATCATTCTTTTCATTTCAGTTCACAGTAAACAGACAGATGAAATGGTGGATATTCAATCCATTTATTGGTTCATGTAACCACTTGACTTTTGAGTCCCTCAAACTTTTAAGGCTGTTGGGACTGTAGACCGACATAAACCCCGTAGAAGGTTTTCTTCTTAGTTTCCAGAAGATCAGAACCCATCTCTCTCTCTCTCTCTCCCTCCACTGTTAAAGCCTTCTTGCTTTTCCAACACTTACACTGATTCAATTGACATTGGATCTCATGTCTTTTGTCTCTTTAATCAACTTAAAGGTCATAGTACCTTTTCCTTCAGAATCAAAGGTGAAATTTCGACTGTTTCATTCTCTTCTACCCATGTATTAGCTTTGCCATCTCAAAAATGTGTTCTTTTCCACCATGGATTATGGATCTATATTGTTGATCTCTCCTAACCCTGTCAGGTGAATCTTTTCATTTATTTTTCCTGAAATTAAAGCTGGAACTCCCACATGGATTAAATAGATTATCATGTTATTCTTGATCTGATTTATCATTTATCTATGTTTATATGTAATCACTTCTACTTTGTGTGTGTGCATACTGCATCCGACCTCAATTTTATTTATTTATTTTTCAAATTGAATATTTTTTAATTGATAATTGTCATGTGGTCATGACCTAATGATCAACTCGTGGAACCTGGTGGCTGAACTGTGAACTGGTCACCCTTGTGGGTTGATGGACAGTTTGGTTTTGAGAACAAATTTATAATAATCAAATACTGATGCTTATACACTAATTTAGCGTCAAAATAGTTGGTGAAACTTGAAATTATAAGAGATATTATTTTTCTGAAAGTCTTAAGCTTCCTCCTTTTCTCAATCACAAGCAATTTGTCAAACCTTTATGGTGTTATGTTTGTGTGATAGGTACTCATGGAGCCCAAAAATGCTCTTGGTAAACAGTACAAGAAAATGTTCAGCATGAACAATGTAAGCTTTTGATCCATTGGGTCTTGTAGCCAGGAAATACTTGACTCTTTTTTCTCTCTTTTGGAAGTCTTGGCATTTGATGCAGTTACAGCAGTCTGCGATAAATTCACTGTTATCTCTTTATTATATTTCAGGTCAACTTACATTTTACAGAGAACGCACAGAGATTGATTGCAAAGAAGGCATTGGCAAAGAACACTGGTGCTCGAGGTTTAAGAGCCATATTGGAAAATATTTTAACAGAAGCCATGTTTGAAGTATGTTTGGGTTCTAATTTCTGTATGATTCAATATGATGGGAATGCAAATTGAAGCTTCCTTACAATTGCAGGTTCAGCTTCTTTGTTCAATGCAATTACCAGCATGTTGCCAATCACTTTGAAACCATATTTGCATAGAGAGGGGCACTGCCATCTTTCATATAGAAGGAGAAACAGTTGATTTACTTGGCGTTCTTCTCTTCTTTTTTTTTTTTGTGAAATATTGATAGTGCCCTCTTGCACTGCACTATGGCAAGCGGTGATTGGTGACAAGCTGACAGTTGGAATGATTTAGAGAAGTTGAAGCCTATCATCCCTAATATCGATACATCCTCTGCACATAGCAGTTGTCTGTTATATAACTTATATGTGGTATGATTCCCTAATAGAAGCATTGCTTTGCACTTTATGCACAGATTCCGGATATCAAGAGAGATATTGATAAAGTTAATGCAGTTTTGGTCGATGAAGAGGCAGTTGGGTCAGTGGACACACCTGGATGTGGAGCAAAAATTCTTCGTGGAGATGGGACATTGGAAGAATATCTCCATGAAATAAAGTCAAGGGATCCCATGGTATGTTTTCTTATTCCCCCTTTGGGCGGGACTGTTACACCCCTCAAATTCACTATCCAAATACACTAAATTTTACTATTAACAATATCAAGAATACAATCTAATTGTGAAAATCCACAAAAATACTAGTAGAATTTATGTTAGACTTTTAAGTATCGCCCAAAATCATACCCACTGAAAGCACTTCGTCGTTCCTCCCTCGCTAGGCTAATTAATCCCAACCTGCAACTGAAGGGGGGAAATATTTGGGTGAGCAAAACAACGGCTTAGTGAAACTCATTTACACTATCTCATTTCATGTTAGGTTTCGAATAGAATATGCATACAGCAATAGATAATACAATCTCAACCATCCTCAGATACTTTAAAAAGAACATGTTAGTCATATAAGAATTTTATTTTTCATTCTATAGCATACAATGTCATGGCAGATAAAATATGCAATAGATGCATTCATACCTGTCCCCATCAATTTCCCATCACCTGCAAAACAAAAGCATACCCTTACGCAGACGGGGTAGCTCGCGGAGCTTAAGCCTACACAAGGCTAAGGCATTCAAGCCTAATTAAAAATGCTAGTATTGTCGCGAAGACAAGCATCTACGACGTCAGCACACCCCGACTCACGAAGTGTGTATGTTATAACCCCACTCATGAGTAAATAACATATTAGTGCACTAACTGGAGGAACACAGCCTCGGTCGTCTCGTCTCATTTCATCTCGTCTCATCTCATTTCATCTTATCTCATCTCATCCCATCCCATCTCACCAGCATTAGCAACAATCATATGATATGCATGACATGAGTATATGTAGCAACATATGAGTGCTTCATAATTCTCATAAATATATGTTTTGCGACGAATGCTCCATGGTTCTCAAATATAGCAACAAATCCTTCTTGATTCTCACAGGAGAATGCCGTTAACAATATTAGAATTTGCATACATTCAATAGTTCCAACAGAACATTTCATATCTCATATTCACCATAATACTTAGCATCCCAACAATTTCATAAAGAAATTACTACTTACAAGCTAGCAATGTTTCAACTACTATGCTTATTAGAGCAGTTCATCCTTTTATAAGGTCAAACCATTAACATAAAGATACATAAGTGAATACAATCAGTATTCATACACAATTACTCATTTACTTATTTAAATCCCTAGCAACATTTTGGTTCAACTATCCAAGGGATTCAATTGACTATAGTTTTCTAAATCTCCAAGCTGTCCAACTAAACATTTCAATTTCTAGTTCTAATGGAACTAGGATGAGTATTATCATAGTGTTCATGCACCCATAAACTTTATTCTCTATCCAAAGATATAAAATCTGTCACTTATAAACATAAAGACTCTCTGCGTTACTCAAAACTTATTTTCAATCGAAATCTCTTAAATATCCTTCAAAGATAAAATCTCCTCACAAAGTTTATACTAAAACCTTTGGAGTTTGAAAACCCTTTCTAAAAATTCTACCATGTGAACATATGATTTCCATCATTTGAATTTCCAAAACCTTACAATAACCTTCAAAATATTTGAAGAAACAAATCTTTATGAAATACCAATCAATTTCAACTATTTTCCAATAATCACAAATTTATCAAAAAGTAGTACATACTGTCCGCATGAGATTTTATAAAATATTTTATTTGTACAATTTCCAAAATTTTCACAATTTTGACAAAATTCAAGGATAGACCTTATAAATCCATTTATTTGAGAATAAAAATCATAATAACACAATAAAATCATTTAAGAGTTTAATATCATGCCACATTCCAATGTGTAATACTTTGCTCAAAAATATAAATTTTCTCAAACAATTGCCAATAGAAAACTTTTACACAACTAAGAAAATATCCCATTATTTTTCTGGATAACCAAACATACCCAAAACATATCCCAAAAATCATAAATTATTTTTCCATAAATGATGAAAGAAAAATGGGCCGAAGTGGGGCCCCTCACACCCCCTTCACGTGCTCAGCACGTGGCTGAGTGTGGGGGAGAGTGCATCTCACTCTCTTCCCTAACCTTGGTTTGCCAATTTTTCCAGAATTTTGCAGAAACTTCTCTCTTCCATATCTCACTCATCCTTGGGTCTTTTTCCATGATTCTTGTCTCTAAAAATCCCTAAATTCAAGCTTTACAACATACTCAAATTTCAGAATTTTCGGACAAATACACAATTTATTACAAATTTTCAAAGTTTCAACAATCCTAAACTTCAAAAAATCATAGAAATTAATCTACTCAATGAAATATTCCAAAATTTGGTACACATGCTCTTGGGATGATCTAGTTCATAGGAAAAATAGTCTCAAGGTTTTAGTTTTCCAATTTCATATAAAAATGAAAACCCAATAATCAAAACATCCATTTATGAGCTTCAAGCTCTCTGTAACTTTCCTAATCCAAGACCCATTACCCATGTTGCATCCATATTCTACCAAAACCTAGCATTAAAATGAGAGAGAGAAATGAATTTCACCTTGGGAGTGTGAGGATCAAATCTTGGAAGAATGCTCCTCCTCTTTCTCTCTCTAGCTTCCCTTCTTTGCACCCTCTTCTTTCTTTTTCTTCTTCCTACCTTTCTCTTTTCCGGTTTCTCCTCTCTCTCTCTCTCTCTCTCTCTCTCACACACACACACACACACATAATCAAATTGCTCTCTCTCTTTACTCTTTTCTCTTCTCCTATAAGAACTCTCCCATTCTCTCTCTCTAACTTCTCTTCCAACTGGAGAGAAGCCAATTACCCAAGCAAAGAAAGAGGACACGTGCATCACAAGTGTCCCTCTCTATTTTACATAACTGCCACTCCCTTCTCTTTTCCGCAGTTAGTGAACAATTGAGGAAAAGGGACGAGGCATAGACACATCACAACCCATGTGTCTTTTGCATAGAGTGCATGAGTGCTCTAATCTTCTAGGTGCTGGTGTGTAGTAAGGATGGTAGGTTTGCTACAATTCATGCTATTATAGTCTCCTATAGTTCATACAATGCAAATACAGGATCTCACAGGGACCCTTGTCGATCCTTTTGTTTCTTGAACCAAGCCTGTCTTTTAAGTTTTGATGACCCTTTTAAATTCCTTTTTTGGATTAGGGGTGGCAATGAGCCATGTTGAGACGAGTATTTGAAGACATATGTCAAGCATGAATACAGCTTTTTCTATTAAATGGGTAACATGACATGACACAATTAACCATTTATTAAACAGACATGTTTAGGTTGACACAAATGAGCCGTTAACCCAACGTGACTAGTGCAATTCCATTTGTAACCTGGGGGACCTAAATATTCAGATATGAGTTTTTAATGCAAGAATATCCTTTTTCCTTTTCCTTTTTTTTTTTTTTTAAAGAAGGAAAAATCCAGCCAAATCATTTGCTGTTGGGGAAAAAGGTCTTAGAACACCTCAGCCAAATCCTTCATTTGAGAAACACATCTAGAACTTTAGAAGATCGATTAAGACAATCAAACTGTCTACATTTAAATTGCTAGAAGGGAAAAAGAGTTAAAAGCGAAGAAATTTACAATTAGAGATCAAATTTTAAGGACAACAATTTCAAGAACTCATGTTAGGCTCCATTCCAACAAAGAAATTGAGAATGTTGATTCAAAAAAAAAAAAAAAAAAATAGTTTGTCCAAAAAATGAATTAAGGCAAAAAAATGAAAGGACAAAAAAGGCATAGTTGTAGAGTCGAACAAGAAAGAGCTGGAGGAGGAAGAAACAAAGGAAATGAACGTCATTCCTTAATCTTATTTGGAGAAATTTGACGACTCAATTGACTTGAGTCCAATACGTCGGAGGCTTCATGCGGTGACTATGGTTTGTGGGTGAGAGATTAGAGATATGAGAAAGGAGTAAAATTGAAAAAGGCCCTAAGTTTTGATTCATACCTTATATTTTAATTTCCAATAATACCTTTAAGACAGGTCTAAGCATGCTGTGTCATAAATGGGTCAATATGACACATTTGTTAAATGGTTTGCAGGTTGGATGGTCGTACCCTCAAACCTGAACATAACCTGCCTAACAGGCGAGTTAATCAAGACAACTTGTTTACAACTGTAAAAATGATAACCCAATTCAAATCCATCAACTTCTTGTCAAGTCTGTCATGTTGGCGGGTTGTGTTGGTGGTTCATGTCAATAATTGCCACCCTTATCTAAGATCTTGGTTGACACTCAAAATTTTATATGCAGTGAAGGTGAACCATGCAGGAATTTGAATTGTAAAATTTAAACTGGCATGAAATCGAAATGAAATGTCAACATTTGTGATATTTGTTAAAATTTGAGAAATTGTAACTTGAGCAGGCTTGTGAGATTTGCTTGTGGGAACCAATCTCCATGTTATAAGATATCAGTATAAAACGTCAATCATGTATCTATTCAGCGGCATCTGACAAGGTTGGAATGATACAGAAAATGTCAATCACGTGATTCAAAAGTTTTCATTGTGAGATGCTATTAGGGTAATGCATTATCCATTTTTCTTCTCATATATAAACATACCTCCCAGAGTTGGAACTTTGGTTTCATTCTAAACTAGGTCCACAGAGATCAATTAAGTTTTGGTCTATAAGCGTATATGGGTTGAAAGGCTTGACAGATTTATCTGATATGATGATTGTTTATGCGAATGCGACAGACCTCATTAGAAATACAGTTATTTTGCTAGGGGTGTACCCACTTTGAAATGTTTTATTTGACTCGGTAATTGGAAGTGAGTAGTCATTGTAGCATGTATAAAATCCATTTCTTGAACTGCAGGATTTGATGCCAATTCATTTTTGTTTTGTTTTTTTAAAATACATTTGAGTAATGAATCTTGTTTTCCATTGTAATGATGCTGTTTTGAGAAATGAATTTAGCGCATTTCATCAGATAAAACAACATTACGTTGTATGTTATTTCAAAATTTCTTCTTATGGTCTTAATAAATTATTCACAACTTTTTTTTTTGGATAATTAAATTATTCACAACTTTGGCTTGCAGGAAAAGGGCGAGGTGGTTGAGGGAGAGTTTTTGGAGGGAGAATTTGAGGTTTCATCTAGAACAATCAGCTTGTAATCTCTATTCTTTAGCTCGTGGTTTGACTTTTTAGTAAATGTAAGAATGTAAGATAATAATTTTGGAAAACCAACCGTTGGATTAGATATTTTTCCAATGTATGCCATGCATGCCAAAAATCACAGTAATCTAACGATCGGTTTTGAAAATATAGACTGTGAAAAACTGTGACCATTAGATACTGTCATAGTTTTTCACAGTCTGTATTTTAGAACTCATCTGTCAGATCACTGTGATTTTTGGCATGCACGTTATACATAGAAAGAATATTCAATCCAACGGCCGGTTTTTCAAAATATCCATTTTACATGGGCTAAAAAGCCAAGTCCTCAAATGAGGTTTCCTCATAAGAAAAGGAATATATATATTTAGATATATAATCCAAAGTTCCTTTCTTTTTGCCATCTTCTTGACAACCAACCAAAACATAAAAATTAACTCCACTTGAAGATTAATTCACATTAATGTTGCAATATTAAATGAAATAATACTAGTGAGAAAATAATAAGTTACAATAGTGTTGTATGAGTACAACATTTTCACATTCAAGGCACAAGCTCTTTAGCTAGTTCTCTCCAAGTTTTTGAAATGATAAGATCTTTAGTAAGTGAATGTGATTGTTCAAAAGCCAAAATTAATAATCCGCTCTTTAACGAGAGTGAGCATGGTAAAAAATTGCAAAATTGGGCTGTTTTTATTATTTGTATTAATTGACAAAAAAAAAATATTTGTATTAATTTCACTTTAATACAAATCAAAAATAAAAATTTCATTTATGAAGAAAAATAAAAATCAGAAATTCAGTGATGATCGGGAAACTTGAACCTGTCTATCTTATTGACTGAGGTTTGGAGAGAATTCGAGGGGTAAGTCGCTGGAGTGGGCTTGGTGAAAGTAACTTCCTTTATAAATTCCTATATAATGCTTAAGAGTATGTATTTAAGAAATCAGTGGTCCGATCACTGTAATTTTTGGCATGCCTGTCATAAATAGGAAGAATATTAAATCCAACTGTCAGTTTTTCAAAATACCTAATTTACATTGGCAAAAAGGCCAAGTCCTCATATAAGGAAGTCCCCACAGGAACATGACTCATATATATATATATAGATATATACAAGGAGTTATGATGGAGTCAGTATTTGATGCAAACATTTAAATGGTCGTTAGATCATTTAAAATCAAATGGTTGAAATCTAACGGTCATTTGAGTGTTTATT
>JAESVK010000164.1:2017720-2035122 GCA_017140935.1 Hamamelis virginiana
CCCCTTGCATGCCACGCCTGCAAAAAATCATGCCGATCCGACGGTTTGAATTTTGTAAAACCATCCTTAAACACAAATGAAATTTATATATAGTCTTTGGTAATTTCAGTCTACTTAAGGCTGGTTTTACAAAATTCCAACCGTCGGATCAGCATGATTTTTTGCAGGCGTGGCATGCAGGGGGTGAGCATCATATCCAATGGTCGGAATTTGGAACCGACGGAGCACGGCCAAATGGCCGTGCAGTCCACTTGTAGTCTAGACCCCATATGATCAGCTTTGTATATATATATATATATATAGACCTGATGAACCCTCTATAAATGGAGCTTCTCCTACTGTCCAAAGCTGGAACTATTAACATTCTTGTTTTTCTGTGGATTGGCATCCCTCATAACACATTTGATTTTGTTTTTGGATTTCTCTAGTTGATGAGGATTAGACCCAATATATGAAGATGAAGAAGAAATAGAAGAAGATAAAGGAGACTTATTCATTTTGGGGTTAAAGATGGCGTTAAGTTGCTGTTTGGGGTTGTGAATGAGGTTAATTGAAATGCACCATGGGGGGGCCTTTTTAAAGCTTCTTTCATTCTTAGCCATTGGATGGTTGTTTGATGCGCTGTCTTCATCTCAACGAAAGTCTAGCAAAGTTAAGCACGCCTCTTTGTCTAGCAGAGGATCTGGGCGGAATTGGTAGAAGAGTGAAAAGTGTTATAAATCAAAATTATAAGGAATCAATATGTTAGAGTTAAAACTGTAGGAGTGTAATGTGTAAATTGGTGATAGTTGATGGGGTTAAACTTTAATTTTTTCTATTTTTCTTTTTCAACTTATATGCATATCTATATGCAAATTCATTTTTTCATATGGATAATAATTTGGGTGCTCCAATGGTGATGCATATGCAAATCTAAAAAAAGAAACAACCACTATTGAGCAAACTAAAATCCATATTTGGATATCAACTTGGCTTAATGCATTTACTGCCACATCATCATTTTTCCCTCCAAAATTCCAACCAACCAAAAAATGGATATGACACTATTGGAGTACCTCTATCCATATCCATTTTTCACTTTGGTGATCCAAAAAATGAATATGGATCTCCATATATAGGGTTATTTACATTTTAGTACCTCAAACTTTGGGGCTAATTTCAATCCATGACCTAAACTTTTAATTCGATCAATTTAGAACAAAATTTTAAAAACTTGTTTCAATGTAGGGCAAAACTGGAATGTTGTCAACTTAAGTAACAGAGACTCCATCTACGCCTCATGTGGCATTCTAATTTGAGCCTGCGTGTATTGTACTTCACCTAAGAGACTTATTTTCCGCCCAAACTATTTACATGACCTTCACATAACTAAATACGGGTTTCAATTTGGGGGTTAAAGATAATGGATTAGAATGAATCTTAACATTTTTATGGCAGATTAATGCAACAGTGCTTGAAATATTAACATTTACGTGGTTAAGGAAGAAATAATTGAGAGTATCTAAGAATTGCTGCGTTATTTTGCCCTAAAAAATGTTAAGATTCTAGTTTTGTCCTAAATTGAAATAATTTTTTTTAAAAATCTCATAAATTGATCAATTTAAAAATTTAAGTACCGGAATGAAATTACCACCAACGTTCAGGTACTAAAGTGTAGACAACTGCCATATTTAACTCTCACGCAGAGCACAGATCCGGCCAAACTTTCGGACCCAACAATCCAGGTTTCGGGGATATGTCGGGTTTTCGGATCGGGTTGTAAAGTTCCTGCCACCCCCTTCTTCTTTCCGCATCTTCGTATAGTGTATATATTAAGGGCTTAGTGCAGTCACAGCCACAGCAAAACCAAGAAGAAGAATACACAGATCGAAGCGCGAGGGCTACAAGATAGTGTCCGAGTCGACTCAACACTCAGGTAACTCGCTCTGGTACCTGCTTTCCTTGTTCCTCTTTGAGTGCGATAATCCCTTTGTTGCTTTTTTTCTGTTGCGTTTTCGCTACAATCCAATCGATTCCACTCTCTCTCTCTCTCTCTCTCTCTCTCTCTCTCTCTCTCTCTTATTTGAGTGTTATCTAGGGTTTTATCTAGGGTTTCCGCACAAACTTCATTTGCTCATCACTCTCAAGATTATGGGGTGTGTACTGTAAACACAACTGTATTTACTGTACGTGTTGTTCCTCAGCATTGTTAATTACGTGATTGTACTCTCTCTGTATGTGTAGAAATGTTATATAGGGTTTATTCTAGGGTTTGTACAAAAAAAAAAGAGGATTTCCTTTTTCCATTTATGTGCTTATTCGAAGTTTGAATGGATTTATTAAGAGAAAAATAGCATAATTACTCGTCAATCTAGGGTTTTAATCTTGGGTTTGTACCTCTTGTTGTTCCAATGGTGATTGAGGGTAGTATTCTATGTTTTACTGCACATTGTTATTTATATGAATTTTTTTTTTTTTTTTTGATGTTATGTTATTTGTAAACATAGAGAGTTTTGCTTGAATGGTTTTCTTTTAATTCCTCAGATCTTGATTTTGTGGAGTGTGGTGAAACCACACGTTTCATAGAGTCGCTACAAGATGGCAAATTTAGCTATAACCGGTATATTAGAAAAGGTATGGCATTCTATGGCTTATTTTTGAATCTTTTATTTATTTATTTATTTATTTTTTTGGGAAGGGTTGTAGATGCTTCATGTTGACTCAATTGAGTTTGTTTACAGATGACGGGTAAAGATAAAGATTACAGATACATGGCAACTTCTGATTTGCTAAATGAGTTAAACAAGGAGACATTCAAAGCTGATGCTGATTTGGAGATGAAATTATCAAACATTGTCCTACAGCAGCTTGATGATGCAGCTGGCGATGTTTCTGGATTGGCTGTGAAATGGTTTGGCATTTGTTACTCTTCTTCTTTATATCATTATATGTGACCAACGTCCTTTCAATTAGCCATATCGTATTTTCTTTAATACAGCATTGTATTTTTATGATTGTTATATAATGTGCACATCTTCACATACTATGGAAATTTCTAATAATAGAGATGAATGGTTCATGACCATTGAGTAACCTTTTGTGTGCCACAAAATTAAATTTTTTATTGAAATTGCACACCATATCTCCCGTTACCGTTTAAGACTGGTTCTTGCTTTGTTGAATACTTCCTTATTTTGTTTTATTTATTTATTGTTACATGGACGTGGACATGGAAGCTTTAAAGGAAAATGAATTAAGTGTGTGTGTAGGTTCCTGAGACGTTGCCTTGAATAGTTGCACGTGTCGGACTATACGAACAGCAAAAATAAAACAAAAGGGAAATGCCAAAATAGTAATGCTTTCTTGAAATCTCTTTACGTGGTTTTAATTTTTTATGTTGATGTGGCATTGCAGTCTTGCTCCACTGGTGAAGAAGGTTAGTGAGGCACGAGTTGTGGAGATGACTAATAAACTCTGTCATAAATTGCTAAAAGAGAAAGATCAGCACCGTGACATTGCTAGCATAGCTCTGAAGACAATTGTTTCTGAAGTCACCACGTCATCTGTTGCACAATCTGTTATTGCTTCTCTCTCTCCTCAGTTGATAGAAGGAATAACTGACCCTGTGAGTTCCTAAGAACTACCTTTAATTACTTATGCCCATTACAGTTTAGTGGAATTTGGAGTGAGTTTTAGTTTGTTGGATACCCCTTCCTGCAAAAAAAAGTTATAATGAATAATACTATTCTAGCAGTAAATGATGTATATGAAAAGAGTACATGTTTGAGCAGTAGATCTATGTACATAATTACATAGGAAAGGATATGTTACAAAGAACTTACAAACTCTGCGAAAGGAATGGTAATTAAATCTTCACTTGTAAAAAGAGAAAAGACTTCTGTAAGATATAAATCGTAAGTGATGCTGAATGTATTGGAATTTGTCATTTTTTCCTCTTTCTGGTTTAAGGATAATGTGTAAACTAAAGGTGACTTTGTCGCATTCCAGAAGTTGTGGACTTATGAATTAGATCTCTTTCAATTTAAAAAAGAAAAGATAAACTGGGAAAAAGCTTCAAAATAGTTAATTTAATATGAAATAAAATGAAGTATAAGTATTTGTTATATCATACATTATGATTCTTTCTTATTTTGTATGGTTTTCTCGGAAAAGGAGGAATGGATGAATTTTTGATAGCAATGAAACTCTGGTGGATGGAGACATGGTTTGACGAAAAGGGCCTGGGTTGACAGTAAGGCTTGATCAGAAGGTGGTAGTTCATCCACCTTTTCTAGCAGGTATGAGAGCTTGTTAGGGCTTGTGGGTGAGGAGGTGGAGGGGTATTCCATGGATTCCGATACAGAAAGGTGGATGGTGGGGGTTTACATGGGTGCAAAAGAGGTTGGAAATTCTCATGTTGGTGGAGATATTAATGCAGAGGGGGTTGAAGAGCAATTGGAGTACAGTGTTACTGATGAAGAGAGAAGATCCAAGAGTGGCAATACACTGAGCAAGACTTTGAATGTCCAGGTTGAGTATCAGATCAAAGGAGGTAGATATTGCAAGGATCTGGTCCATCTGGAAGGTTTTATGGGTGTAGGCAGCAAATGGAAGGAAGTATGTCCGGGGCTCCGTGCAGTAAAATTGATGAATCGAGTGGAGAATGGCTGATTTTGCTGCAAGGGGTTGCAGAAGATGTTGAGACACCGTTGAACTGATCTCCAGTAAGTTTTTTGGGACCTGTAGAGATGGGTTTTACTAGTCGGGGATGGAAGTTTGGTGCTCTGGCAGGTGGCAGAAGGGGTGTCTCAGTGGGAATAAAATGATGTGTCGGAGTGGGTGTTACGTTGGATAAATTTTTTTAGAAAATTTGTGGGCGTATCCTTTGTTGGCTTTGACGAGGAGATTATGCAGTTATTTTTGGTAATTGAGAGTTGATGGAGGAATAAGGGGGTCAAAGGTCCTGCATTAGACGGACAATGATTTGAGGTTAGAGAGAGTAGGGGATTTCGGAACCTTTAGATTTCAATTAACTATGAGAGGAGAGGAAATGTGGGAGGTAGAAAGGGTTTGGGGAGGAGGGGGAGGAGCTTGTCTGTGCTAGAATTTAAATGAGGTTCTATTGTTGAATGTGCGAGGGCTGAACCCAAGGGAGAAAAGAGTGACAGTCTCGTGTTGCTTTCGGAACTGTAATAATGGTTTGGAAGGGGTTTTAATGGGAGTTTATGGTCCAAATGTAAATAGTGAGGAAACTTTTGAATGTAGGGAAGGCTCACGACCATGTCAATTGGAATTTTCTTTTGTATCTGTTTGGTAGTTTTGGAGAGAAATGGAGGAAGTGGATCAAGACAAGTATTCAACAATCTTCTTTTCTGTGATTGTAAGTGAGAGTCCACACAATTTTTTATAAAAGTTTGAGGGGGCTTAGACTAGTAAATCCCTTATTTTCTTTGCTGTACAGTTTAGTTATGGAGGCTTTTAGTACATTGCTTGATAAGGTTGTGAATGACAAGTTGATAGAGGAATTTGAAGTGGAGGGATGAGAAGGAAGGGGGAGTATTGCATCTTTTATATGTGGAAGATAATGTAATTTTTTTTTGGGAAATTTCAGTTTGACCTCATGTACTATCAATGTTTTTCACTTTGCACCCATATAGTATCAGTTGTGACAAATTGACACCCTAAACTTCTAATTGCTGGCAAATTGTACCTTTCCATACCATTTGTTTGACGAAAAGAAGGGCACGTAACACATATGAAAGTACTTTCCCAATATTATGACAAAAATACCCCTGACCAAGAGACTAGACCCTATGGTGCTTCCTCACGTCTTCTCTCTCCTCCCAACCTCATCAGAACAGAGGCCTGCTTGAATCTGGTCAAGCCTTAATGGAGGATCCAAATACTGCTGCAATGGTTAATTCATGTAACAAGTACTGCCATCTTTGTTTTTTTAACGATTTTCCAGCATCAATGGTGAAGCTTGGAAAAGTTGGGGTACTCACAGGGCAGAATGGGCAAATTAGGAAGAAATGTGGGTCTCTGAACTGAAGTTAGTGTTTTTAATATTAATCTCTATATGAAATTTATGAATAACTTTCATGTCCTAAGCAGGATGATGGGCTTAAAAACTGTTCTTGGGTCTACTGTGTGCTCATTAATGATCATAACTGCTATCTGTAACCATCATAGCAGGTAGGAAAATTAAATCCAGTGCACAGTATATATATATATATATATATATGGGTCTGTGCCAGTTTGTCTAGACAGAGATCTTGCGATCGATTTGATGCCTCTTGAATGGCTTGATGCGCTTCTTTACCATCTTCTTCGTCAGCAATGGTACAGCCATGGCTACTGCTACTTTCCCTTCTTCAAATAGAAAATTAGGGTTTCCTTGGCGGCTGAACCTTTATTAACAGATCTTCATTTCATAGTAGGGTTATCATTGGGTTTACTGGACTTGGGTCCATTTGACTTATGCGTGATCCATCCACAT
Organism: Hamamelis virginiana; assembly: GCA_017140935.1. Classification (NCBI taxonomy): domain Eukaryota; kingdom Viridiplantae; phylum Streptophyta; class Magnoliopsida; order Saxifragales; family Hamamelidaceae; genus Hamamelis; species Hamamelis virginiana. Next base: position 2,024,199 of record JAESVK010000164.1, read on the forward strand.
CTTTATTTATTCTATTTTTATTTATTATTATTTATTTATTTTTATTTATTTATTTAGTTTTGTTTAATTTATTACAAGGGTAAAACTGTAATCAATAATTTTCTGTTAACGCCGTATACCCCTGGCGCAAAATTAGAAGTTTAGAGGTTCAATGTGTCACAATTGATACTATATGGGTGCAAAGTGAAAAACGCTGATAGTACAAGGGGTCAAACTGTAATCCTCCCTTCCCCTTCTATTTAATCCAAATGGTGACCGGCTACGGTAGTTGAGTATGGTGTTTCTCTACTTTGGAGTGGTAACAGGGCTAAAGTTGAACTATGCTAAAAGCGAGCTAATACCAGTTGAGAGTGTGGGAGTAGAAGTAGGACATACAGCTTCTATCCTGGGTTGTGGGGTGGGTTCTCTCCCCACCACATATTTTGGAATACTGTTGGGACCATCGTTTAATTTGAAGTCAGTATGGGATGCTAGGATCTGATTATGCAGAAGTTTGAGCGAGTGGTAAAGAGTATACTTATCTAAAGAAGGTAAGATTTACATTGATTAGGAGTACCTTAGCGAGCTTACCAACTTATTTCATGTCTCTCTTCAATATTTCGAAGACAGCTACTAAGAGGTTGGCAAAATTGTAGGGGGACTTACTTTTGGGAGGTGAGAACGAGGAGTTCAAGTTCCACCTAGTAGATTGGCAGTTAGTTTGTTCATCTAGGGAGAAGAAAGGCTGAACATTATACCTCTCATTTTAGTGAATAGAGCATTGTTAGGAAAGTGGCTTTAGAGATTTGCTGTGGAGAGAGATGTGGCGTTATGGTGTTTGGTGGAATTATGGTGGCAAGGAGGGAGGTTGGTGGGGAATTGGAGTTCGCGGAAGCCTTTGAATGAGGTGTGGAAAGCTGTGTAGAGGTTTTTGAAACAGAAGTTAGGTTTAGTATAGAGGAAGGGTCAAGGATTAGATTTTGGAAAGACATTTGGTGCAGGGAGGTGCCTCTTTGGGAGGACTATCCAAACCCTTATGAAATTATTGATTCTAGAGATGCTTGGATTTTAGATTGTGTGGAGTGGGGCAGGGGATTTTTTTTCTTGGAACACTGTTTTTGGCAGGATTTTCCATGATTGGGAGTTAGAGAGTGTATTGGCCTTTTTTTTTTTTAAAATTGAAAAGATGTACTTAATTAAGCTAAAAAGAGGAAAGGGAGGATAAAATTGTTGGAAGAGTGGAACTAATGGTGGGTTTTTCAGTTGGATCAAATTTTTTTTTTTTTTTTGGGGAATTCTATGAAGTGGAGGGATAGGGATTCTCCGCTTGAAAGGTAGGGTTACCTTCTATTCCATATAAAGTGGATTTCTCTGCATGTACCTATGTTACATGGACTCGGGTACATGTGTTGGGTGCGGGTATATGTCAAAGTGCAGGATTCGTCTATCTTATGAAGATTTTCCATTATTTTGAAGTATCCGGCGGGAGTACCCTTATTCTTGTCCAAATATCTGGTGGGGGTACTTTAGGGTGAAGTGAATAGTCAGTGTAAACATTGGGCAGTGTGGAATAAATTTTGATAGTTGATAACCTTGTTAGAAGAGACTTTGTTATACTGAACTGTTGTGTGATGTACAAAGAGGTGGCTGAGCCGATGAATCATCATCTTTTTTACACTGTAGAGTAGCTTATGAATTATGGGTGTATACCGTTGAAATTTTTGGGTTATATTGGGTTTTGCCTCAGTTAGTGTTCCAACTAATTGAAGGTTGGTGGTGTAGGAATGGCAATACTTCTTGCATTACAAGTTTGGAAGTTAGTGCCACATGCAAATTTTTTATTTTTATTTTGGATTCTTTCGTTTGAAGAGGAATAAAAGAATATCAAGGGAAGGAAAGGTCTCATATTGAAGATAAAGACTAGGGTAGCTAGGAAATTTTTTGTATGGAAAGGACCGAGCAATAATGATTCTAGAGGGTTCTTTTTATAGTTTTTTGAGCTTTCTTTTATTGCAACGATTGAGCATATAAACGATTGACCATAGTACATTTCATATTAATCACTAATATCATGTTTATGATGTATAATGTATTTCTTTTTCTGTTATGCATTTGCTGCTACTATTTATTGATTTCAGAGATTCAGCTAATTTTTCTATTGCATTTTTTCCCAGGGAATGAAGCCAGATATTAAATGTGAATGTCTTGATATTTTATGTGATGTTCTTCATAAATTTGGGAATCTGATGGCGACTGACCACGAGCTGCTACTAGGTGCACTGTTGTCGCAGTTGAGTTCCAATCAAGCCAGTGTTAGAAAGAAGACCGTTTCATGTATTGGTAAGGCTTGGTAAATTAAGTGCAATCAGATATTTTAATGATCATTATCCTTTTGAAGGAACGTAACCCAAACTTGTCAATCTTGTTTTGTTCTGGCCAAATCTGCCAGAAAATTCCTGTCAGATGGAAACCAGACCAAAATTTAATATTTTGTACTGGTTGGAGTTTTGGCTAGTTTCAAATCATTCTACTTCAGCCTATATCTGGTTTTCCACCCCAGATTTTTTTCATGGCTATATCTGTAAATAAAATTGACAGTTGCCAGGGTTTTGCATAGATACGGAACCACTAGGAGATAAATTGGGAGGGTTGACTTTCAGGAGGTGACATTGTTGCTCTATCAATTTCTGGTATGGGAATATTTATCACTCTCGTAACTTTACTGAGAGTTAGACAGAGAGCCATCTACCAATTAGATAGTTGGTGGGGTCGCTGTTTTTAAAGTGCACATGTAGAGTCCATCAAATTGGAATTGTAGGGATTGTAGGTACAATGAGCCATGGTGTAACTGTAGGATGGCTTGATTGCCTTCTATGTTATGTTTTGGACAAAGTTGAATTTGTTAAAGGATAAAAAAATTGAGAGTATTTGTAGTGATTAATTTGAAAGGGAACATAGATTGACCTGGTATTGGTACTCCATTCTAATGAAACCCTGGATAGATTTGGGAGGATATTTGACGTAACGATTTCTTTTGTCTTCAGCTTTGAGGTTATTTGACTTAAAGATTTCTTTCGTCTTCAGCTTCTCTTGCTTCAAGCTTGTCAGATGATTTGTTGGCAAAGGCAACAATTGAAGTTGTTCGGCACTTGAAAAGTAAGGGCACAAAACCTGAAATGACCCGTACAAACATTCAGATGATTGGAGCTCTAAGGTAAACTTTTTCTAAAAAGAGTGTTTTCATGTGGTGCTTTGGTTTTCTTTTTCACACTTATTGGTTACATCTTCAGAACTTGTGAATGGTTCACATTTTTTTAGTTTTAGATGTATTTGTGCATGCATAATGCAATTTGGAATAAATATATACAACAATACCCTTGCATGTTTACATAGAAACAATTGCATTACAACCATACATAGAAGCAATAATACCAATACTAATACTAATAATAATACATAGAAACAATTGCAGCAGCAGCAGATCTAATACTAATAATAATAAAAATACTAAAAACAATAATGACAGATTTTGTTTAGAATGCAAAACTATTTACATGACTTGTATACAAAGGTGGACAGAAATTAAATTATGCTTAGAGCTTTGGTATTAACAAAAATTTGCAGCAGAGGAGATTCTCATGTAATTTTTTGAAACATCGTGTCAAATCCTGGGAATAGGAATAATTTAAAAATTGATGTAACTCTCCTTCCAATTTACCTGATGGATTGCTACAGGTCGCTTCCTCTATAATGTGCTGTGTATCGACTTAAGCCTAACATTTAGGCTGCCAACAATCTGTCATATTTCTCGTCATCAACTATATTACTTTTGGATAGAATATGAACCTAATTGGTAGAGTTAAACTTGGAATGAAGCACCAGATGGTTCATGCCTTTGCCACTACTATTGAATGACATGTCTTATAAAAATGTTATGTTGAATTAAAATAAGGTTAATTCCTTGTGGTATTTTCTTGGGGACTAAAGTACCCATAAAGAAAGAAAGTTTGGTGGTACTAATGTACATCAAACAATCTTAGAGGCAGAACCTAAACTTTTTAGGTAAATGCTCCATTAATTTCTTTTTGAAGTAACAGTGAAACTTAAATCTTAGATTGTTATGCTTGTTTTTAAATCTCTATATTGAATTATTATTATTATTATTAGGTTCAATGGGGTGACTGGCTTCATTGCTGTAATAAGATCTACTTATCTCATTGGGCATTTGTATATATTGATATATACAAGTATATATTGGCTCACAGTTTTAATTATAATTGTGGTCATCTTCCCAATCTATTTCACCTTAATTACTTGTCTATCATGCTTAAATATGTGATTTTATATTTGCTATCTGTAGAATTGTTGCAAAGTTTCTCTAAACTGCATGGTCCACTGATTGATCTCTAGCTGGAGTCAGATTCAATTACTTAGATTAGAATTTGGTACCTAGGAGATATTTTGAGACTGGAAATATACTGTGTAGTTTTCAAATACAAGTATATAATTGTACTTGTGCTACCATATGCATGCATGTTTTTTCTTTTGGTTGATGCATCATGAGTCAATGCAATGAAATGTCATATTTTGGATTACAAAATGATGCATCATTTTGTATATATGTATATATTTTCATGAAAATGCTATTAACTTTTTATACGCGGGAGAATGTGGAACTTGATACGTAATAGAGTACATGATTTGGAGAATGTCAAACTTGTTTTGCACTTTTGCTACGTTCAAGAGTCGAAAGAGTCATGTGTTCACATATTAGGCATTGTTTCTTTTGCTTATGCTGTAAATGTGAACTTTTCTTTTGCTAACAAGCTATAACACTGGCGTTTCAGTCGTGCTGTTGGCTATCGTTTTGGACCCCATCTTGGAGATACTGTTCCAGTGCTAATTAATTACTGCACTAGTGCATCAGAGAATGATGAGGAGCTTCGTGAGTATAGCTTGCAGGTGTTGTATATGTGAATAATTTCTTTCAAGTTTTCATTTGTTTTTTTAATTACCTTATCCCCTAGTGTTATGGCACATAGATTTCTTCATGAGTTAAAAACACAGATTTGTTAAATTTTATGTGCAGGCACTGGAGAGTTTTCTACTTAGGTGTCCGCGGGATATTTCTTCCTATTGTGACGAAATTCTTCATCTTACTCTGGAGTTTCTTAGTTATGATCCGAACTTCACTGATAACATGGAGGAAGATACGGATGATGAAAGTCACGAGGAGGAGGAAGATGAGTATGTTGTTCACTTGTTTATGTGTCTGATATGGTACACACATTGTTGGAGTGTGATAGAATTGTTTCTATTTTCTGAGTACTTTGTTGTCTTGTAGTGAGAGTGCTAATGAGTATACAGATGATGAGGATGTCAGCTGGAAAGTTAGGAGAGCAGCGGCTAAATGCTTAGCAGCATTAATTGTTTCTCGTCCTGAGATGCTCTCTAAGCTATATGAAGAGGTATAATTTGCAGCAGTTTTTGAATCTTTAAATTCTAGGCATCCTCTGAATCTATTTCTTTGCATTGATGGTTGCTATAATGCTATGTCAATATTATGCCACAGTGTAGCATGAAGAAGTCTTTCATGTTGTTTGGCATTTTGTATACCTTGTGGGTGTTGGGTTTCTTGCCCCTTTTTCTTCTTGATAAAGTCTTTACTTGATCATAAAAGAAAAAGCTACAATGTAGCCTCACTGGAATTTCAGTCCATTGATGATAGAAATTGAATATGAATTCAAAGTCGGGCTGCGGGTTTCTGATTGAAAGAAAAATTTGATGTATTTTTTTTTTTTTCATTTGCAATTATAATAGTCCTACTGTTATATTATATTTTATCAAAGGGATTTTTTTTTTTTTTCATAATTTTGGGTTTTTCTATTGATGTGGATGACTAGAACATATGATTTTCCTATTGTGCAGGCTTGTCCTAAGTTGATTGATAGATTTAAAGAAAGGGAAGAAAATGTCAAGGTAAGCCCAAATTCATCATGGAAATTGATATTTATTCCTTGTCACATTGTTGATTGTTTGATATTGTTGTGTTGCAGATGGATGTGTTCAATACTTTCATTGAACTACTACGTCAAACTGGAAATGTTACAAAAGGACAGGTTGACATAAATGAATTGAGGCAAGTTGTTTTTCATGTCTCTTAAAGTGCTAAATTGCATGAAATTCTTTTCTGTTTTTACCATATTACTTAGAAATGTGTCATTTCTTCCTCATTACTCTCATTCTAGCAGACATCTAGTACAAAATTTTGCTATGAAATCAAACTCTGAATAAATCTCTCACATAGCAAGCACTTGAACAGTTACTATTGTTTATGTATTTATTTTAAAAAATGGAATTCAATAAAAGGTTGTTGCCTTTATATAGAAGGTAGATATCTTATTGAGCAAATTTTTCCTTTAAATTATCCAGGAATGGGAAGTGTTATCCAAGAGAATTTTCTTCTTAAAGTCTTACATGATTTTTTATGAATCCTTTCCAACCTCAATCTTGTAAGAGGGATAGAGGGCAAGAGGAGAAAATTCACAAGCTACAAAGAATGGGGAGTACACTTAACCTAGTCAGTAAATGATTATAATCTTGACAAAGGAAAACAAATTTAGAACTCACTCTACATGCCTGACCACAAATGTCATAACATTTACTAAAACATTGCTAAGTAGCAATTAATAGAGGGAGGCATAGTTATTAAAAGCGCAAGGCGCGCAAAAATAGGGCCCGAGGGAAGTGAGGCGCACATTTTAATAAAACTAATGTTAAGATATTTGATTAAATGCAAGTAACAAAAGTAAATTAATTCACACAAACAATTGAATACGCTCATTTTTGATCATATAAGTTCAGTTGGTTAGAACATTGTGCAAATCAAAATTAAAATCCATATAAATAAGAGGCTTTTATTTGATTACAAAACTTCGCAATCCATCACAAGCAAGTTAATCAAAATAATTATATATAAATCACCTAATAGATGACAAATTTAATTTAAAACTGCACAAACTCACAACCCGAAGAACAAAATCAAAATCCAGATGAAATTATAATTGTTCTATGGTTTAGAGAAATTAAACTCACAGCCTTAAGAGGACCATTGGAGATGGCTGTTACGTGAAAGTGGGACTAGCATATTAGGATATAGGGCTTTTCTTTGCTAAATTATATATTCGTTTCCTTCTTTTCAACAGTAGATAAGATAATCTAAATTTTGTTTTGGCTTCCAAAAAAAAAAAAAAAACAAACTTAGATTCAATAAAAAAAGGGTAAAATTATTATTTTGCCTCAAGCGTGCGCCTTTTTGCGCCTTAAGAAAATATGACATTTGTGTTATTATGACAATCAAGGAGGAAGGAGAAAATATCACAAATCAATAGGAGAGCGCACCTAATTATTGAATGATGGCTATCTTTCCTAATAAAGAGAAATATTTTCAGAAGTCACTGCAAGCTCTAAAAACACTGAAGAAGGATCACAAAAGTAAACAATAATCATCACAAAATAGAATTGATGGAGGGTTCTCTATTCCTTGAAAAGATCATGGATCCTTAGGTGTGTCCGAGCACTTTAAGGGATGGCAATTTGTGTTGGCAGTTCGTGCTCGTCTTGAGTCACTGGCATTTGAGTATATGTGTCAACCTGAGCATGAGGATATCTGCTTGATAATCGGACCGCGCTTTGGTTGGCATGTATATGGCGTAGTTATGACCCAAATTAACCTATTTATGTATTATTAAAAAAATAAATAAACAAATTAAGATCATTCATCATGCACGTAGAGTTGTAGACTATCATGAACATCAACTTTTAACGAATGGAAAATTTGTATGAAGTGGTATATGTGTATATGTATTTATATGTATAGAAATGATCCTATTAGCATATGCTTACATAAGTTTATGTAAGCATGGAGCTCATAAATAATTGTGGGATACATATTTTGAAAAACTTACTGTTGGATTAAATATTATACTTATTCATGTCATGTATACGAAAAATCACAGTGATCCAACAGCAGGTTTCTTTGAAATGTCACTGAGAAAAACTTGACAGTTTCAGTGATTACAATTTTTCGTAGTCTAATTTTGAGATTTTGACATTGGATCGCCGTGATTTTTGGCATGCATGACATCCATAAGAAGAATATCTAATCCAACGATCAGTTTTGAATAATATTTATCCCACAATTATCTATGAGCTTCATGTTTGCAGGATTGGGACTGTTTATATGTATTCCACAATTACCAACCATCTTTGTATCCACTGCAAGGTGGCTTTTGGAACTGTGGGCCCTGTGCTTTGATATCTTTGGGATGAATTAGGTGATGCTGGCAACAACATTTCGGCTTTTGAAAAGTTGGAAAGTCACACTAGAAAAAATGAAACAATTTTAGTTGGGAAGATTTCCTCATATGCTATTTTTTGGATCCTTTAGAAAGGGAGGAACAAGAGGCTTTTTAAGTGTAGAGATGCCTATTGTTAATTGTAGAACTAGGATAGCTAGAACTCTTTTTGAGTGGAAAGGCTAAAGCTATTTTGGAGATCGTGATTCCTTTTCTACTTTTGTGAATTCACTTTCTTTCTTACTTTTTTGTTTTTTGCCCTTTTTTCTCTATACCTTGTGTGTACTGTGGTTTCGGCCATTTTCATCTGACCAAAAATTTTACTTTATCGAAAATGAAAAAGTTGCAGTTTGTCTCTTTTGTGCTATATTTTGTAATATCAATTCCTGTTCCCTTTTCAATAAGTTATTTATGGGAATATTACACTAATCACTCCGAGCTTTGTCGAAATTGCAAGTACCTCCCTTGACATTTGAAAAAAATACACCGGCCTCCCCTAAGGTTTGACTTTACTTTTAGGGACCTTCCTTCTGCTAGTCAAACGTTAATGGGAGTTATACAATTATATGATTACCCTTTACTTGTTATCTTATTTTAAAAAAGTATTTGTAACAGTCTTAAAATGCCCTTATTTATCTCTTCAAAACTTGATTAGTGCTCCTATTACCCTGCCTCCAAACACACCATGGCCTTTTCCCAAACGCAACTACTCCAACGAGTTCGCCATTCTTGACCAACATTGAGCTTCATGCACAACCTTGTTTTTCTCCATTTCAACCACCATGTGCTTGTCCCCTGCACAACTTGAATAAATTCTGAACCCAAAAGAAACTCTGCTGCCCCTGCACCTTATTTTATTTTATTTTTCAATGTTGCCATCACCACTACAACCACCCATGTTGCTGGCCATCCCCTCACGCAATCATAGTCTCCTCTTATAATTCCATCTTCTCCAGTTTCACAAATACCCTGGGTGGGCTCATGGCTTGTCCAGTGCCTAGAAGCTACTACAAAATCTCCCATTTCAAGGACAAGCCTTACGACCCTTACATGAACTACACTAGTTTAGAGTTCAGACACCATTCTCTATTTTGATTCTTATCAAAGCATGTATTCCCAATTTCTCTGCGGTCTTTGTCAAGGCAGGCCTCATAGTCAAACATCATGGGTGAAGCTCCAAAGAACGAATTTAAGACCGTAGATTTCAGTGTTAAGAGAAGAACAAGAAGACTCTTCAGTTAATTGAAGAAGTCATGGCAAACACTGATGAAGTTCAGAAGGGGGTTCTTGTCGAAAACTTGTTTTGATATGCTCATGTCTAATACTTACAAGCAGGGTATTAAAAATTGGCCGATCCCATACGTATCGGGCGATACGTATCGGAATTGGAAGGGTCCTGTACGGCTTTACGGGGTTGAATCGGAGGTCACATAGTATCGGTCCGATCCGATACGTATCGGGGTGTAACGGCCCTGTACACCGTTCCGTTACACCACCTGAAAACCCCCAAATCAAAAATGGCAGAAATTCCTGGCAAATCCGGCCAATTTTTTGCTTTTTTTTAACAAAAAACAGTAAATTCTCCCCATTTTATACGTTGAATCTTGAACTTGAGGAGATTAGAAGAAGAAATCAAAAGAAGAGAAGGGGAGATGGGTCTGACGAGTCATGAGAGAGAACACCGACCTACATCACCGTCGCCACTAGCAGTTCACCGTCGGCGACCAAATCGGGCCTCGCCTTGCCTCCCGTCGCCGTCCGGTAACTATGCTAGCCGGTGTTGTAGCCTTGTCGGTAAGTATCCACTACTCCCCGTCACGACTGCGACTCTGCTTCGTGAACTCCAGTTTGGTTATAATGGTGGGTCAAAATGATGTTAAGCGGGTCAATGGCGGTGAGGTAGATTTTTGTTATAATGGTGGGGGTCAAAATTGGTGTTAAGTGAGTCAAAATTGATTTCTTTCATGTTATATTTATTTCATTTTTATTTTTCATTCTTAAAATATTAGTGTGGTTCCAATATTTTGAAAAACCGACAGTTGGATTAGATTATCTACTTATTTATGTTATGTATGCAAAAAATTACAATGATCCAACGATCGGTTTGAGAAAAATATTACTGTGAAAACTTATTGTACTTAGATATTTTAAGAAATAATGCAATTTTTTATACCAAGATGTTTTAAAATCTAACCATTGGATCAATATGATTTTTGGTATGTATGACTTACATAAGTAGAGTATCTAATCTAATGGCTGATTTCTTAAAATATTGGACCCACACTAGTGTTTTGAGAATAAGGGATAAAAATAGTGGTAAAGCAAGCGGTAATGGGAACCTGTCCCTAACTTTTTATAGATAATAATTTTTCATTTAAATTTATAAATCAAAAAATTTTAAAAATAAACAAATAAAAAACAATGAAAAATATTTTATAAAATATTTAAAAATTTTAATAATAAATTTTTATTTTTAAAATTTTTTTCATTATTGTTTACTATTTTTTTTTTTCAATTGTAAAAACCGACCGTTGGATCAATGTGATTTTTTGCGTTCATGATAAGTATAAGTGGAACATCAAATCCAA
>JAESVK010000164.1:2035522-2077692 GCA_017140935.1 Hamamelis virginiana
TCCTCGGCAGTCCCTCCCTCTAAACCAGAAGGCAAGCTCCTCCTCCTTCTTCTGTTTTTTTTTTATTTTTTGCTGGTTCTTCTTCTCTCTTCTATTTTTTTTGTTGTTGTTGCTGCTGTTGCTTGTCTGCTTCTCTTCTTCTTCTTCTTCTTCTTCTTCTCTACTGCTGCCGGTACCCTGTTTTTTTTTTTTTTGGTTGATGACTTGATGCTGCTTCTCTGCTGCTGCCGGTACCTCTTCTTCTTCTTCTTCTTCTCTGCTGCTGTACCCTGTTTTTTTTTTTTTTTTGTTGTTGGTGTTGTTGCCGGTACCCTGTTTTTTTTTTTGGTTGATGCTGCTTCTCTGCTGCTGCTGCTGCTGCTGCCTGCCGGTACCCTGTTTTGTTTTTTTTTGGTTGATGCTGCTTCTTGAGTAGTTGAATTGCTGCAATTTTGCTGAGATATGTCTCTTTCTTTTTAGGCTATCAGATATTTAGATACTGGGTGATTCTGTCTCAAACTGCCACATTAGTAACTTCATGCTCTACTTGTAACAGTGAGAGACTGAGAGTTGTGCTTTTGTCATAGGTGTAGACCTCAAGGGCTCAAGGCTTAGTCATTGGATGTTTATCCCTTTGAACTTTTATGCTTTAAACTTTTGAGTTGTCATTTCACATTTGAGTACTTTGCTATAATTATTACTTATTTATATCCTTATATTTGAATTATCATAATCTAGTTTGATTTAACATAAAAACATTTAACAAAGTTTGTTTATTTCCCCTCTCAAAAGGCCTGTGTAGGATTTGAACCTACAGACCTTGTATGGTTGCTCAACGCCCTAACCAATTGAGCTTATAGGCCAAAAATTTGAGAGTATTCAATTATTTATGTTTAAATTGATTTATTTATTTTATTGGCAGTTAATCAAATATTTTAGAATTATTTTTATGAAAATGTGCGCCTCGCTTCCCTCAGGCCCGCGCTTTTTTTTGCTCCTTGCGCCTAGCCCCAGGAGACCTTTGCGCCTAGAGTGCGCCTTGCGCCTTTAATAACTATGGCTAGAAGAAAGATGGATTTTTTTTTTTTTGTCAAGTCAAGTCGGGTATGGGTGTGGTTGTGGTTGTGGTTGTCGGTAGGCTTGGTTAGGTGGGCTGGATTGTGAGTTTTAAAAAGAAAGGCAATTGTATAGGATGGAACAAACTGACAGCTTTTCTTGAAATAGGAACATAGAAAGAGGAACAAAGGAGGAAAATAAAAAAAAATGGAAAAGGAGGGAAAAAAGAAGAGAACACTGTAGTAGACTGTAGGACTCTGTAGTAGTCCTGTAGCAGTTCTCTTCCAATCCTGTAGTTGCTGTCTTCAAGGTGCGACTGGTAGAGAAAAAAAGCTTGCACCGAGTGAAGGTACTGGTCTGCTTTGCGTGGCTGTTGCTATGATTGTTGCTTGGAGTCACAACAAAAGTGAGAAGCTTGATTATGGCGGCTGGTGGTGGGTATGGTCTGATAGCCAAAATTTCGTAAATCATGGTTAGGCTCTGATACCAAATGATGTAGTACCTGGAAAGAAGAATAAGAGGAGGAAAGAAAAGATAGAAGAGAGAATACAGAGAAGAGAATAGACGAAATTTAGGGGCAAAGAGAGACGAGAATATAGGGGATAGGAGGAAGAAGAATAGAGGAGAAGGAGAGAGAAGAGAGGGGAGAGAGAGCAGACAAGAGCGAGATGGAAAATTCTCAATTAATTTTATTTATCATAGTCTACTTTGCCTTGAAAGTTGCAACCTTATTTATACAAGAAATTATGAGACTAACTAGGAAACTAGGAATCTAAGACCAAATAGGAAACTAGAAATCTTGCCTTCCAAGTAAAATGTACTGCTAAAATAAAAATCAATCGATCTGGCCATACAAAATTGATCGATTTGATTAAATTAACCGACCATAATTAATAAAACCTGAGCTATTAAAATAAATATAAAAATTGCCATATATCCTGCCACATGATTTGCATGAACTAGTCTTTTGGATTGAATCCCTGGGTCAAAGCGAGAATTGTACTACTCCCACCATCCACTATGTTATTTTGACAGAACATGCATATCAAGGAGATGCAATTAATGCATTTGCATCACACTTGTTTCATTTGATCTTTCCAATACTAACTTCCTAAGCCAACTAATGCATTGCCACTTCATTCAAGTTTTAATTGTAATTTCTAATATAGAAGGGGTTTTGTGGGAAAGGAAAATAATTGCATGCCTTGATTTTTTACGTTGAACAAACATTGTGGGACATCCAAAAAGGGAAATGTGCTCTAACATAGTGGGACAGAGGTAGTATTCTTCAAAAGGAAAGAAATGAAAGAAAGTAAATATGCACATACATATCAAACCATTTTATAAAAGTAAAAGCAATTTTTAATTTTTCTATATACATTTTTTAAATACATTATTTTAATGAACTTTCCAAAATATTGCAACCATTCATCCGCACCTCCTCATTATGTGCCTCTTAGCATTTATAATGGTATGACTTGAAACGAGTTCCATGATTATAGCTTTTGATGTATAGCCACAAACATTGCAACCGTTCAGCGGCGCCTCCTCGATCGCTTGTGCCACTTAGCATTCCAAATGGCATTACTTGCAATGGGTTCCATGATTATTACGAGTTCTTATGTATAGCCATAACAGTTGCATCCTTCTCGAGAGGTCCCATACCCGAATGGAAGCTCTTCTTGATTATGTTGTGTTCTCTATTTCCTTCTACTTTAATCATTCCATTATGAGTGAGAATCTTCAATTGCTCAGAACTGAACTCGGAGTTTGTGCTTTCAGAATCAGCTACTAAGATTTCATCATCATCCACATTCGTTGAGACTGTGCTTTCAGAGTTTGTGCTTTTAGAGTCTGTGCTTTCAGAGTTTGTGCTCTTCGATATTGTTACGTTCCATTTATTCGTGAGAGAGCAGAGAGGAATATATGAAAGCAAATGAATGCTTTGAAATTATTGTTTTTAGGAAGTAAATCTGTTTTGAGAAGAGCCAAAGGTATGAAAAAGTTATTATATATTATATATGTAGTTTTGTTGATTATAAAAAAAAAAAAAAAAAAAAAAAAAAAAATTTTATGTAGTAGGAAGCAAAATTGAAGCTGGAAGCAAGTTTCGCAATTTTTAAAGTATTTGGAAAAGAAAAAGTTACGTAAGCAGCGGAGAACTATCAAGAGAAAGATGAAGAATGAAGAAACACCTCTTCAAGATGCATCAAGAACAAGGGTAGCGAGGACTTTGCTTCCAAATTATTCTTTTTGCCTGTTTATTGGGTTTCAAGATACACGAACTACATGATAAAGCAGAGACTGGTTTCATTAATACAATTTATAATTTTTATTATTAGGGAAATGGCTTTGGAGATTTCCTCTTGAAATTAATTCCCTTTGGCATAAAGTTATCAAGAGTAAGTACAGGTTGCAAGATAATGGTTGGGATGCTATAGTGAGTAGGGAGGTGACTTATCGTAGCCCTTGGAAAGGTTTTTCACAAATTCTTCCCATCTTCTTGAATTTTGTTGTGTTGTCGGTTGGTAATGGGGTGAAAGTTAGGTTTTGGGAGGATGTTTGGAGAGGGGAGCATTCCTTTGCTTCATTGTTCCCAAGGTTGTATAATCTTTCTCGTCCATAATGCTCCTATTGTTAGTTTTGTGGTTTCATATTCGTTTCCGGTTTCGTGAGATTTTCATGTTTTTTCAGAAATCTTAATGATAGGAAAGTAGGTGAGCTTTCTTTTCTTTTGGCCATTCTTGATGGTTTTCATCTGAATCCTTTGATTGAGGATAGGAGAGGTTGGGTATTACATTCTTCGGGCTCCTTTTCTTGTAAATCTTTCTTTGATGTTTTATGTGATGACTCTTCGGTTCCTCTCTTTGTTCTTTCAAAGTTTATATGGAAAGTGAAGCCCCTCCTTAAAATTCAGGTTTTTGCTTAGTCAGTGGCTCATAAAAGAATTAATACTAATAACCTTCTTCAGAGGAGAATGCCTTGTGGTATCTTTCTCCCCAATGGTGTGTTATGTGTTGTGGAGAGGAAGAGAGTATTGATCATCATTTTTTACAGTGTCCGGTTGCTAGGGAGTTGTGGTGTTTCTTGTTTAAGCTTGGTGATGAGCTTTGGGTTGTTCCGCAACATGCTTTTCAGATGATGGAAATTGTTTTTATGGTTTTTGGGTCTTCTTTGAAAGCTTTCATTGTATGGAAGTATTTTGTCTTGGCTATTTTCTGGGTAATTTGGCTCGAGAGAAATGCAAAGATTTTTTATGATAAAAGTCGGTCTATTCAAAGTTTGTGGGATAAAATTTGTTTTGGGGGATTTGGCTACAAGTCCTCATTTAGAAGATTTTCATGCCAAAAGTCCTCTCAACAGATTTTTCTTTCCAAAAGTCTTTTTGGCATGAATTGGACAAAAATACCTCTCATTTTTAACAGCCTTCAATGCCACCTACACCCCTAACCCCCGGATTCACTACGTCATACTCCATAGTGACCTGCATTAGTTCCCTATGCCGAAAATGCAGGTCACTATGTCGGAAAATGCAGGTCACTACGCCGAAAACGCAGGTCACTACGCTGAAAAATGCAGGTCACTACGCCAAAAAAAAAAAAAAAAAAATTTCTTTCTTTTTCCTTCATTTTCTCACCAGCCAAACAAAAAATTAATTTTCCTAGTAAAAATCTATTTCTTTTCCCTATATTTTTCAAACAATCAAACCAGAAACAAAAATATCATCTCATCTCTATAACTTCTCTTTCTCAGATTCTACGTTTTTCCAATATTTTCTTGGAAACCAAACAGTCCCAAATTAAAAGAAATCAGGCTGTGCCTAGAAAGTTGCAAATCGATGGTGTGATATGGAATCGTGTGGTAGTGAATTGAAATTGTTCTATTGTTGGATCCACCACTGCTGCCGGCGAGGGTGACCTCAGATCCACCACTGCCGCGGCAACCTCAAATCCAGATCTGATGACCCAGAGTTCCTCATATTTATCTTCTTCTTGTTTAGATCTTCAAATCTGACCTCTGCAATTCTGCATATCACACTGCCACTCCTTTCCCTCTTGCATCAGCTGTCAACGTTGCCATGATCGAGTCTCACCAAAAAAGAGGCCGCCGTGAAGTCACCGGAAAAGTGAAAGAAGGATGCCGGCCACTACTGATCTGCGCCGTTGCTGGTAGGAGACGAGGCTTGCCGATCTGCAACTATTTTAGCAATTTTTAGGGTTCCAGCAATGAAAGGATCACACGTGCTGTTGGATCTCGCACCAGAGATCGTTATTCCGGTGGTGCCATCGTCGGAATCGTGTTCTCTCTGGTCCAGTGGGTCCTCTCTGGTCCAGTGGGTCCTCTTCTCCCGCTTCAAGGATAGATGGCAGAGGGATCGTTATTCCAACGCAGCATGGAGATCGGAGAAGAAGCAGAGAAGAGCATTGTCTTCTATGGCTCTCCCTCTGTGACAGCAACAAGGAGAAGAAGAGAGAAGGTATATGGGGCAATTTTGCCACTAATATTATTAAATTTTAAACAAATAGGTCCTTAGGCATTAAAATTTATCTAATTGGGACTTTTCCAAAGAAAAAATGTTTGAGTGGACTTCAGCCAATAAATACTTTTAAAATAGGACTTTAGGCCAATTATCTCATTTGTTTTTTAACCCCTTTGTGGGTTTCGGTGATGAGAGAGTTTAAGGGTGTTCATTTGTTTGTCATTAGGGATAATTGGGTGGCTATTTGTAATCCTTGAGTATGTTGTTTTTTTGTTTTTGTTTTTTGTTTTTTGTTCTGTTTTTTTTTTTTATTTTCTTGTAAGTAGGACTCCTTGTCCTCTTTGGCTTTTTAATATAATTGTTGATTACATAAAAAAAAAATATATATACAATTTATAATTTTTTGTATAAAATAATTAGGGTTATATCATTATGCTTAAAAACGTAATTTCTGTGTAAGACCACCAGCAACTTGAACAATTTTTAGTTGTTGCATTTTCCAACTATTTGAAGACAATGGTGTATAATTATTGTGTATAATTTTTTCATTAAGTGTAGCCATTGAACCTTATGTTCTTGTAATTTAATTCAAACACTACATTTGCATTTATAAACATCATGTGAATTACAAAAATCTTCATGCTTCAGTTTTCATAATATATTATATGCTATTATGCTTGTTTTAACAGACTTTTATTTTTGGGTAAGATTAATGGACTTAATTTTAATGCTTCTAAACATAAATATTAAGAGAAATTAATAAGAAAAAAATTTCATTATTTTATTATAAAGAGGAAATTACACTTTGCCCCTTTGAACTATAGGTCGTTTTCTCGTTGGCCCCCTGTGGTTTCGATTGCATCAATGTGCCCCATAAACTAATAGATTGTATCAAATTACCATCTTTTTTCAATGAGCCATTTGTTTTTTTGACTGAAAAATGGTGTTAGGCTTGTTATTTTTTTTTTTAATGCAGTATTTATCTTGGATTATTAATGGGTCTATAGGCATATCGGTGAAATTTCATAATTTTTCTCAATATATTTTATTTATTATGAATTTTATTTACTGTATAGAGAAAATAATTCATAAAAATTAAAATATGCTGAGAAAAATCATGAAATTTGACCGATATCCTTGTAGACACGTTAGTAGTTTATGATAAATACTGTATAAAAAAAAAACAAATCTAACATCATTTTTCAGTCAAAGAAATTGACAGAAGGAGGTAATTTGATACAATCTAATAGTTTAGGGGGCACATTGATGCAATCGAAACCACATGTGGGGAAACGTGAAAACGGCCTATAGTTTAGGGGGCAAAGTGTAATTTCCCCAATTATAAAGTATAGATTATCCCATTTTATTATTATAATTTAATTACCTAAGCTTTTTCATTCATGTCGCACGTGCTTTTTTACTATATATATATATATATATGCTGTTATGAAGTAACAACTTTGGTCCAGAGCCAAAAACTCGAGGATACTATAAGAAGAATGAAAAGGAATCCCAACATTGATCTAAAAGTCAACTGCCATTTTTTGGTTCTTCTGGAGGCTGATTGGGTTGAACAGCAGTATAATTCAACCTAACTCCACAAAGCCTTGAACTCCTGGTACTTTGGGTTGGCCAGATGAATTCTTGTTCTCCACTTAGTTTTATTTATGTATTTTCATTGGCCCCTACTAAGTAATTGGAATAGTGACTGTTTCGAATTCCACAACTTGGATTCTGAGTCTAGCAATCCTACTGATTGAGATTTGAGTCTGATAGATAATCAAGAATCATTGGATTTTATGATCTAGATTGGGAGTTCATGAAAATGCTTTTCGGTGTGGTAATTCTATTGCTTGATTTATTTATTTATTTTAAATTTCTTGTGGGGTGATATCCTATCCATCGGCATCACATGTGATATATTGAAATTCAAGTATGTTTGATTTTTAAAATGGTAATGCATAAGTTACTTTACATGTACTGAAGTGCGATAGGGCTTTTGAGTTGTTTACCACTGTGCTAGAAGCAGGACCCTTGGTCATTTCAGCAGCTGGATGCCTGTGTGAATTATAGATTGGTTGATGTTTAATCTAGACGGTCCTCTAGATGACCATTTCTTTATGTTTTAAACATGTTCTCTGGTTATGTTTGGTCATTCTAGAAATGTACCTACATCCCGAACTTTTATGGGTCTTTATAGCAAAATATTAATTATGTCTTTACAAGTTTTTAATTTGTGTTTGTGTTTTGGTTTGATCTCTCTAGAAGTGAAATTTAATTGGAAGTATAAAATCACTGCATATATTATGTTTTTCTAGGATTTGATTCTTATCAGTTTGGGGTCTTGAGTATCAGAGTATCAATTTATCACTGCCCTAGTGTCATGGATTATTATTTCTAATTAACTAAATATTTTCTGCAAGCTCACTGAGGCTAGTATTCTTTTTTAATTTTTGTTTGTTATCTTTTTTGATTGTCGTAAAAGTTGACTCCATATTATTGTGGAGTTATGCGTTACATGTCACTTGAGAGAGCAGCAGAACAGCCCGCAAACATATAATTGCTGTTCGGCAGCTTTAATCCATCGGAGGTGAGAGGTGGAAAGGAAATGAGCTCAATTCATCAGAACATATTACACATTTTGCCAACTTCATTTTGAATCTTCTGTGATAGTATAAGCCATTGGAAAGAGCTTACTGCAATCTTGTTGAAATCAGAAATCTACCTTGATGGTGTGCATGCTGGGCTTCTTAAAATTTTGACGTTCAATTTTCATGATATCTTCATCAGATATTTCGCATCCAAGACGAAAAACCCCAAGGGTTCTATTTTAATGACTTAATGGTGTTAGGGGGTTTAAAAAACCTCAGATTTCTGAGTCACCCAATTGTTTTTTCTTGTTTATGTTTAAAGGTTTTGTATTTTATTTCTCCAGACTAGTGTTTCAGATTTGTAGAATTTGTTTGGATATAGTAAATAATATATTATCTCGATTAGTAAGCAATGGCATGTTATTATATTGCTTGGTTTTTTAATTATAGGCTAAACTTGATGTTATTTCAGGCTCTTTCTAGTCCTGTTTTATCTGCTGTTGGTGAGCGTTATTACAAAGTCACGGCTGAAGCTTTAAGAGTATGTGGGGAACTTGTCCGTGTTGTGCGCCCTAATATTGAGGTGAGATTGGTTTTATTGTCTTTCTTTGAGATCTTGCTGGATCATTTTGTGATTTCATGAATGTATTTTTTATGTAGGTTTATGGTTTTGATTTTAAACCCTATGTTCATCCAATATATAATGCAATCATGACTCGCTTGACGAACCAAGATCAAGATCAGGTTAGTAGATTTTCTTATGGAAAGTCTCCTTTTATTTTTTTCTATGTCTTATGCTGTTTCTTTTTCAGGAGGTTAAGGAGTGTGCTATTTCTTGCATGGGACTTGTCATTTCAACATTTGGTGATAACCTCAGAGCAGAATTACCGGCATGCCTTCCTGTACTCGTTGACAGGATGGGAAATGAGATAACGCGACTTACAGCTGTGAAGGTTGGTCTTTTGCACGTATCTACCATAGTTATGTTGTTCTTTTGTCTAGGTTTGTATTCTTGTGTACTTCTGAGGCATTTGTTTCTGTGTGCTGATCCTCGCTTCTTTGGGCCCTATTTTCTTAAAATCTTGTCATTTTAAATCCGTGATTAACCATTTCTACATTGTGTGCTTTGCAACTTAATAAAGATGAGTATCGGTGTCTACATAGATAGGATAAAGAGACCTCAAAATAATTGAATTGCAACATGGTGTCATTGTTTTACATAGATATGTGTTGGAAAGAGGCAAAATTTGGATTGTTCTTCTTACATTTATCTGTACGATTTTTTGTGTCGGTCACTGTCCACTTTTAAGTATGACTTTGTAATTGACTGGAATGGCTGATGAGGTTTTTCGTCTGCGTTTCCTTTTTTGTGCTCTTGTAATTGGTATTTTACTGACAAAAGGATGTAACCCACAACTTTGCATTATTTATATCAAAGTAGTGCCTTTTGGGTTCTAATATTAAAATACTTTCAATGCTTCATGCAGTTGAAATGTTCGTGTGAGCCCTTCCCTTGGTAATAGCTTACCACACCAGCACTGATATACGAATATATTTCATGGATTCTTTTAAAGACAAACTATTATCTTGCGAAATAAAATTGATCAACTTCAAATGAGTTAAAACTGCAACAATCAAATTACCGAAAGTATAAACCTTTTATATTTCCCCAACTTGGTTTTTGAACCTAATTACTTTAATGCCTTTCCCTGTAGTCTGATTTCTGGTTTAGTGAAGAAAGTTGTCCTACAGTCTGGAGATATATAACAAATACTAGTTGAGTTTTTGTTCATACAATCAAATATTACTTGGTCTATCTGTACATGCTTACACACAGTTACACACAAACTTATGTCGTATACTTGTTTTATCATATGTTTATATATATATATATTGCATAAATTAAAAGTGAACTTGGTTATTGTGCGAGTAATTTTCTTTATTACAATAAATTAAAAGTGAACTTGGTTTGCTAGCATTGGTTGGTCAAGTTTCTATGATGACATAGTTGATTAGAGCTGGACCTTGATCTTTCTATCATTGCATGATGGGAAATTTTTGATTTATTTGCTATTGAAGGTGGGAAATTTTGCTTTATTTTCTAGTTTCCTTGAATTTGATAGGTTGAAAATATAGTAGCCAGTCTTGCCTTTGTTTAGATTAAGTGTTATGGTGAAGGTGTTATTATGGTCTTAATTTTTTTATTGTGTTTGAAGTGGCTAATTTTGCTAATTAAAAATTTATAATTGTATATAAAGTCCCGATCTAATCAGCATATGCTGATCGTATGTAAGCATAGATAATTGTGGGATGCATATTTTGAAAAACTGACTGTTGGATTAGATATTTTTCTTATGGATGTCATGATGTCATGCCTGCCAAAAATCACGATGATCCAGAGTTAAATCTCGACATCTATGTAAAGAGAATAGATGCCAAAAACAAAAAAAAGGATGATGAGCTGTCCTTAAAAAGGAAAAATGTTTAAAAGGAGAAGCGACCCTGGGGAGTAAACAAGAAACTTCAATGGCATGAGTGTCTTCACTAACACAGCCTACCAATCCATGAGTAAGATAGACTACACGGCATTTCAATCCTTGTCTTGATGAACAGTCTTCCAATCAAATAATGTTGTACTCATTAGTACAAGTTTGTATTTCCTGTCACTGTAAAGTGAAAAATCTCTACACAAGGTGTTTCTGTGATTTATTTTTAATTACTGGACATGTTCATTTGATAATATTTCTATCATGTGTGTTTATGTTATGGATATTGTATATAAATGTTGGTAATTTAAATATTTGAGTTTTGTATCCAGGCTTTTGCAGTCATTGCTGCGTCGCCCCTTCGGATTGATCTAACATGCGTGCTGGAGCATGTTATTGCAGAGCTGACAGCATTCCTGCGGAAGGTATGGAAAAAATTCTTAAATTGCTGTCAACTTAATTACCCTTCTATATTGGGGAAAAAAAAAAAATCAATGACCCCTCTATAATGATTTTCAATTCCTCAAGACTATTGTCTATGTGTTTCATGGCTGTTGGATGAATATATTTTTGAACTAGTTTGCTTCTTTTGAAAATTAGGCTAATCGGGCATTGAGGCAAGCAACACTGGGGACACTAAATTTTCTAATTGTTGCTTATGGTGATAAGATTGGTTCATCTTCTTATGAAGTTATTATTGTGGAACTTTCAACTCTGATAAGGTTTTTTTTTTTTACCTTCACTTTCTTTTCCTTACTTTATTAACAGTTTGCGTGTTTTCAAAGTTGGGTATAATAATGATTGGCTGGCTTTGTGGAATATTTTTGGTACTGATTCTCATGCATTGCATGTATACCAGTGATTCAGACTTGCATATGACAGCCCTTGCCCTGGAACTCTGCTGCACCTTGATGGGTGACAGAAGGTCAAGCCCAAATGTTGGTTTGGCTGTTAGAAATAAAGTTCTTCCTCAAGCACTAACTTTAATCAAAAGCTCATTGCTGCAGGGGCAAGCCCTTTTGGTATGTTCTTAGGCTTGTACTGGAGTTTGTCTAGAATGCTTTCATTTCTATAAACTTCTTTTGTTGAATATTGCAGGCTTTACAAAGCTTTTTTGCTGCTTTAGTCTATTCTGCAAACACAAGTTTTGACGCATTACTGGACTCTCTGCTTTCAAGTGCTAAACCATCTCCCCAGTCAGGTGGGGTTGCCAAACAGGCTTTATTTTCAATAGCTCAATGTGTGGCTGTTCTCTGCCTTGCTGCTGGTGATCAGAAATGTTCATCTACTGTAAAAATGCTTACTGACATCCTTAAAGATGATAGCAGCACCAATTCAGTAAGGTTCTCATCTCTAGTTGTTTTCAGTAAGTTTTTCTGCTGAATTCTTCTGTGCCCTAATGGAATACATGGAAGGAAATTCACATTAGATCTTCCAAGTTGGCAGTCTTTTTATGGTAACCTGAAATTGAACAAACTTCTTTTGTAGGTGAAATTTGGGTTTCTGGAGTTTGTTTTCAACTCTCTCTCTCTCTTTCTCTCTCTCTCTCTCTCTCGCTCTATTTATTTATTTGCTTTTTAACTTGTAATATCATAGATGGAGAACATATGTATTGGAAGTTGGTACTTGTGCTGTTTAACTTCCATATTACATTATATTTTTTCTACACGGAATATACAGAAGGTCGTGCAAAATATGTATTTCAGTTTTCAGATGTAACTGAAATTATTTAAACATTATAGGCTAAGCCAATATATGTCTCTTCTCTATTGAATGAAGTAGCTAAATTGTATGTTTCCCTAGCATTTTAAACTTCAAAAATATATTGTACTACAACTCTTAGCTTCTGATCAAGGGTGTGGGGTGGGACGCGTTCCATGTACTTATTTGGGGTTCCCCTTGGGAGCTTCTTTTAAGGCTAAATTTTTTGAGATTCATTTGTTGAGAGGCCTGAGAAAAGATTGTGGTTGGAAGAGAAGTTATCCTTCTAAACAAGGCAAGCTGACTTTGATTCAGAGCAACTTTAGCAAGTTTTCCAACTTATTTTATGTTCTTGTTCAAGATACTGATTTTGGTGGCTTGGAGGTGGGCAAAATTGCAAAGGGATTTTCTTGAGATGGATATGGGTATGGGTGAAGAAATTGAGTTCCATCTTGTTGTTTGGTGGTCAATTTTTTTCTTCCAAGGAAGCTAGGGGGGTTGAGTATTAGACTTTTGATGTTAGTTAATCAAGCACTTTTGGACAAATGGATTTGGAGATTTGTGGTGGAAGGGGAATCATTATGGGGAAAGTTTATGGTGTGGAAATATGGTTATGAAGAGGGGGTTTGGTGGGCAAAGGAAGGTTGAGGTAGGTGTAGTGAAAGTGGTTTTCACACCCATAGATAGAGATGGATCTCCTCTATTGCACTGTCTCTCGAGCTGTGGAGCCGTATTGACCTTCGGCACAAAGCCTACCAAATGGTTTCAATGCCAAAATTAGAGAATTTCCAAGAAAGAAACTAGTATGAATTGTTTGTGAGTGATTTGCGTACCTGATATTGCTTATCAGATACTGTTCCCTGGTTCAGTGTAGAAGTCTTCCTTTTATAGATGAATGCCTTCTCCTTCTTCAAGAAGGGATGTTTTGTGCAACGTTTTTGCAAGATATGAATCCCCTGGTGAAGTATGGGAAGATGCAGAGTATGGCCTATCGCATGCACTTTTGTGAGTCAAGTCATGCTCGTGATGGGTTTTTTGCCTTGTGGAACAAGGTCTTTTCACTTGTTTGTCAGATTGCTTGTAGTTGTAGAGCTTATTTGAAAAAAATGATCTTTTGTTGGGTGAAAGTTTGAAGGCATTGTTTACCTCATATTTCTTAGCCACAAAATCGTTGATGGGTGCACATGGCTCCCACATTGCCCACTTTGATAGTTTGGGGGCACATACCGATGTAAGTTTTTAAAATTATTTGAGAATTCGGCAAATAGTTTTTTTAGTAGGCATCTTTGCTTAGCTCGAGCGCAAGAAGATAGGCTGAGATTACCCAAGCAAACTCTACAGCCCAAGGCAAAGAAGTATCTTCCTTTCTCGAAGCAAACAGAGCTTGGAGAAGGAGAAAAAGGGGGCTATGTGGGAGCCACGTGCACCCATTAGATTATGTGGCCAAGAAACATGGAAGCCAAACAAGGCCTTCACACTTTCACTTAATAGAAGATGATTTGTCTTTTCAAGTGGGTCCTACACCCACATGCAATCTTACAAAGACGTGAAAAAGCTTTGTTCCGCAAGGCAAGAAATCCATCACGGGCATGACTTGACTAAAAAAAGTGCCTACAACAGGCCATACTTTGTAGCTTCCCATACTTCACCGGAGTATGGGACTCCTTATCTCGCAAAAACTGCATAGAACATCGCTTCTTGAAGAAGGAGAAGAGATTCACCTATAGAAGGAGGACTTAATCTGGGAAGAGTATCTGGTAAGTAGAATAAGGTATGTAAATCAAATCCAAAGGGTGGAAAAGAGGAGACCCATTTATTTTCATAGGGGTGAAAACAACTTTTGCTACACTAGGTACAAGGTAGGTCTTTGGAGAATTATTATGAATGGGTTAAGCTCTTTCTGGAATAATGTGGGAGATGGGGTATGGTTAGATTTTTAGAAGATGTTTGGTGTGGGGAGTCGGTGTTTCAGGAGCTTTTCCAGATGTTTTTGCAATTATGGTGGATAGGGATGCAAGGGTTAAGGATTGTGTGTTATGGATGTATGATGCGATATCTTAGAATATTGCTTTTGTTAGGAATTTTTATGATTAGGTGTTGGGAAGTGTTATCGTTGTTTGAAAGTCTCTACTCATTTAAGGTGAAGAAGAGGGAATTTTTTTTTTTTTTTTGGTGGGATGGGAGAGGGGGGAGCATGGTTCAAAGTCTGGGCCGAGATCGAGATAACTGGGCCGAGTCATCTAGGTCTGGGTAGGGACCGAAACGAGAAGTTCTCCCATGTCGAATATATGAAGAGAAATCTCATAATTTCATTTCAACCAAGATATCCGTCATTTCGTCTTGTCTCGGCCGTCTCGTTTAATCTCGACCAATATCTCGGTCGTCTTGTTTCATCTCGGTCATCACGTCTTGTCTCGGCCGAGATACCAATTATTTCAACATATTTAATTTATAAGTTAGTCCCTTTTTATTATTTTTAAGTAGTAGTTCTTTTATGATATTCGGAAAAACAACCTAACACTTCATTTTTACAAAAAATAATGGTTTAACTTTTACTAACAATTATATTCTTTATAAAAAGTTAAAATTTAACACATTATTCCATGATACCATATCGCACTAGCGCCTATTTTGATATTCTACTCCCTAAGTTATTTATTTTTGCTTATTTGATGAGTTCAATGTGTTTGTTTTATTTTTCTATGATTTTTTTGAATTTTTTAAAACATTCGTTCATGCATAAAGTTGTATCTTGGCCGAGACGTGATGAGATGTCCTTGACTGAGACATCCGTGACCGAGACTTTGAACCATTGGGGGGGGGGGGGAAGGGCGGGGAATATAGAATTATATGGGGGAGGAGTAAATGGGTAGTTTTCGATAAAATCTCACTTTGATGTTTTGTTTCAGTGCAAGGAGACTGGTTTTCCAACATCCCAAGGTTTGGATGCCATCGGTTCCTTCAAAAGTGGTTTTCTTTACTTGGATGGCAATGCAGGATAAATACTTGATGGTTGATAATTTAACTAGTAGGACATTTGGTATGTCTAATCGGTTATATTATGTATAAAGAAGTGGCTGAGTCGGTGTATCATGTATTGCTTTCTCTTGCATTATAAAGTGGAAGGTGAATTGTGCGTTTCTTGTTTTGTTACTTTTGGGATTGAGTGTTGCCTTCTGTGGAAGATGATACCTCATGTAATTTTTTGGACACACTTTAGACAAAAAATAATGAAAGAAGTTATGTAGCGGTCAAATTATCGATTAGGAGTTTTGAACATAGTCTAGCTAATGAAATTTTTGCATGGAAAGGCCTTGATGGTTTTTGGAAACCAGTTGTCTTTTTGTAGTTGTTTTAATTTGTTCAATTGTAATTGTGTTTTGATGCTTTTTGTACATCTTGCATGTATAGGTGTTTTTGTCCTATATCTTCCAATATATATATAGTTATTACTTTATTAAAATGATATGTTTTGTGGTTTATGATATGGAAACTTTAAGCTGTTCTGACATTGCTACTTTTAACATGCGTGTAGGGTATTTGACTAACTGTGGAATTTTTTAATTTGAATTTTATCTCTTTCAAGTTTTGCTCTGTTTAACTGCTTTTATTATTATTTTTCAGGCTAAGCAACACCTTGCCTTGCTATGTCTGGGAGAGATTGGGAGAAGGAAAGATCTTAGCTCACATGCACACATAGAGAACATTGTTATTGAGTCATTCCAATCTCCGTTTGAAGAGATAAAGTCAGCTGCCTCTTATGCTCTTGGAAATATTGCTGTTGGTAATCTGTCGAAGTATTTACCATTTATTTTGGACCAGATTGATAATCAGCAGAAGAAACAATATCTTTTGCTTCATTCTTTAAAAGAGGTGTGTGCTTTTGAACTAGAAGTCCCTCCCAGAGTTTGGTTTTATTTTCTTAAACAAAATTTATCTGTTTTATTTAATTTATAATTTTCGATCTTGCAGGTTATAGTAAGGCAGTCTGTAGATAAAGCAGAGTTTCAAGATTCCAGTGTTGAGAAGATTCTTAAATTGCTATTTAATCATTGTGAGAGTGAAGAAGAGGGCGTTCGCAATGTAGTAGCTGAGTGTCTTGGTAAAATTGCACTTATTGAACCTGCAAAACTTGTGCCTGCTCTGAAGGTATCTCTGCCCCACCAGAAACTAAATGATCTTAAGCGCTTTACTCAATCTTTTTATGGCATACTACCCTTTAGTTACTTTGTTTGGTATCCACATAGGTGCGAACAACCAGCCCAGCTGCTTTTACTAGAGCAACAGTTGTCATTGCTGTAAAATATTCTATGGTTGAGCGGCCAGAGAAGATAGACGGGATTATATACCCTGAGATCTCATCATTCCTGATGCTTATTAAGGATCATGACAGGGTAATTTTTTAATTTGTAATTCACTTAAGAAATAAATAAAAAAACTTACGTTCTTCAACTGTATTGTACCTCTATTTTGTTGTTTTTGTGTTTTGCTGTATATGTTAGTAGGTGGGTAGCAGTTTCTCTATTGTAGTTTTTTATGGTTATCGAATAATTAATTATAATTAATATTACTGTATCCTTCAATGGTTGTGCAGCATGTTAGGCGTGCAGCTGTCTTGGCCTTAAGTACAGCAGCTCACAATAAGCCTAATCTCATTAAGGGGCTTCTTCCAGAATTATTGCCACTTCTTTATGATCAAACAATTGTTAAGGTAACTTATTTTTATGACATTTAGCACATTGTCTCCTTGAACATGATCTCTCTCTCTCTCTTTCTTTGGGACACATTTTTATTTTTATAATGATTCAAAACTTCCGTGAGGCTGATGCATTTTGCACATACTGACTCTGCAGATGTGTCTCACGTATTTATATGGCATACGAGCCTCTATAACTTTTTTTGATAAGCATCAAATTTATTGATGAAAGAGAAGAGGACAAAGATGTCCTACTTACAAAAAGAAAAGACACAAAAAACCAAAAAGAAAACTACCCCAACTAATTACAAATAGCCACCAAATTGCCCCTCATCACAAACAATGAATACCCTTAAAATCACTAGTGACGAAGGCTCACAAGGGGGTCAAAACACAAGCTTTCTTCCACAAACAATCAAAAGACACCCTTTTATCTTCAAAAACTTTGGCCTTTTTTTAAATCCAGATAACCCAAAAAATAGCCAATATAAGCATCTTTTTAAAATAAAAGCTCTCTTAGACGATCCAAAAATGTTAAACTCAATTTCCATAAACTGAGTAGCATTTGGAGGCTCAACCCAAAACACCTCACCAAGCTAAAACAAAAGGAACCATAACTTCCTAGCAATCGAGTAGTGCAAAAATAAATGATCTATACTTTCTCCCTCTTGACCACACGTTACACACCATTGGGGAGAGATACACAAACCAAGCATCCTTCTATGAAAAAGATCATTAGTTTTAATTCTTCTATGAGCCAATGACCAAGCAAAGACTTGAAATTTGAGGGGTACTTTTGCTTTGCAAATAAACTTAGCAGGATCAAAAGGGGGTAAGAATGCTTCATCACATAAAGAAAGAAAGAAAGATTTACAAGAAAAAGTCCCCGAAGAATGTAACACCCAACCTATCCTATCTTGAATGAAGGGATTCAATAGAACACCATCAAGAACAGACAGGAGTGAAGAAAGTTCAACAAACTTTCTATCATTTAAGCTTCTAAAGAGATGAAGATTCCAAGTGATCGGAACCGAAGAAGAGACCACAAAGTGAATAATAGGAGCATCATGAACAAGAGACAAATTATACAACCTTGGAAACAAGGAAGCAAATGAAGACTCCTCCCCCTCCAAACATCCTCCCAAAATCTGATTGTGTTTTTTTTCCCCCATTTCTCACCAACAAAGAAACAAAACCATAAAAAATAGGAAGCACTTGAGAAATACCTCTCCAAGGGCTACGATAGGTAACCACTATACCAGTAATAGCATCCCAACCGTTCTCTAGCAATCCAAACTTACTTTTGATAATTTTGCGCCAAAGAGAATCAACCTCCCAAGGAAATCTCCAAAGCCACTTTCTTAATAAAGACGAGTTTCTACGAATAATGTTACCCACGGCAAGCCCACCCTAAGGTTTAGAACGAGTTACAACATCCCAATGCACCAAATGAAACTTCTTCCTGTCCCCTCTGGACAACATCAGCTTTTTCTATCCATCCAACCTCTTCCTAACTTTCTCCACTGCTGGATTCCAAAAAGAAATAACCCTAGGATTTCCTCCTAAAGGCAAACATAGATATTACATAGGCTAAGACTTTGCCCTGCAACCTACTAAAACTGCTAATCTCTCAATCTCTTCTTTCGATACATTCATCCTTGCTATTGCACTTTTACTCAAATTCACTTTCAACCTAGACACCAACTAAAAAATCTGCAAATTTTTTTTTTTTTGAAAAATTAACTAACACTCATCTTTTGACGAAAAAAACATAGTATCGGCTGCAAACTGGAGGTGAGACACATGAATCCTATCCCTACCTATCTTAAAACCTTCCACCAACCCAACTTCTCTAGCCATATCAACTAATCTACCCAACACATCCACCACTAAAGTGAACAAAAAGGGGGATTAAGGGTTACTTTGTTTAAGACCTCTAGGCGCCCTAAAACAATCACTAGGTTTACGATTAAAGACAACAGACATATTACCTAAAGACAAACACCCTTTCATCCACTTCCTCCACCTATTACCAAAGCCGTTAAAATCCAAAACAAAATCAAGGAAATTCTAATCCACATGATCATAGGCTTTTTCGAAATCAAACTTAAACAACAAACCTTCCTTGTTCTTAGCACGATGCTTTTCTACTGCCTCATTAGCAATTAATACCACATTCAGAATCTATCTACCTTCCACAAAAGCCCCTTGGGAATAAGAAATGGTGTCACTAAGAGCCGATTTTAACCTAATTGAAAGAACTTTAGCCAATATCTTATATAACGAAGTCACCGAGCTAATTGGCCTAAAGTTTTTTATTTTAATCGAACATTCTTTCTTTGTGATAAGGCAAATAAATGTAGCATTAGTGCATAATTTAACAACCCCATTATAAAAAAATTTCTTAAACACCTTTAATAAATCCAATTTAACCTCTTCCCCACAATCTTGATACATACTAATGGTGAAACCATCTCGACCAGGAGACTTATCCCCGCAGCACTTCCCCAATTGCTCGAGATGTAGGGTTAGTGGATGGTTTTGGGTTGGAAAGGAATATGATTCATGTGTCTCATCTTCAGTTTGCAGATGATATTTTATTTTTTTCGACTAATGATGTGGAGTGTTTATTAAATTTTCATAAGATTTTGCAGGTTTTTGAGGTCTTGTATGGGTTGAGAGTGAATTTAAGTAAGAGTGGGTTAGCAGGGGGTGAATGTATCTGAAGAGGAGGTTGGCAGGTGTGGTAGGGTGCAGGGTTGAATTGTGGCCTTTGAAATATTTAGGGTTACCTTTAGGGGGTAATCTTAAGTCTGTTTCTTATTTATAAATTTAGGAGGAGATTGGGGTGGAAGAAGTATTGGTTGTCTTGGGGGGGGGGGGGGGGGGAGTTTGACTTTGTTGCAAGCGGTTTTGCCCAGTATTCCTATCTACTTTATGTCTTTGTTTGAGGTAGTGAAGGTGGCAAACCAAATGGAGAAATTATTTAGTTTTTTTGTGGGAAAGTTGGGGTGTAAGGAAAAAATTTTATTTGATTAATTGGGAGGTTGTGTGTCATTCTAAACCTAAGGATGGGCTTGTAGTGGGTAACATCATTAAAAGGAATCTGGCTTTATTGGAAAAATGACTTTGGAGATTTCCTCGTGAAGTTAATTCCCTTTAAAACAAAGTTATCAAGAGTAAGTATGGTTTGCAAGATAATGGTTAGGATGTTAATATGAGTAGGGAGGTGACTTTTCGTAGCCCTCGGAAATGTATTTCCCAAAAGTTTCCCATCTTCTTGAGTATGTTTCCTTCTCGATTGGAAATGGGGTTAGAGTTAGGTTTTGGGAGAATGTTTGGAGAGAGCATTCTTTTGTCTCTCTGTTTCCAAGGTTGTATCATCTTTCTCTTCTTCATGATGCCCCAATTGCTAATTTTGTGGTGTTTTTTTTTTTTTTCCTTTCCAATTTCTTGGGATTGATCTTCTTTAGAAATCTTAATTATAGGGAGATGGTTGAGCTTTCTTTTCTTCTGGCTATTCTTGATGGTTTTCGTTTGAACCGTTTGATTGTTGATAGGAGAGGTTGGGTGTTACATTCTTCGGGATCCTTTTCTTGTAAATCCTTATTTGATGTTTTGTGTGATGACTCTTTAATTCCCCTTTTTGGTCCTGCAAAGTTTATTTGGAAAGAGAAGGTCCCCCTTAAAGTGCAAGTTTTTGCTTGGTCAGTGGCTCATAGAAGAATCAAATGACCTTCTTCAAAGGAGAATGCCAGGTTTGTATATTTCTCCATAATGGTGTGTGATGTGTTGTGCTGAGGAAGAGAGTATTGATAATTTATTTTTGCACTGTCCGGTAGCCAGAGTGTTATGGTGTTATTTATTTCAGATTAGTAATGTGAGCTGGGTTGTGCCTCAATAAGCTTCTCTTTTGATGGAGATAGACTTTAAGGTGTTTGGGTATTCGTTAAGAGCTTCCATTGTTTTGAAGTGTGTTGTCTTGGCGACTTTTTGGGTTATTTGGCTTGAGAGGAATGATAGGATATTTGAAGATAAAAAATTTTCCGTTGAAAGTACGTGGGGTAAGATCTGTTTTTTTGACTTCTTTGTGGCTGTCAGTTACTAGAGAATTTAAGGGCGTTTTGCTGTTTGTTATGAGGGGTAATTGAGTAGCTATTTGTAATCATTGAGTTGTTTCTTCTTCTTTTGTTTTCTTTGGTTCTCTTTCTTTCTTCTCTTGTAAGTAGGACTTCTTGTCCTCTTTGTTTTCTCTAATAAATTTGTTGCTTATAAATAAAAAAGAAAAAGCACTCCCCAATTGCCTTTCTAATCTCATCCAATTCAAAAGGTCTCTCCAACCACTTTGCCTTAGCACCACTAAGAGGACAACACCACTCCAAACCCTCAATCTCCGGTCTCTCAACTCCATTAGAGGAATAAAAATTTGAAACAAAAAAAGAAAAAAAAAACACTCCTAATTTCATTAACAATAACAACCTCATCCTCCACCAAAGAAACATCCTCTTTCTCTGGAAATAAAACTTCTCTTTCTACCACCATTAGCTATCCTATGAGAAAACTTAGTATGTTGGTTTGCATACCTATAACTTGTCATATCTATGTTGATGTTGGTTTGCATATCATCTCAATACTTCCAAAATCCAATTTTGTTCTAGTTTTCCAATCTTCTGCATACTTTTTCGGGTGTTTAGCTTCTCAATGTGCATTATAATTCCATTTTTTGTTTGCATGTGTGTGTGCTGTCTCACACTTTAATATTATTATTATTTTTTTTTCAACTTAACTGACTTGTAATACAATTAAAACTCCTTAAATGTCCTATGCCCAATGGGAGAGGGCCAATGAATCAAGGTTTGTCAATGAATTATACCTATGGTTTTCAAATTTGAGATTCTACTTCAGACTTCAGACTAGTGGGGTTGATATTTTGTAAAAGCACAATGCCACTTTATCAGTACAAGCGTAAAAACAGAATTTCAGAGAATGCAGTTAAACAAATTTGTAGTGGAAATGTGACCGAGCAATAAATGCAGGAAAAAAAAAAAAAAAAAAAAAAAATTAAACATTTTCTGGTTTCAAACTGTTTAACACCATTAGCTGCTAGAAAAATAATAATATTAACAATAAATAATGTAATAACTATGGAAGAAGTAGTAGTAGAAGAAGAAGAAGTTAAATACAGCATGGGAGTATGAAACCGTTAGCAGATGCAGTATCTGATAACGAAACAGAAGGATATGATGATGAAGAAGGTGGTCATGCCATGGATCAACTATTTGATGAGGAGGGAAAGGTTGATTTCCTGGGTGTGTTGTCTCTTCCTTAATATTCCTTGGGGTGATTATGAAGGATTTGGTGGGATGAAATTGTGTCATTAAGTTCATCATGTTCTTGCTTGAAATATCTGACTATTAAGTCTCCTGTCATGGGCTCTTTTGAAATCTATGAGATTATAGACTACTAGGGCTCTTTATGAAGGAGCTTTATTACGCCTAATTAGGAGGAATGATCGGGTTAAGGTTGGATAGTAGCCTGACATGCATATCTGACACAGAACCAACATGACCCGGCGGACAACATCGATTGTCTAAAACCAACCCACTTTAATTTGAGTTAAATTGGAAGACCCAGTTTGTCCATATTATAGACAGTTATATAATTTAATGATCTATTATAACTTACAAGTATATATAATAATGATCTAATAGAATAGTTAATTATGCATTTTTATATTTATAATTTAATAATTTTATTTTTTTGATACAAAATTTAGACAAACTGGTTTACTTGTTTGAGTTGGTCAACCTGGAATTGAACTCAGTTTTAAATTTTGACAACTTGAGTTGTTCAAACTTGAATTTCGAACAAATTCCAAACTGGGTTTATCTTATTTTCACTTGGATGGACGGACAGATCAGACAAAAAATTGTTACATGTGGCTTGTTAGGTTGGGTTTGAACCTCTTCTCAACACATATTTGGGCTTGAGTTCTGCTAACTTGAAAGAAGAATGTGAATAGTGAATAAAGATTTGATAAAGATGTGGTGTTTGATTCTTTAGTCATAGGATTGCAGAAGTCATCAAACAATTCTGATGATTCCTTTGTGGTTCCTTACCAGTTTTGCTGACTAGTGATCTTTTAGGTGCGATATGGATCGAAATGTGATATGTAGGATAAATATGATCCTACGATCTAGATTGCAGTTTTAGTAACTGATTGTATGATGATCCATATGTGATCCCATTATGCGGATCTGTTCAGGAGTTAGATTACAGAATTCATTTTTGTGACAAATCGGGGTGCATTTACTTGAGTGGAGTATCTGCTACATTCTTACATGTCCTTGATACTTGGATTATTTTGTGTTCTGCTGCCTTTATTATTTTATTGTGTTTGCTCTCTTTACTATTCCTTTCAGCAATATTAGGTCTCTGTTGGTCATGGACTATGTTCATTTATTTCTGGTGCAGCAAGAATTGATTAGAACAGTTGATCTTGGTCCTTTCAAGCATGTTGTGGATGATGGCCTTGAGCTGAGGAAAGCAGCTTTTGAATGTGTAGACACATTGCTGGACAGTTGTCTTGATCAAGTGAATCCTTCTTCTTTCATCGTTCCTTACCTAAAATCTGGTCTGGATGGTGAGTGTTTAATTTGACTATTATTAATGATTTGTAGACACTGACCAAAGAGTTATGCATGACTCGTACATGGGACGTTAGTCACAGCTTCTCAAAATCTAGATTGTGGTACATGTCCATGTTTTAAATTACTATTGAACGACATACACACACACACGTGTGTGTGTGTGTGTGTGTGTGTGTGTGTGTGTGTGTGTGTGTGTGTATTATTATTATTATTAGTAATCCTACGGATCCAAACTCATCTCACCCATTCACATGAGATCCCACACCAAATTCTCAAAGGTGTCGGTACGTGGGGTGGAACCCTCTAAATCCACATGGGTGTGCGTCCCACACCATGTGAGTGGGTGGAATGGGTTGGGATCCTGAAGAGTTGGAATCCATAGAATTTTACATGTATTAAATAATGATTTGTGCTTGAGCTTTTGTGTGTGTGAAATAAGCAGAGTAAAATAATAAGCAAAGTAATCAATATAATAAATTGCACAAGAAGGCATAAGATATTCTTATGCACTCTTGAAGTAAATGAAGGTGGATACTTTTGAAGAGTCCAGACAAGTGTCAGACATGGTGGATATAGATCTTTTTAAAAGCCTTAAGTTTATCTTTTCTATGAGTCGTGAATATAACATTGAATGAAGTTTACTTTGGAGTCTAAAGAGTTACTGTTATATGGTTATTGATTTACCACCTTCCAACTAATTTGAATTTTGGTCCTTCCCAGATCACTATGATGTTAAAATGCCTTGCCATCTAATCCTTTCAAAACTTGCGGATAAGTGTCCATCTGCTGTATTAGCAGGTTTGTGTACTATTTCAGTTTACTGTTATGACACACGTGTTAGAAATTTCATATTTCATGCAAGTTATTTTGACTTTCAGTGCTGGACTCATTGGTGGATCCTCTCCAAAAAACAATTAATTTTAAGCCAAAGCAAGATGCTGTCAAGCAAGAAGTAGATCGCAATGAAGACATGATTCGGAGTGCACTTCGAGCAATTGCGTCTTTGAATCGCATAAGGTTTGGGCTGCTGAACTTATATGTAAATTTTGCAAAAGAAAATTTAAAATTGTTTCTCATCCACAGCAAACCATCATAAACTTCCTGATTGAGTGCTAAAAACTGAAAAGTAATTCTTATGAAATGACATGATTCACCCTGAAATTTGGCATCTCTAAGTGGAAGAATACACTAGTCCTGCTGGTGTACCTCCTAAAGTAGCAGCAAGATAAATGTTGCAACTGGTTTTTGAAAAGTTTATACATCGACGTCATTGTAGAACTATTCAAAAATATTTATATAAATCTACAGCAACTAGCTTTTTGAAACTTCTGTATATCTGTATTGGATAAATATGGCTGGAAGCAAAATTTCTATAGATGATCCATGGTTTTGAAATTTAAAAAAAAAAAAAAAAAAAAAAAAAAAAAAGAAAGTAGAGTAAACCAATATGGAAATTGGTCAAATCAAACTTCAAATCCTTATTTTTTTCTGATTTCTAATAAAAATTGTTAAAATGTATTTTATTTTTATTTTTGTTTGGGATTAGAGGCTTTGATGACTAGAAATGCTTCGAAACACCTCTATATAGTTAATTAATTTTAAAAATGTGAAATGCTTGAGAGCATCGTTATATATGCTTTAGATATTTAAATTGGACGTGCCTTTTCTACAAATAAGATTTTTTTTAAAGAGAAGTCCATAAAGGTACATATAAGGTGTACAAGGGTAGAGATATTGCAAAGCAGAACTCAAATGGAATGCAGGAGGGCTTCTATTTTCCATACCACTATCACTCTGGAAGAGTTGTGCTTTTCCTTTCTAGTCAGCAAGGAATAATGGAAAATTGCAATTTAATGTTCATGATGGAAAATCAGTTTTAAGGGGCAGATATCCAATCAGCTGGGTAGTTGGTAATGGAAAACTGTTGTACTGTGCTGATTAAATTAGTATTTGTTTAATATTCAAAATCAATGAATAAAGCAAAGAAAACCTTGGCAAACCCTTCTTTTAGCTGCAGTGAATCTGGTCTCAGTGCTTGCTCTCCAGTCTCTATTACAGAATTTGCATCTCCTGCCCCTGTGTGTGTGCGATGCACAAGTGGACCTTCCAGTGCTTAATATACTTTTTTTTTTATATATTTTGCAGTGGAGGAGATTGCAGCCTTAAATTCAAGAACCTCATGAACGAAATAGCAAAAACTCAAACACTATGGGAGAAGTATTATTCCATCCGGAATGAGTAATGAACATGCTGAATCCTGTTCATCAATATTCTTTTAAGGAATTAAAAAGAGAACACTATTATTGATGTCTGCAGG
The DNA here is from genome assembly GCA_017140935.1 of Hamamelis virginiana. NCBI lineage: Eukaryota > Viridiplantae > Streptophyta > Magnoliopsida > Saxifragales > Hamamelidaceae > Hamamelis > Hamamelis virginiana. The sequence continues at coordinate 2,061,479 of JAESVK010000164.1, forward strand.
GCAAGCTCCTCTTGGGGGAAAAGAAAATGTAAAAGGGAAAAAAAGAAAAAGAAAAAAAAAAAGAGAAGGTTATAGCCCCCCCTGAAACATATATTTTTGAAGGGGGAAATGAAAAACTGAAAGTGCTGCTTGAAGGGGCTTATAGAAAAGGAGAACCACATGACCATGTTCTTGTCACAGGAATTTTGGGTATGGCTTTCCTTGTATAGGTTTTGGTCTTTTCTCTTTTCCTTTGGTGCATGTCTCCCTTTTATCTTGTTTTGTAGCCTCATGACTATTATTTATTACACACTAGGCGCTTTCATTTTTCATTTTTTTTTTTCCTTTCTTTTCTTCCCAACCCTCATTTTGTGATTTGGGTCTGGATCCGGAATATTGTTCTCATAAACCATCCAATATAAGTTGACTACACAATTACTTGTTATGTATATAGGGTTACTGCTGAATCTGATTTTGATATTTTTTTATTTATTTTGAAACTCTAGTATGTCAACTAAGGCCAGATTACTTTGTCTTTTAATGCTTCATCCTCTTCTGTCAAAGGCCCTAACCAATCTTATGGATTGTTTGCAGGTTTATTTTAATTAATTATTTATTTATTTTTGTGAATGCAGTATTAGCTAAAATTACCTTATGTGAGTTGTTATTTTGGGATCAATATGTTCATGATATTCAGTATTCCCTAATACAGAGTCATCAATTTTAGGTAATTTGTCAAGGCTTAATGTACAAATTATGGCTTGGAATGGATTGATCATGTTCTAGCTTCTTTTTTTTTTTTTTGTTTTCTTTCCTTTGGGTCAAGTCCCTGAGCGCATCCAGATACGTAAGAGCAAGCCTGCAAATTTTACGTCCTCAGTTTGAGCAAAAGCATGGCATGGGATCTTTATTGATTTTGCTATATATGGAAAGATATATTTTGTGGAAATACATTCCTTGTGCCCAAGTTGAAATGGTAGTCACGATAATTGAAAAATAAGATGTTAGCTTGACTCATTTATCTTATTAGTGATTATAAATGAGTGTTTAATTGATCTTAATTCGGGTAGTTTAGTTATTAAGGACTCATACGGATAAGCTAACACTATTTTTTTTTTTTTTTCGCTTTGAAAAAGGCTATGCATTGGTGCTATTTCAAAATTACCTTTTGGTTTCTTTTTTAGCGATACTTGTAGTGATGTATAATATTATTCTTTTATTTTTAAAACCAAATAAGTGAATTTTTAAAATCAAAAAATCACTTTTGTGCTTTTAGAAGCACAAAAAGAGGGAAAAAAACAAAGAAAAAGGAAAAAGAATAAAGATAGCTTAGGTTCCTGAGCCCTAAAGTATTAATGAACTTATTGAGTTGAATAATTTATTTGCTTGAGTTTAGTTATTTAAAGTATTAATGATAAGCCTATTGAGTTGATAGTATTATATGAGGCTTCTTTAATAAATTAATAAATTCTAGAATAAGGGTAGAGTTTGGTTTGTTTATCTTACGAGTGACCACAAACCGATATTTTATCGTTACAATCTTGAGTTAAGATAATCTTGATTTAAATCCAAGCCTCTTAATTTATCCTACAACCCTAAATTCATGTACAACTTTTTGAGAGTATTAGAAATCATCCCCTTTCTTCCTGAGATGGGAGTGATACCACCTTAATGCCAGCTTCAGATTGGTCCATAATTCACTAAAACCAATCTCAAACTGATCTTTATACCCAAAGTATCGTACTGATTCCGTTTTAGTCCACTTTATTAAACCTGGAGCCCAAAATCAACTCATCTTGTTAGCTTCAATTCTTTATTTTACTTATTTATTTTTATTATTATTTGGTGGGAACACAAGAACTTCATTACAAAATAGAGCAGTAAACATAAACAGGAGGGGATGTCCATCTCATGGGCCTTGATCACCTCAAACATGGGTAACTTAGAGTATCTTTAATGCATTCATGCCATTTGATATGCCCGGTACCAAATGGCATCAATACGAAATTTTGGCACTTATGTGCTCCAATGCATTTATGCTATATTTTGGCATTTCTCACATTTCTGAAGAGTGAGTATGACATGGCACAAACGGTAAGTGTCATTTGAGGTGCCAAATTTGGTACCAAGGGCTACTATTATCAAAATTTGGCACCGCATTGGAGTAAGTTATTTAAGTACTAATATCAAATGTTGGTAATGACAGCTCACATAACACCCCATTGAAGATGTTCTTACTAAAACATAAACCTTCACAGTCTTACAAAACAAAAGCCATATCATATAAAGAAAGATGATGACCTTCTTTAGCAACCTTGCCAAAATCTGTGAGGTGGTAGATAACAAGAACCATCAATACGAAAATGTCTTCTAAAGAATCTCTGCACCTATGGGAAGCACTTTGTGAAGAATTTTCCAAATGAGAACTGAAGAGGGGGAAATTCATCCCTCCAATCAAAGCAATCCATGTAGCAACTATAAAGAAGACCAAAGAGGTCACCTACCAAAGGAGTTCAACCTTAGATCATGTACCAAAGGTATTCCTACATGGGGTCATCTACAAAAGGCCTGAGAGGTCACCTACGAGTGAAGGTCGACCTCAGGTCACGTACCAAAGCTACCCTGCCCTGAGGTCTTCTACGAAAGACTTGAGAGGTCCCCTACGAGTAAAGGTCGGCCTGAGGTCACGTACCCAAGGTACCCCTACCTGAGGTCATTTACGAAAGACTTGAGAGGCCGCCTACGAGAGAAAGTCGACCTAAGGTCATGTACCAAAGGTACCCCTACTTGAGGTCATCTATGGAAGACATGAGAGGTCACCTACAAGTGAAGGTCGACCTCAAGTTACGTACCAAAGGTACCCCTACTTGAGATCATCTATGGAAGAAATGAGAGGTTTCATATGAGTAAAAGTCGACCTCAGGTCACATACCCAAGGTACCCCTACCTGAAGTCATCTACAGAAGGACTAAGAGGTCACCTACGGGTAAAGGTTTACCTTACGTCACGTACTAAAGGTACCATTACAAGAGGTCATCTACGGAAGACCTAAGATGTCACCTACGGGTAAAGGTCGACCTCACGTCATGTACCAAAGGTACCCGTATGTGATGTCATCTATGGAAGATTTAAGAGGTCACCTACGGGTGAAGGTCGATCTCAGGTCACGTACCCAAGGTGCACTTACATAAGTTTATCTAAGGAAAACCTAAGAGGTCACCTACGGGTGAAGGTCGACCTAACGTCACGTACCAAAGGTACCCCTACTTGAGGTCATCTACGAAAGACATGAGAGGTCACCTACCAATGAAGGTAGACCTCAAGTCACGTACCAAAGGTATCCCTAGCTAAGATCATCTACGGAATACCTGAGAGGTCACCTATGAGTGAAGGTCGACCTAAGGTCACGTACCCAAGGTACCCATACTTGAGGTCATTTATGGAAGACCTAAGAGGTCACTTACGAGTAAACGTCAACCTTAGGTTACATACCAAACGTATGCCTACCTGAACTCATCTATGGAAGACCTGAGAGGTCACCTACGAGTGAAGGTCGACCTCAAGTCATGTATCCAAGTTACCTCTACCTAAGGTCATTTATAGAAAATGTGAAAACCCAAACTTTTATTTTTCAATTTATTGATTATTTTCATGGTATTTTAGAATTATATATATATATATAAACCTTTTTTGAAAATGCCCCTTATATCCCCAAGCTTTAAAAAGGCAATAACCCCTTTTCTTTTCTTCATTTCGGCAGAGCAAGAGTGAAGGAGAGAGAAAGTGCGCCGGGAAAGAAAGAAGGAGGAGGGAGTTTTGCCGAGGGTCGCTGGAGTCCGACGTCGCCGTCACATCGCCGATGGAGGTAAGCTTGGCATTTTCTTTGTTTCCTTCATCTTTTACATGTTTTTTATCAAACCCATTTTGTGGGTTTTAAGCTAGAAAGGTTGGAAATTTGGAGGATTTGTTGGTGGTGGTTTGTTTTGGGATGTTTTGTTTGTAGTCAAGTTGAGCTTGAGGAGTTTTGATGGGGTTTTGGAGTTGGTTTTGGAGTTGGTTTTGAAGATATGCCTTGTTTTGGGTTTATGTGAGTTTTATGCCTAAAACTTTGTGGATCACACGATTGTACCATTGGATCTTTGTTTTATCTATGGATTTATGGTTGTTTAGGCTTGTTTGTGTTGGATCTAGAGTTGTATGGTTGGTGTAATGCCCCAACCTAACACCCGTACAGACCCTTCCGGATAGGTCGACACATGTCAAAATGGAGCTACAACCTGTTGTGCTCATTCATATTTCCTTATAAGAGACGAAGAATATATATATTCAACAATATGAAAAGCCATGCTCATACAAGTGTCTCAAATGTCTTATTTATTAATAATAATTCAAAACGTAATAATGCCAACATCCCTTGCAAGTAGGCTGTGCCACAAATAGTGACAAATTCTATAAATCAAGAAATATTTATAAGTATAATACAAATCTCATAAACATGCAAGTACTAATGCAGAATCTACTGATCGCTTCAGATGACAAGGGAGATTATTCCTTGTCAGTGATCAAGATTAATTAATTTATAAAACCTCGTGACTGATAATCTCAATTCGATTGTGACTAGTGAGCACGGGTGTCGAACCACTGGGAAATGCAGGTTTATAATAAAAGACTTTTTAGAATTAATTCAAGTGAAAAGAATATTGTCAATTAAATTGGTTGGTGGAAATGCTCCGATTGGGTCGAAGCGAAAACGCAGTAATTTTAATAAAGCTTAGTTAAAAATGCAATTAATTGGTGGAATGAGCGGAACTTGGGTGAGAAGCCCATTGAATGTCAATTATACAATTTATGTTATAAAATCCTCAATATAGTAATTATGTATGGTGGTTCTTCCAACTACAAGAAGGAAGTCCCAAAAAGATTATGAATACAGGACCGGCAGGTTTATCCTTGAAAAGAATGGAATATCGCTATCCACCTTAAATGAGGAATAAAGCATGCTGGTTTGTATTCATACCAATAAGAACCATTGCATAATTATATAATTGCAATCACAGATGTACAATTATATGATATTATATTTAGCAATAGTGTGCGGTAAAACCTTCACAACTATGCAATCACATAATACAAATAGAGGGATGTTTATAAAATAGGATTGTATAACGAATCCAACTTCATCCTCACCCAAGCTTGGAGTATTAGCTACACATCAATGGAGGAGAATATCCTTTACCCATGACAAGCTCTAAGGGTTCACGGGATGGAAAAGTAAAACAAAAGCAGTAATTAAATGACTGAAGAAATAAGGAAAATGGCAGAAATAAATAAAGAAAATGGCGAAAATAAATAAAGAAAAGGGCTGAAATAAATAAAGAAAAGTGCTTAAGTAAATAAAGAAAATGACAGAAAAAGTAAAGAACAATTCTCAAGTGAGAATTGAGCCATGCATAAAAAGGGAAAATAGCAGAAAAGTAAAGTACTGAAAGTAAAGACTGAATATTTAAAGAACAATCCTCAAGTGAGAATTGAGCCAGGCATTGAAAGAAAAATTGCAGAAATCGGAAATTGCTGAAAAAGTAAACTGCCGAATAAAATGCGAAATTGAACTGTAACTTGAAGTCTAATTAAAATAGCAGAGTAATGATTCAGAGCAAAAGTCATGAACCCTCATTAAGTCGCATATACACTTCTATTTATAGAAGGAAAATGAAAATGACAAAATTGCCCTCGAAAATATCTAAAATATCTAATAAGCCCGCAGCCACCATACTTCTATCAATAGCGAAGGAGCGCTATCGATAGAGGCGCTATCGATAGCGCACTCCTGGCTATCGATAGCTAGATGGAGATTTGACTTTTTCATGCAGACTTCTTTTGCAGTCTTCTTCGCACATCAAGGACTTTAGCTGATTTTTACCGAATGCTCTTTTAATGCACGACGATCATCACGGCTTTATAGGCGATGCTGTCAAAACGTATAATCTGCACAGATTTCTTAAAACAGAGAAATTAACCCAATTGTACAGATCTTTATGTAAAACAACTTTTATTATATAATTATTTATATAAGAGAACACAGGAATACCATAGTTGAAGGTATGATTGAGGTTCAATCACACTCCCCAACTTAGGTTTTGCTAGTCTCTTAGCAAATAGCTATACTAAACATGAAGTAGATTTAAAACTAAAATTTGAAAAAGCCACTTTCGCAGGGAAACGCGATTGCATTTAGCATATGCAACAAACCTTTTAAACCACTAAGTTACCCTTAGTGGACGAGTGTAGTCTCGTGAGGGTTTGCAGAAATGATACCCACAAACATGAATAAATACAAGAATTAATTTGAGAAAGAATTTTAAAAATATACTATGTATACAGTAAGAGTTCAATCCACAGATATATCAATATTCATCATTGAAAATTTAAGATACAAGAAATGCTATCTTTAACAGGAAATTAGCAAGTGTTCAATGTGTAGTGAGGTTGAACTTGATAAAATCAAAATACTGCAATAAGAGTACGAGAATTAACCCTTAATAAGATTCAACTTCAAATCCTCACTGATGGTCACTCGCAAAAGATGTTCACTCCGAAAAGGTTAGTAACCCAGAGTTCCCCAAATGGAAATATACAAGTATAAAACTTATACATTAAGCTCTATTTAATGACCAAAGAGAGATGAAATAACGAAGTTATATAAGCAGATATGCAGTTCATACATAAATAAACTTAAATAAACAAGTAATCACAAAAGAATAATGCACAATATTTTAAAATCAGAAAGGTCTTTATAGGCTTGTAATGTTTTTGGTTGTAACAGAAGAAAGTATGAAGACTGCAAAATTAGGATGGTTGTAATATGTTTAAGGTCACTACCCTAACCATCCTAAATACCTAAACTAACCCTGACACATAACTTAAAATTTTTCTGACCAAAAAGAAACAAACACTTCCAAAAAGAACAACTACAACTCTGGGCTAAGTCATCATCACTGATCATCCCCAGGTGGGATGTCGAATCTAGGATCAGGCTGCGACTCATAGAATAACGCTCGGTCGGCCTCAGAAATCGGCTCGCCGTCCATACGTCGCCACATGACCCTGAGCTGAGCAGAGTGTCTCTCCATCAGAGCAGACTGTCTGTCGAGCTGTGCGGTCTGCCTGTCAAGCTGAGCTGACTGCCTCTGCTGAATGTGCATCATAGATCTCAGTCCCTCCAGGACCTGATGGAACAAACCCTGAGAGCTGGCAGATGGCATGTCGTGCATAGGAGGAGCAGCTGGAGTCGGAGTTGGAGCTGGTGTAGGAGCAGGCGCTGATGGACCAGCGGTCTCAGTACGTGGCCTCTTCGGCCGAGCTGCTATACTCCGAGCTAACGTAGTGGGGGTAATAGGACCCTCACCCCATCTCAGTGGCTCGTCAGACACAACACCCGCACCCAGGGCAAAAGCTGTAATCATCTGGGGGTACGGCATGTTGTTCCGTGGCTGTGTGGCAATATAAGTGCGGATCTCGCTAAATATCAAAGCAGCAATGTCTATAGGGTGGTCACTCAAAAACTCCAGCAGCAGCCTCACAGACTCTACAGGGATCTGCGAATCAGTGCCTCTCGCTCGTAGGTTACAGTAGAGCAGCTTATTCATAGCTGCGTAAGATGGGTGCATGTTCCCGGCCGTGAAATACATCCCGTCGAATAACTCCCAGTCTATGCACACCGCATCAGCACACTGACTCTCTGTCAGATCTAGATAAGTGCTCTCGGCCTCAGAAGATGCTGGACGCTCGCACCCCAGATAGGTAGCGATGTCGTCCGGAGTGAACTGAACTAAACGGCCTCCAACCTCGGCCTGGAGTGTCTGAGTCTGATCCTCGGCCATATGTGCTGTCGTATAGAATTGACGAACAACACTGGCCATATAGCCTCCGCCCTTCCTCAGCCAGGTGCTGAGGTGTCTATCCTGTAGGATCTCCACAAGCAGGCCCTCGTATCTGAAGGCTTTCGGATCAACATATCTCTCGACGTTGAAGTTCCTCGCCGACAAGATCTCTGGCCATGGTCTAGCGGATCGACGGGTCGGTAATCTCCTCGACCCAGCCTCGGTATCTGCATAACTCTCGAACTCTCGAGGCATGCGAGGCTCGCCAGTCTCGCCTATATCCGGGTGCTCAAAATACTCCTCGTCCACGTCATGGGAACTCGGTGGAGGTGCACTCACTGGTGGCTGTCTGGAAGACTGACCTCTACCAGAAGGTCTCTGAATATGTACTGGCTGCCACTCTGACTCAGAACTATCTGACGAGTCTGGGACTGTACGCTGGGCCTTGCCCCGCCCAGTATCTGTAGACCTCCTCGGTCTCAGCTGTGCTGGCTCTTGAAAAGCTACGCCCTTCCTGCCGGTGGTCTTTTGGCGTACCATAGCTCTGTACAAATTTTTACACACACACGGCAGCAGATAGGACCATAGTCAGCAGTAGAATAATTGCAGAGATACTCGTATAAATATATATTTTTTTCAATAAGAATCAAACACACAACACAGCCAGTTGTTAACCCACATGATAATTTTAAATCCCATCTCAAATTTCAGGACTAGCCTATCATCCAGGCTATATTTACTAACTCTTCCAATCACATGCACCGATGCATGCATGCCCATGCATGGCCTTGCATAGCCTAACATCCAGGCATTATCACAATTCCACAAATTCATAACTTCTCAACTCCTCAACCCATTGCAGTGTACAAGCATACAAGGACTAGCGTATTTACTATATGACAAAACTCTAACCCAAAAAAAATAATATTATCACTTTTACATGCAAAAACCTACGTACACTAATTTATGCTATGACATATAACACAAAACTAAGCCATTTTAAGAAAAATTCAAAATTTTAGAATGTGAACGGGTACTCACGAAGTGTGGAAGATGAAGAACTCGCCGAATGGCCTACTATCCTCGCCGGAATGTGATGCAAGTAAAAATGGTGGCCAAATGAAACGCAGCAAATGCAAATTATGATCGGTCAGAAATGCTCAAAATGGCGCAAGGATAGCAATGAAATCAAGTTTGCACGAAATGGAGGGCTGGGGTGGTCGGAAAATGAGCTTGAAGGTGGATGGTCACGGTGGAAATGGCGGTTTTCAGACGTGAATAGTGAAGAAAGTGGAAGGTTTCGCGCGGGAGAAGGAGCTTAAAAGGCAACCCTCGCGATCTCTATCGATAGCGCATGGGCGCTATCGATAGCCAAGCTATTCTGTCGCAGCATTGGTTTTTTATTTTTTGTAATTGAATGCCTCTATCGATAGCGCTAAGTGGCTATCGATAGAGATGGTCAAACTTTGACTTTTTCAAAAATAGGCTTATTTTGACAAAATTTCACACTAATTGATACTAAATACCAACAAAATGTATAAGAGACACCTCAATACCCATGGCTGCTAAGTTATCGAAAAAATTGGCAACTTTTAGGCTCACAAACGGGTACTATGAGGGTCCTAAACTCTATCAAAAATTAAACACGGCTCAAAGACTCGAAGAAAATGGCCTTAAATCATTTTTCAAAAATGTGCACAATATTCTCAACTGATTACGAGGTATTTGCATTCTACATACGCATGATTAAAGCATTTACGCAAGATATAACAGGGAAGCAATTACCACAGATTAAATTGATAAGATGAATATTTGAGTCCCACAAATGATCGAATGGTTCAAAATTTGCTTTAATTGTCGCAAGTCTCCTCTTTATTCAGGTTTTATCAAATATTCAAATTGCCGAGTATAAAGATTTAAACCAAGTTCGTGCACGTGTAAGATTGAATACAAGCTAATCACAGTAAAGTTACAATTAATGTATCGAAAATAGACAAATAGAAATGATATAAATGAAAGAATAAACTCACATTGTAACACATGTTTATTTATCAAATTCTATACAAATAATCACTATACAAATCAATGGTATAACATGTACACAAGAATGATAAATAATAATAAATTATTATGTATATACAAATTAAATGAACAAATAAGTAAATTAATCATAGACAAGAGAATATACAAATTAAGAGAATATACAAACCCTCCCCAACTAGAAGTAAACATTGTCCTCAATGTTTGACAGAATGTTACGACTAGACGAGTGTGTATGAACAAGGGAAATGGGTGGGTGGGACTAAGTTTAACGTCTTCAGCTAGACGTGAAATTCCTCTTTAGTCAAACTGGTAGGTTGGGTCTTCCAAACTGACAGACTCAATTACCAAACCATCCTGAATGCCCTCACTATCGGTTATACCCTCAATGAAAGGCTTAAGCCTTTGTCCATTCACAAAGAAGGACAAACCAGTACGAGGATTTTGAATTTCAACAGCACCGTGAGGAGTAACCCTAGTTACCACAAAAGGTCCATCCCAGCGAGATCGAAGCTTACCAGGAAATAGCCTTAATTTAGAGTTAAACAGCCACACCTTCTGATTTGGTTCAAAAGATTTCCTATTGATGTGTCTGTCATGAAACTCTTTCATTTTGGCTTTAGCAATTTTGGAATTCTCGTACGCCTCATTCCTAATCTCTTCGAGCTCATTTAACTGAAGCTTGCGGTGAGAACCCGCTTCTTTCATTTCAAAGTTAAATTTCCTAATGGCCCAAAGTGCTTTGTGTTCTAACTCGACTGGGAGGTGACACGGTTTGCCATAGACTAAACGGTACGGAGACATACCAATAGGGGTTTTAAATGCAGTCCTATAGGCCCACAATGCGTCAGTTAAGCGCAATGACCAATCCTTTCGATCAGGCCTGACAGTTTTTTCTAGGATATGCTTAATTTCCCTATTTGAAACCTCCACTTGCCCGCAGTTTGAGGATGATATGGGGTTACAACCTTGTGAGTGATAGAATATTTAGCTACGAGTGTTGCAAAGGGTCGATTATTAAAATGTGACCCTCCATCACTGATGATGGCCCTTGGAAACCCAAACCTAGAGAAAATGTTCTCTTGGAGGAAATTCAACACCACCTTGTGGTCATTGGTCCTAGTGGCTACGGCTTCAACCCATTTAGACACGTAATCTACAGCCACTAGGATGTATTCAAACCCATGCGAAATAGGAAAAGGTCCCATGAAGTCAATGCCCCAAACATCGAAAATTTCGACGATCAAGATAGGGTTAAGAGGCATCATATCCCTTCTAGACATAGAACCCATTCTTTGGCAATTTTTGCAGGACTTACAGAAGTCCAATGCATCTTTGAATAGTGTGGGCCAGTAGAAACCACACTGCAAGACTTTAGCGGCAGTCTTTTTCCCGCTAAAGTGTCCTCCACATGCTAGAGTGTGGCAGAACTTTAAAATGTCTTGCATCTCACCTTCTTGCATCTCACCTTCTGGAATACACCTACGTATAACCTGGTCAGCACAGTACTTAAACAGGAGAGGATCTTCCCAATAATAAAATTTTATTTGCGAAAAGAACCGATCTTTTTCCTGTTTCGACCAAAGGGATGGTACAAGGCCTGTGGCATGATAATTCACTATATGAACATACCAGGGTAAGGTAGAATGAGTGACGGCAAAAAGCTGCTCATCAGGGAAAGAATCCCTAATAGGCGTGGGGTCACTCTCTTCTTCTACTACTATCCTAGAGAGGTGGTCAGCAACGACATTCTCAGACCCTTTCTTATCCCTAATCTCAAAGTCAAATTCTTGTAATAAGAGAATCCACCTAATCAGCTTAGGCTTTGTCTCTTTTTTAGAGAGCAGGTACCGCAAGGCGGCATGATCTGAGTACACAATGGTCTTCAATCCCCAAAGATAGGATCGGAATTTATCAAGCGCAAAAACTACTTCAAGCATTTCTTTCTCAGTCGTAGTGTAATTTAACTGAGCTTCATTCAAAGTTTTGCTTGCGTAGTATATAACATAAGGGGCCTTATCTACCCTCTGACCCAACACTGCCCCCACAGCATAATCGGAGTCATCACACATTAACTCGAAAGGAAGTGACCAATCGGGAGCTCGCATGATAGGTGCCGAGATCAACATTAAACGCAACTTATTGAAGGACTCTAGACAGGCTTTATCAAAGTCAAACTCTACATCTTTAGCAAGCAAATTACACATTGGTTTTGCTATTTTACTAAAGTCTTTAATGAAACGCCTGTAAAATCCTGCATGTCCAAGGAAGGACCGGATTTGCCTAACAGTAGTAGGAGGAGGTAATTTTGCAATTAAGTCAACCTTAGCTTTGTCAACCTCTATCCCCCTACTAGATACTATATGCCCAAGCACGATGCCATCCCGAACCATGAAATGGCTCTTCTCCCAACTAAGAACAAGGTTTGTCTCACAACATCTCTTAAGCACTTTCGAGAGATTAGAGAGACATTCATCAAAAGAAGGACCGAAAACAGAAAAGTCATCCATAAACACTTCCAAATATTCTCCTATCATATCAGAAAAGATAGAAGTCATACATCTTTGGAACGTGCTCGGGGCATTGCATAGACCAAAAGACATACGCCTAAATGCAAATGTCCCGAATGGACAGGTAAATGTTGTTTTCTCCTGATCCTCGGGGTAAACCGCTATTTGGTTATACCCTGAATAGCCATCTAGGAAGCAATAGAAACTCTGCCCAGATAATCTCTCTAGAATTTGGTCAATATAAAGCAGAGGGAAGTGGTCTTTCCTAGTCTTGGAATTTAACTTCCTATAGTCTATACAGACTCTCCAACCAGTGGTAGCTCTTGTAGGGACTAGAATACCCTCCTCGTTAGCTATCACTGTAATCCCAGACTTCTTAGGAACCAATTGAGTAGGGGAAACCCACTCACTATCAGAAATTGGGTAAATGATACCCGCATCCAGTAGTTTCAAAACTTCCTTTTTAACTACCTCTTTCATATTGGGGTTCAACTTATGTTGGGCATCTCTAGAAGGATTCGCACCTTCCTCTAGGTGAATACGGTGCTGGCAGATTGACGGGTCTATACCCTTTAAATCAGCGACCGACCATCCTATGGCTACTCTGTGCTCTTTCAAAACAGATAACAACTTACCTTCCTGTTTTAAATTTAATGAAGATGAAATTATGACAGGCAAGGTGTCACTATTACCCAAAAAGGCATTCTTGAGATTAGCCGGCAGAGGCTTTAACTCAAGTTGCGGCGGAGACTCAAAAGACGTAGGGGAAGGGACACTGGCAATAGACGGAAGTGGCTCAACCCTAGGTCTCCATGGCAATTTTTCTACAGAGGAGGTAGAATCTAAGACAAGATTCACCTCCATGAATGAGTGCTCCAGGTCATGGTCCTCAAACCCAAAATAATTAAGACATGTTTCTAACGGGTCCTTGGACAGAAGATAAGGTGTAGCTTCCTCTACCACTTTATCTATAATGTCTACAAAAGAACAATCCTCAAAGTTATGAGGTTGATTAGCTGCACTATAAACCTGCAGCCTGGTTTTCATGTTACCAAAAGACACCTTCATTATGACAGTCCTACAATGAAGGACTGCATTAGCAGTTGCCAGAAGAGGTCGTCCTATTATAACCGGGATTTGAGGCCTAGTAATATCAACAGGCTCCATATCTAGGACGATAAAATCTGCAGGAAAGACAAACGAATCTTTCTTTACCAAATCATACTGCAGTATTCCTCTAGGTACCTTAGTGGACCTATCTGCAAATTGTAGAATCGTAGGTGTGGTTTGGAGTATTCCAAGCTCCATTTTGGCGTAAATTGAATATGAAAGAATATTCACACTTGCGCCAAAATCGACTAACGCTCTATCAATGAAATGACTTCCTAAGAAGCAAGGTATAGTTGGCGTTCCAGGATCTTTTCTTTTAATTGGAGCTTGAAATTGACACACAGCACTTGCTATGTCAACAGGAGCTATGGTTTTAGACAAATGCACGCGCTCCTTGCGTTGCTGTGTACACATTTCCTTCAAAAATTTGGCATATGAAGGAATCTGTTTAATGGCATCTAGTAGAGGTAAATTAATATGGACACTTTTGAACACCTCTAACATATCCGACATGCTAGCCCCTTTCTTCGCTCTTCTCTTAGGCGCAATCAGCGCGGATGGGAATGGGGCTTTTGGCACATAAGATGCCAATGGATCGTCTAAAGCTGCGGGAAAGTTATCCCTCGAAGCTTCTGACTCTTTCTCTATTGCAGGTTCTTTCTCTTTTTCTCTCTCTTTCTCCCTCTCTTTCTCCCCAACTCTATTTTCTACCACTTTCCCACTACGCAAGACTGTAACAGCCTTAACTTGCTCATTACATTGTGGGTTCTGAGAAGTAGAACTCTCAGCTACAAAAGCTCCCTTGGGATTGGCAACAGCCTGACTCGGGAATTTCCCTTCCTCTCTGTGACTAAATGAAGCCGCTAGTTGACCCATTTGGGTTTCTAACTTGGAAATAGATTGGGAATGGGAATGAGTAAGTTGTGCTGAAGCCTTTAGACTTTTCAGGGTAGCTAGGACTTGTTCCTCAAAACCAAACGTTCTATGAGGTTGTGGTGGTGGTTGAGTCACAGCTTGACTCTGATACTGTGGTGCAGGTGCTTGAGGAGCACCATAACTGGGGTACTGGGGTTGCATTAGTGGTGGTCTATAGGGTTGACTGACAGCAGGGTTGCTGCTATATGTGAGTCTTGCAGGCTGACTAGGATTGGATCCTCTAGGCTGACTAGACCACTGGAAATTGGGGTGAGTCTTCCACCCAGGATTGTAAGTATTGGAATATGGGTCATTCCTAGGTGGTGCATCCTTGAGCAGCATTAACCTGCTCTTGGACAAACTCAGGGTACTGGCCTGCCATAGGACAATATGGGGTCTCGTGAGCTGGGTCAGTGCAAATATTGCACACCAAGTTGACAGGTTTCACATGGGCTTTTGAAGATTGCCCTTGTGCCGCTATTAACTGGTCAAGCTTTTGAGACAGAGCCTCAACTTGTTTATTTGCCAAAACTTGGGTGTCTATATCATAAATACCGCCCTTTTTGGGAGGCGTTTTCTTCACTAACGCATCGTCACGGTTACCTAAAGACATTGAGGCCATGTGGAAAGAATCCTCACTCAACGCTTCAAATAAAGCCCACATCTCATCCTCACCTTTACTTAAAATAGTTCCCCCACATGCAGATTTCACAGTCTGCGTGTCACCCTCAGTTAAACCTCTAACAAAAGATTCTATGATTTGCCACTTAGGTACATCATGATGGGGGCATAACCTAAGAAGTTCTTTCATTCTTTCCCAAGCTTCATGAAAAGATTCCTATTCATGTTGGACGAAGTTTGTTATACCTCGTCGCATTTGGTGAGTTTTACCGACAGAGTAAAATCTAGACAGGAATAACTTTTGGAGCTGTTCCCAAGTAGTGATAGGGACAGGGGTTTGGAGAGTACAAAGCCAGTGTTTGGTCTTATCTTTTAAGGAAAACGGGAATAAAAACAATTTCAGGGATTCTGGATGGAAAACCTGAATTCGAATAGTAGAACATATCCCTAAAAATTCCTGCAAATGGTCATATGGGTTTTCTCTATCTAACCCATAAAACGTAGGAAGCATCTGAATGGTAGCATGCTTAATCTCGTAGATGAGATTCTCAATGTGCGGGATTTGGATACAGGAGGGTGGATTAAAACTATTGGGCATAAAGTGATCCCTAAGAGTTTTAAGACCTTGAGGCGCTTGAATATTATCCGCAGGTAACATGACAGTGTGTGCAGATGATTCATCCATTTCTAATTGATGCAAAGGTACTGACTCACAGGACTGACTTTGAGAAGCTTTAACAGCTCTCAGAGTTCTTTCTAATTCAGAGTCTAAAGGAATTACGTTTAATGACAACGACCTTCTACCCCGCATAAAATAGGTCTCCACAGATAATCACGGAATTCAATAAACAAATAGTGAGCAGTTAATCTTTAGCTTTTAATTTGTTATTTTAAGCGCGCGGGAGTGAAGCTCCCAATTCCTGATTTCAACCACCTGTAGTGAAAATAATAAATAATAATTATTATATATAGCTATTAACAGTATAAAAGAATATATATATATATAGTAATATGAACAATATTAATATTTACTACTTAAATTAAATCCAAATATTCCTTTTAAATAAACCGTAATTCCCCGGCAACGGCGCCAAAATTTGATCGCTTCAGATGACAAGGGAGATTATTCCTTGTCAGTGATCAAGATTAATTAATTTAT